>JAHWFO010031028.1:578073-595025 GCA_023313115.1 Rhysida immarginata | reverse complement strand
CAATGATGATATTTTAATTGAAATAAGACCAAAATATATTGACACCAAAATAGGTTACATACATTTAGATTTTATTTATAAAAGCCTCTATCCAAATTACCTGAAGGAATCATTATTTGTTAAATTTCAGTTTTTTACTTACTTGCCAGACGATAACAAGCTCACAGACAGCGACAAATCGCATATAGGTGCAGTTGGGATCCAGCCATCGTACATGAGTCCAACTGCAATCAGATCATTAAGAAAGATATCACAGTTAATGACTGTATATATGAAATATTTTTTTCAATTATTCTGAATATAACAGTGACAAAAGCTAAGGAAAAGATTCAAAAAGTTGCATAACAATACTATATCATAAAAAGCAGTAAAGTTCTATAGCTCGCACAACGAAAGAAAGGGTCAATCAAAATGAATGATATGCATGTCGAGCAGTTAAGGAACAATTTGGCAGACAAATGCAGTGATGAAGCAATATAGGCATTAAAACACTGATAGAATCGGATAGTCTTTATGATTCCCCTTCACTGGAAGCCAGAAAAAATGACTGAGCAACTTGTGCTTGAACCTGATTGACTCACACTATTCTGCTCCCTTCTTTCGTTCCAAGAGCTATAGCAGTTAGAAATCCATTACCTCCAAAAACTGCTTACCAGAGGGTTGAGTTAACAGAATTGGCACACAATCTACTATGTCACAATTAAGGCAAAAACTTAAGATTTGAAACAATCATGGCATCAAAATTTTGCCATTATTTTTTAAACCAAAACACTCTTGCTTGTAGTGAACAGAACATCCGTTTTGCAATGATCGATCAGAGATGGATTGAAGATTAATCAAAAATCAAATCTCAAGTCATTATAATTTTTCCTTTAATTGCCATATTTTTTCCATTTACAGTTGAATTTTGTTACAGCATACAGTATTCAGTTGTGATGTATTTTCTCTTAAAACATACAAACTGGATTAGTCTGGATTAAGGTTTGCACTGGACAATATAATTTTAACTTGGATATACTGATGAATGCACTGAATTAGCTGAAGAGCCAGATACCCAATGGTGAATGCGTGGGTTTGAGCTCACTTAGTAACTGCTGTAATTGAATAATGATGACATTGTCGAATCAGTTACAAATGAACAGCAAACTGAAGCAGTTACAATGGACAGATTTAGACTTGGGAAGAAAATATCAATCCATACCACTTTAAAGTTAATAAGGTTTTACCTGTTTCAGAAGATTAAATTCAGAGACGATCTCAAAAAAAGAAAAAAAATGTTATGGAAGACAAGAGTCTCAAATAGGTGTTGGCTACTGCCTTTACATGTGGAATTTCTTCAAAAGATAATACACATACTGTACTGTATTTTTTTGTTAAGTTCTAGGATCCATATGTAGCTTTTAAAATTTTGAATTACGCTATAATCTGATCTTAATACTTTACATCAACTTTGAATTTGATCCTAATGATGCATATACTTGGTTATTAAGAGTAAACTCGCTTATAACTTGAACCTCTTTTCAGTCGCAACAATTATGTTATAACCAAATTTGAATGTATTTTTTCTTTTTAAAGTTTTCTTGAAAGTTTATTTTGTTTAAGTATTAAGACATCTGAAAGAGTATTTTTGAACATAAAAATACAATGACTCTCAAAAACTTTACCTTGATGGTGTGAATTGCAAAACAGCTCTGCGTATTTTTCCTGTGGTTGTTTGTATGTCCCTGCAAAAGTAATGTTGAATCAATAATCAATATTTGATAAAGCGAATATTTGCTTAAAAAACTGATTTAAAACAAAATACTGTATTTACTCGATTCTAAGGCGCCTTCGAAAGTAAGGCGCATGCTGATTTTTGAGACCATTTTTGAAAAAAATTATTCCTGCACCAAAATCAACTTTATAACTTTATTCAAAAATCAAAATCAACATGTTTTAGTGCAATATGTACATATTTTTATTAAAAAAATATCAGCAAAAAAGTGCACCTTAGAATCGAGTAAATACGGTAACTCCTTTTAACAATTGCTTATTAATGAAATAGGTTAGGTTAGGTGCAGTTGGGTACACTCATTTTCAAGAAACATGATCAACAATAAAATTAGTTTTCATTTTTAACTCTGCTGTTAAGAATGAAATTGGCAATCATGGGAATGTATTCTATTTCATATGGTGCACACACACAGATTGAAATGCTTCCTTCAGTTTTGGCATGTGATGGAAATGCCAAACAGAAATTAGTTTATCTGATTATACTACTTACTACAGCTAATCCCACGATTTTCTGTTTCAGAACTGTTCATCGATTGAGAACTGCTAATGTAAACATAGCTGTATTAACTGAAGAGTGGAAACAGGAAACAATGAAAAGGCCAACATTAAAACTAAAGAGAAATAGAAAAAACAAAACCAAAAACGATCCTTGGAATGATATTACAAACAATGGTCTTCAATGAAATGGAAATTCTTTTTGAAGTAAATGTATAAAGAAATTTTTTTTGGTACTTCTGACCTTCTTGATTCATTCAGCAGTTTCTACGAAAATCTGAAATTACAAAATTTTGACATTTTCCGTGTTTCCTATTTCCAATCTTCAATTCATGTACAGTACATTTGTTTAATAAACAATTTTGATATAATCTTAAAAATTAATTGTCAGGCCAATGGCATATCCCCTTTACCAAGATGTTAAACTCTTATTGGCTTGGTCCGGTCTTTGTGCTGTATTCTTGATGTCAGGCTTAAAAATTATGAATACATAGAATCAACATTGTGGTTTATTCATTGCATTCTTGGGGCAGACTATAAGCTCACAAAGGAACTTTTCTCGCCTATATTAATAATCTTCCTCTCTGTTTGCACTGTAAAGCAAATCCCCCTGATAAACAACACATTTTGAAGACATACTGAACGAACAACTTACTTGATGCTCTCCCAATTGTAAACTCGCATCTCTAATTTCTTGCAAATGAACATTCCAAACCAAATTCCCAAGCCATTGCATAAGAGAATGTCAAGGACCAGAGCATCCCACCAGCACTCAATAAAATTGGGTAACAAGTGAGCAAATGCTACCTATGAACAATAAAAAAAAAAACAAGTAGACAGGTTTCTAATGAAAAACACAAAATAACAGATACTGATATCCTAAAACAGATATTCAGCTTTTCCTCTTACTTCAGTAATTTCCCACATCACACTGATAGTCCAACAAATGCCATAATGACGAACAAGGATTGCTTTCATGGCCCATCCAAAAAAATGGCCCACTGCAAATACATCGACATGACTCCAAATTCGGGCAAATGTTATATCAGAACAATTCACACCATATTCCTACGGGGAAAATCGCATATTATAAAAATGATCTAATTTAAAAATTATATTTGACATTCTTTACATAATCTATGCAAAATTTGCAAAACATTTTCTACCATGAAAAAATATAAAGAATTTTTAAAGCAAATTTTCAAACATTATGATATGTTATGATATGTAATGTTTCAAATGCTTTTATAATTTTAATTTCAATATGCAATAAATGTAATAATCACCAAGGAATTCTTAAACTGAACACATCTAATTAGAATGGCAAGAATGCACTGTTAGCATGTTTATCACAACAATAAAGTATTTAAATATCATTCAAATAATGGTCAACATCTTTAATTTTTGATATCAAAAAGATCATATTTCTTAAGGAATTCAATGATGGAAATTATGTGTATAATTTTTCGATATCAATACAGTACTGGAAAATGATCACTTGTTGGTCAATGCTTTGTAGCTTTATTTACATCAGTGAATGATTTATGCTTATTTAAAAGACTGCATTACCATATACAATTTGCATTTTTACTGCACTTTAAAGAAATGACATAATATTAATTGTAATTTCTAAAAAGTATAACAGTGTATAATTAAAACAAATCTTGTGGTTATTATTTCTGTAGAAATAAGATCTACTCAGTAATTAAAAAGCATTTTTATTATGTAACTTAAATCTGTTTTTCTTTAATAAATATAAGATTTATTAACCATTTCATACCACCAGGTTTGGCCACAACTATATAGATGGCAGCAGGCTTAATATGACTAGGAGTTGTAATGGAATCTTTAATGAAGCCACATTACCCAAGCCTATGCCAAATACAATATCAAACAATTGTTTTCCACCAATACAACTTAACAAATCTGTCTAACTTGGATTATAGTTTTACTTCTGCCTTGAGCAACAATTTTTTAGCTTTAACATTCCATATCAATTAAACAGTTAAAATCCAAGTGACTTGTGGATTTTTCCAACTTATGGAATTCTAAGATGGTAGATGCAAAATAACAGAAATCCCTTCCCACTTTTAAACCTCAATAACTCAATAATCAGTTGTAATTTCAAATTTTGGGGAAAATAGTAAGCTCGAGGAGAATCAGTGTATATTAACTCTCATATTAATGACACATATTACTGTTCATAGTCTCCAAACAGACTGTATGCATTAAGGGGATTGTAAAATTCACTAATTTTGAAATTTATATCATAATAATCATCACCATATCTTTTGTTGGAAAAAAAATCCCCAACTAGAAGTCAATGCTGGAAGTCATTGTCTGCCATTTTGCATTTTCAAGGAAAAACAGCAGACTTGAGGACGGACAACTATATAAATAAAAATATATTTTCTCCTAAACCTTACCTTCTCTTTCATGTTCAACAGTATAGCCCCCTTACCTTCATTGTTATATTTTATATAGTTTAAATTCCAGAATGAGCACAATAATAATTCTGCTCTCTCATTCCTTCATTCTTTCACCAATAATTCCAACAATCGTGGAATATTCATATACAGCATCTTATTTCTTTTTCTCGGGAAAAAGGGACTTGAATATTCAACATCAAATGCTGCCAGGTAACCATGGGCAAATCTTCCACAGTTTATTTGCTGCATCCAACCAATATGATAAGGCTAGGGACAGAAAGAGCATGCCTTCCAGGTTCTGCATGAAAAGAGGTTTTAGTGACTACAGTATTAAATGGTTTTTTTCCTTTGGAGGGAACATGGGTCCAAAATCCTAAAGATTTGGAAATTGAAATGTAAGTTTAACTAAAAAAGAATAATATTAAATAAAAATTTCTGTAGAGAGTGGTTCTTTACTACCACCATGATCTTCAGGGTAAACATGATTTGTGCCCCGAGAAAAATCTAAAATGTAACTGGATATATCCAACAGTTCCTCATTCCACAATTACACGAAGGATGACCAAGGTCACATTCACTTCCAGCAAGATTATGTATCCTTCATTACCTTGGATTGGTGCACGAGGTTGGTGGATTGGATGTGTAGGGCTAATAGCATAGCCACCTTGCTTTCTGGATCTATCATCTATGGATATTTTTCTTCATCCTTATTTACAAACATCACCGAGGTCAGAACTTGATTTACCACAGTTGCAGAAATGATGCAACAGGTGCTATTTGACATGAAGCTAGAAATTGACATTTATTAACATTACTAATGCAATTTACACAATCATTACTATCCTAGGTTAACCTTGATGCATTTTACTATATCACAATACTTCAAAACATGGTACTGTAATAGGATGAATATGTGAGGAGCTCAGAACCAGAGAGGTGTAAGCGACAAAGTTGCCAATTTTGCTTTTATCACTGGAAATTGTAGAGTCATACTTTTTCTCTGTAGAGTGTCATGTCAAAGGAAAATCAACCTAATTACATGTTTTATAAGGTCCAAATTTGTGTATATCTTCGTCTTTGAACCGTTGGATCAACTCTTTAACCTTTATTTTCTCAAAATGTACTTTCTGTCACTTATGCCCCTCTGGTTCCGAGCTCCTCATACGTTTTACATAGAGCTTAGGAATGAAGTTTATGATAAATTCTCAAATGAGATTCATAAATCTATAATAACAGTCTTGCAATGCTAGAAAACTGAACAAATTTTCAAGTGAATTATAGAAGGTATATTTTCCTAGTTAAATAAACAATGTAATATATACAGTGACACCCAAGTAAATACACGCCGTGCTTTTCGGTCACTTATTTATTGCACAAAAACTATTTGCTACCCGTATGTCTTACACATGCACATTAGAACTTTGTTGTTGCGCCTTTTGCTTTGTCCAATAATATGCCCTTGTTGAAAATCTCTCAATTCTTTGGCACCAGGCATTCGAGGCATGCTTCTTCAAGATGAGAATAAGTTCCTGCAAACAATACTGTAAAATGTAAGTGTACATTCACAGTTATTTCTATGAATAAACCTGAAATGTGGGTAGACTATTTATTTATTGGGTGTCACTATACAACACCTGGCAAAAATTATGGAACATGCATTGGTGATCAGTTTTTTGATTCCAGGTTCGACTGTTGATTCAACATATAATCCAAATATATCATGAAAGAATGTCTCAAACTTTTTATTTTAAATAATTAATGAAATTTATATAATGAAAAACAAGCATAAAAGCCACTTTTGACTTAACGGTTAATTGAAAAAATAAGAAATATACTACATGTGTGGAAAAAATTATGGAATAAGCAAACAAATTCAAATGAAAATCAAGTACTACACACACTTAATACAGTATAACACCCCCTTTGGCTTTAATCACTGCATTACTCTGTTTGGGTATCAACTGAATAAAATTAAAACAGAAAGAAGGTTCAATATCTTTCCAAATTTCTTTGATTGCTGTAGCCAACTCAGTTTTGCTTGTTGGAGCCTTTTGGCAAACTTAGCAACTTAGTTCTGCGATTTCCCTTCCTCAAGCAACCTGATGACTTTATGTCTTATGGCATCACAATGCTCTTTAACCGAAGCCTTTATAACATATGTCTTTGCACGATTCCTTGAGGACCACTCCCACCCGCATTCATTAAGCTAGACCTATGGAATGGTAAGGATATTCCATAATTTTTTCCACAGTTTCAATCTATTCCTTATTTTATTTTTTATTCTTTTTCATAATGTTAAGTCAACCATGGCTTTTATGCTTGTGTTTTCATTATATTAATTTCATTATTTATTTAAAATAACGAGAAAGATATTCTTTCATGGTATCACTCCATTTTTTCATCATGATTACATCTTAAGCTGATAGTTGAGCCTGGAATCAAAAAACTAATGATCACCAATGTATATTCCATAATTTTTGCCAGGGGTTGTAGTTATAAATACCTATATGGAAGAGGCAAGTCTAGATTTAAGCAATATAAGACTAAAATATCAAAGCAAGACTAAGATAAGGATTAAATCTAGAGTCACCTCCTCCATATTTACAAGACCCTGAAACTATAAATAAAAAAACCTGGAACAAAAATTACATACATACAAGAAACAAAACACAAACCTTCTATAAATTATACAGATTAATCTTGCCTTCCTTCAGATTCAATACCATAAAAGAACAATGTACATTTCATTAACATATACTACATTTACTTTCATTTCATGTATGTCAACAAATGAACCAAACACTTGGGAATTCATTACTTTACATCCTAAAAGCTATTTAATTTCTAATTACATTCAAAGAAGAGTATTTTTAAGTGAAAGGTAATTTTTCTTCCAAAAAAATTTATAATGTTAAAGCTAGAAAAGAGCTAACTTGAAGTTAAGCTAAGTTCTTTAACAGGAAATGAAATCACAAAAGAGAAAGAAGAGCCAATGGAAAATGATTTGTGTCCATTTTATGTCTTGAGATTTCATGAAAGATACCTTTAGAGCAAATTCTCTTTCATAGCATGATGATCTAAGCATAAACCTGTGAATGTGTTAAACAAAAAACATTTATTCATTAAAATACACTTAATCTTCACATTTACATTTGATAATGCTCACATGCTCATATTATAGTTAAGTTAAAGACCAAAAAGAGTCTAAAAAATTAAATGCATGACCTCTACTGTTACATTATTCTAAATGCAGTACTTTTTGCACTGAGGGAAGGAAAAAAAACGACAACTCTGGCAGATCACACTTTTTGTTACTAAAGAACATAAAATTCAACTATAATAACTAATTTTTTTAATATACATTTACAAAAATTGAGCTAAGGAAAACTCATGAAAGAATTCCAAACTTCGTACCATGTAATTCATACCCAAATATTATCTAACATTTGTTCAAAAAGCTGACAATTTAAACAAATACTACTCTAATTTAAAAATTTCAGGAAGCTACATGCAATGGTTTCAGCTTTAAAACTATTAACTACACCTAAATTAAACAATACACAAATTGTGCATTAATTTAAAACACAAAGAAAAAGCTTAGCTATTTCATACTACAGTATTCAATTATGATAAAGAACAACCTATTAATCAATTTACTTAGTAAATAAACACAAAATTTAAGACTTTAAGCTCTTACTTTATATCTTGTTCTTAAAAACAGTCATTTACAAATATGGGATTTTTATGAGCGAGATCCGTATGGTTTGAGAACAGATCACAGCATCGACTGAACTAGTTGCTGCTGATCCGGTCACTAAAGAAGGTGAGGACACGAGCATCAATGATATGTCGGACATCCACTGACCCTAAGAATATTTTTTGTGAACACAGCCAAAAATGCAAGGTTGCTATGAAATGGTGGTCAATGGTGCTATTTCTGCTACCCAACTCAACATGCCCAAGAACTGGTTCTAAGGAAGAAGTTCATTATATTTTAATAGAAAAACTGTCAGTTAACATGTTCAAAATCAATTTATACCTGTAGTTTTAGTAGAATCATAGCTATTGCAACTGTTCAGAATGAGCTGCTCAGTCATTTAACTTTTGCAAACGATTAATGCTCTTCAGTCATGTAACTAAGTTTGATGTATCCAAGTTATTCTGACATGACAGGCAGAGGGAACATGTTAATTTAGAAGAATGAAACTTTTCGAATTAAAATTTGTATTCATTCTTGAGGAATTTGAGAAATTTATCCATTACGAACAAAGATCAAAATATGGTAAAAGCAAAACTGACGGTGAAGGACTTTCGTGATCATTTCTTTCTTTCTTTTTTTTTGGGACATGTTCCTGCTTATTCTCTGAACATTTTTCTTTGCCCTGCCTCTTTCATCCAATGTTTCCTTTGATTTTCTGTGTGGAAAAGAGGATTTATTTTTTCCTTTTGCTTTGTTAGTTTAATAATTGATTTATTTACAAAAATATCTACAGAGGGCATTGCGCCCTAAAGAAATAACATTAAAGGTACAATAACACTTCAGAATACGAACTTAGAGCTAACAGCTTGTTTCTAGCTTTTGTGTAGTTTGTGCTACCAGCCTGTTCCTTTGACTTTTCTTGAGATTTTGTGAAGATTCCTTTATCATGTTTCCAACTTAAGAGGTACAAAAAAATGGTTCAAGAGAGTACAATAAGTAGTCGAACCTCGTTAATAAGGAATCTCAGGGGACCAAAAATTTTGTTTGTACTATCTGGGATTTGTATTATCCAATAATGAATGGAAACCCCAATGGTGCAGTGTTATGAATCAGACTAAATTGTTAAAAATAATCGTCATTTGTTTATTTCAGATAAATATTTGGGATTGAAGTTTGTTTACATGAATGAATAGATTTATTTGTAATTCACAGAACTATACAAATTGAAAAGATTTGGTGGAACATCATTGCTCTACAGGATATATAATTTCATTTTATATAAAAAAAGACAACATATGCTTGTTAGATGGCGCAGATATTTCTGTGTGTTCATCGTCACTCTCTGCTTCTTCAGATTCGCCATCTTCAACCATGTCAGTAAGGCCACTTCCCCATCCTCATGCCGAATTCTCAATGTTCCGGTTGCTTCTGCTTGCCATCTAATCTTATCGGCATTCTTCTTTATCTTTGCTAAGCTTGGCGGTGGAACGTTAAGCTTCTTGGCCAAATTTTTTCTTTTTGCTGTCGACTTCTCTACAGCATCAAGAATTGATAATTTCTAATCCAGCATAAGATCATTGCGTTTCCTCTTTTGTGATGTAGCCATGTCGATAATGTAATGAAATGATGAAATGTAATGTAATGAAGGTGAAACAGTGAAATAAAATACTGTCGATAGGGTGTATTCTGAACAAAGCATGGAAGATATAAACACTGATAACCTAGATGTCAAATCCATGTCTCCTTGTTCGTTTAGACTAAGAACCAACTCAGAATTATTTGCAACAATAAAGATGCTCGTATTATCCAGAATTAGTTTAAAAATAAAATTCATATTAAACGACTAATTTTGTATAGAAATTGAAGCCACGGTTTCAGGACCGGAAGGAAAAACATTAAGTGATGATTCGTATTAACCGGGTTCGGCTGTAGTAAATCTTTATATATACAACCCTTTGCACTTGGATGAAACATTGCAAAACACATTGCTGCTATAGTGCCATCATGCTTAAGGAGAAAACATTGTGCACCCACCAAATGATAAGGTTTGAGTGCAACAACTCAAAATGGTGAATATTACGAGGAGATATCAGGAAAGTAATGCCATTTACTTTTCAAGAGAATTACAAAAATACAGGAGAGCCTCACACATCTCTCCACCCACCATCTCATCATGGGACCAAAGAGGTGGTAGTCCGTGTGCACCAAGTCTGGACTATAGGCTGGGTGGTCCAGAATCTCCTAACCGAAACGAACTAGTTTTGCTTTGATGATGTTGGCCATATGTGTGTTGCCATGAAAAAGTCGAGCATCGTTTCCTCTTTCTGACTGCTTATCCCGAATAGCACCACGCAGTTTAGTCAACATTCAATGTTTCACAATAGGTTAACGGCGTTGACAGTTGACTCACGAGGCAGAACTCTGCCAGCTGAAGAAGAAACTTTGAATTTTTTGCAAACTGGAGAATGTGAATGTTTCCACACCAAGTATGAAGTGCAAGACCTAGGATTACTCTCCTGTAACAATGCCATTCAGAAACAATTTTTCTCCTGGTTATACTGCTGCAGATGTTGCAGACTGCATGCCATGCTGTTGCCGGTCTGTTGTGGTGTCAGACTTTATGGAACCCAACGCGAAGAGAATCTGCGATATCCAAGCTTCTCATGCACCGTATTCCATACAGAACCATAGGATATGTGAAATGTTTCAAGGAAATGCAACATTTTTCTCTGATTGTGTTGTTAATACCCTCGATAATGGCTGGTGTTGCAGGCCACCCAGAACGCAGTTTATCGGCAAGGTTTCACAGAAAAATTTTACATCATTTACACGCATTGGAATAGTCTAGACAGTCGGCCCTGTAAACTTCTACCATTTCCCCAAGAATTTCAGCTGGTTTTTTACCTTTTGCGAAAAGAAACCTTACAACAGCTCACTGTTCTTCCACTGTAGATGATGTGATAGCAGCAGCCATTTGTAAAATGACTGGTAGTACTTAGTGCGTGCACGCACAGGGACAATTGTTTATGCAATGTCTGTGTATGTACTCAGCCAAAAAGAAGGCTATGTTAACTTTTACACAGCGACTATATTTCCTCCGTTAAAAAATAAATGGCGTTACTTTTTTTTAGTAGTAAAATTACTACTTACTACTTAAAAAAAGTAAGTATGCTGATGAGGTCATCATCAGTACAAGCTAACCACCAAAGCTAGTGGTTAGTAAAACCACTGTTAAATGGTGTTAGTTTCTGATATCCCCTTGTATTTCACTTCATGTAATGTTTAGTAATTTGATGTGAACAACTGGAAATTAAGAGGAAAAATTTTTTTTTTCTAACAATTTTAAAACTCTTTGTATTGACATTTTAATCTCACCAATTATAAAAATGTCAAAATGATATTAAAATTTCATCATTTATCTACAAAATATAACTAATATGTAGTTTTACAAAATTCTGTTTAACTTACAAGAAATTAAGCCAAAGAATCAGCTGCAGCAACAGTTCAAAAAGCCAGGAAGTTTTCTGAAAAAATTTTGGCTAAAGAGAGGAAGGAACTATCAGAAGCTAATTATGAACTACAAAGCAAAGTCAAACGTGACTTTTCCAGATTAGCAGGCACTTTGAAACAAACAGCATAGCATTACAATCAAACAGTTTAAAACTTCAACACTACAAACTTAAAGAGAAGTCAAAATGAGTAACATAGTTTGCACCAAGCTGCACAAAAAAAATATAAAAAGAACTCAATCTGTTATTTAGACTTCTAAAATTAAGAATGATATATCTAAACACAAATTAGGACTTGGATATTATTGAACATTTAATATCATGAACAAAAATAACAAATTATGGGCAAGTGGAAACTGGCCACACAATTGAAAATAAGTTTACCAAAGATCAGAAAGTATCCAAATAAGTATCTTAAGATTTAAAAGATAAGCAGCCTGTTACACCAATAAAAAGAAAAAAATACTCAATAACAAAATTTCATAATTTTTTTTTTTTCTTAAAAGGCAAACTTGGAAAATTAAATTCTTAATTTCATCTAAATAAATGCTTGAATGCATGAAGTAAACAATGAACTCAACTTTAAGCTTGATCAAAAAGATTAAAATTCAGCAACATCAATTTAGAAAGAAAGAAAAAAAAAGCATGATAAAATATCACATGCTTTTCTGTAAGTTTGTTGCTTTTTATTGTATTCTTCTCTCTTTTCCAAGTTTTTATTACTCTGATCTAGCATACACCAGACATGTCAATTTCAAAATTAATTTAAAGGAAACGAGAAAGATAAAACTTTAAAAAAATAAAAAAAAATAAAAAAAGTGATAATTTTATTTTTAAATAAAACATTTTTGCCCACTTCTTCCAGAGGAGCTACGTATTAATAAAAAAAATTATATTGGGTACCTCTCTATGTTAATGTATGTGATAATTTTTGTAATCAACAATCATTGTGAATATTTCTGTAATTATAATTAGAAAATTCAATATAAGGTCTAGTCAGATGTGTTCCCCAATAGTCAATGACTTGGGAATAGATAGAAATAGAAAGGAAAGGACATATAGATGATGATATCAGTATCCGTATCAGCAGTAGCTCAATTGGTTTAGAGCAATGATCAGATGCTCATGGTTCCTAGTTTGAATCCAGGTTGCAGAATTTTCCTTTCTGTTTCCATCAATTTCTGTAATTATTAGTATGGAGAAACATAGTAATTTTATCTAAAATCAAATTACTTTTCCAACAAGTTAGGTTAGTTGGTTTATTAGAATTTTTGGCGTTGACTATTAAGGTCATTTTGTGCCTTTTACACAAGTTATATCTGTATGCAGCCCGGGACAAACACAAACATCCATGCCCACGGCGGGATTTGAACTCACGACCAGATGGACTCGAGAATTAGAAAGCCTATGCCCTAACCCCTTCCCCCAACAAGTTAAAATTATGAACAAAATGCTTTATAAATACATATATTGAGAAGGGAATTTAAAAATGAAGAACTTTAAAACTTGCTTTAGCATTCATGTTTGTTAATTTTCTATTAAAATGAAAATCTCTACCTCTTAAATTATATCAGACAGACTTGATAACATGTCTAAGACCTTGTGATATGATGGAATTGGATCTTGACCAGTCATTCCTTTTTTTTAGTATAATTTTGAGAAATTTAGTTAGAAAAATTTCAAAACATTATTTGAAACTGGATGTATGTCATCAGAACTTAGCATCTGTCTGTGGTAAAAAAAAAAAAAAAAATCTCTAAATAAATAAATAAATAAATTTAATTTTAACCTAATTTCATTTCCTTCTTGCTTCTTATGTATTTAGAAATTTTTTCAATCATGAAAAATGTTTTACCAGATAGGCAGCATTTGGATCGTTTAAAATTTAATCTGCCTTTGGGGTTCTATTTGACAAGACGGGAGCTTTTCACTAAAGCCTGGTCTTATTATCTGATCAAGCACTTTTTGAAATGCTTCATTTTCATGTGAATGAGACCAATCTTTTATTTTGGGACATGTTAATCACGGCTGTCCCTGTGATATAAAAACCAGTTGAGATTTTTTAGACAGAGGGTCAATCTGTAAACACACATTGTTATGTGATAAAGTGGAGTGGGTATTACAAAAAAAAAAAAAAAAAAAAGATTTCCGTGGACTTTTTCAATAAAAAGCGTTGTACATTTTGCATTTCCTTAAAAATCTCAATAGACCAAGCAAATGATACATGATGAATTGCAGTTCAGAGGTCTTTAGCCATTTATCATATCTTTTTCAGCTCCAACTACCTGATAAAATCAATGTACTTACTGAATAAATACTGGAATTTTAACAAAAGTGATTTGCTCTTATTTAATAATTATGATACATCAAGCTCAATGTTACATAATTTTCACATAAAACGTTAAGATTTATTGGCTTATAAGAGATGCTGCATAAAGGTCAATAATATTTAAGCAAAATTAATTTTTAAATGCAGATAGATACTAAACATATTTGTTTCATTTCCTTATGCATATTTATCTGAAATCTGGTGGCAATATTCAAAATTATATCAAGATTAAATGGCAATAACATTTTAGTTTGTCCCTATCTCTCCTGAATTATTTACAGCCCAATATCTACTGCATTTACTGTATTTCTTTCACTTTAACTCTTTGGGGCATGGCAATTATTAGAGGGTGGCATTAAATGCATTCATTGTGATTTACATCACATTCTTGCTTTCTTTTGTTAACCTTTTTAATTTAATTTTTTTTTTTTAATTTCTATTTCTTTTCTTAATAAAATTACCTTACATTTGCCTTAATACTGTATTAAAAATTTCTTTAAAAATAATAATACAGGGTGATTCAAAAGTTACTGTGCAGTGGCTGGAAATGGTATTTAATGGAATAGATGCTGGAAATACCCACCACCAGCCTCACGATATCGGTTAGCACGCAGTTGCATGTTGTGAAACACTCTGCTCAATATGGCTAGTGAGATTTGCTGAACTTTAGTGGTGATTTCCTCCATCTCAGGCAAAGTGTACACATTTCCATGCATAATGCACAGTAACTTTTGAATCACCCTGCATAATGGTTATTAATTATCCAATAAAAGCTGTGGCATTTGTTTAAGGGGGCATTTATTTGAGGACAGTGATAAAACGGGGGAGGCTATTATTCAAAGAAATACAGTATCTAATGAGTCAGTGACAATCTTTTCTATTATAAATACACTCCAATACAAGCGAGTCCAAAATCATCCTGGCATGAACTTAAGTGAGTTCAGAGTTCATGCCAAGATGCATGTTAGATAGATGTACATATCTATCTAAAGACCCTCCTTGAACAGATCTAGGCTTATTTAATGATTTTTAGTTAACTATATATCCAAACTTTAACGGATAAGGAATATTTAATATATGAACCATGAACTTGAAACTTGGCTCAAACTTTATTACCATGACAAAGACATTGCAGCTTTTAAAAATCCGAGAACAATATATGAATACATTCATATACTAAATTAGAAAGTCTTAATGTATGCATCCTCAGTAAAAGGGTTCATGCCTTGGAGGTCATGTACTATTTTAAGAGATCAAAGATGGATGGTAAAATTATAAAGGACTTTTCAGAAAACTACATGCAGCAAGTCTGAAGATGCTTCACACCAGCATGTTTATAAACTTTATGAGGTTTCAAATTCTTTTGTATACCTTTGAGAAATTCACTTATTCATGATAAACATTACATTATTATTTTGAGAAATATCAGTAATTGAACCCTATTAACTTTTCTTTTGGATTTGAACAGAGTACTTAGTTTGTATGATTAAGGAAATTAAATTAAAATCAAGGAAAATTACACTTCAACATTGAATAATAAATTTGCATAATTGTCTGCTTCATGGAGGAGTGGATTGAGTTGCAAGCTTTCCACATCTAACCTATACTCGGGGGCCCGAAAGATGACTATTTCGTAGGGGATGTGTGAGGATGTAACCATTCTAAAATAAGGGAGGGAATGGTATTGCTCCTCTTCCCCAACCCCCAAGTTAGATCAGATTAAAGTAAATAATACTGAAGGATTAATCCCCCTATCCCAACACCCTCTCTACCCCCAACCTGTTTTTGTTTTGTTTTTTTTGTAGGCTAAAAGCACTTTAAATCTGATTTTCAACTTGTTTTTATTTTATTTTTATACAAATTTTTTAATTACTATTCGTATGATTTACTAAATGCATATTTTTTATGTATTCCTAATGTGGAAAAAAAATTAATACACATGAAAACATCCATTCAACCAAATAGCAATTTCAAAAGTTTTATTAAAGTTAACAAACAAATAAAAATGACAATAAGAAATTAAATAATTTTATAAATTAAATATTGCACAATTGCAAATGAAAAAATTAAAGAGTCTACTTATAATTTCAAACAAAAATCCCCAAAGAATTCAAGAGGTTCTACCCCTCCTCCCCCCCTACTTCATCAAATAACCTATCAAAGGATTCATCATAGACTACTGATACATCAAAGCCACCAGACTTTTTTTGGTACCACCCGATTTTGCAAAGTCAAAATCAACACTATCTCTATCCAGCAAAATGTCATCTTGTTGTCATTTTTATTTTTTAACTGTAATTAACTTTTTGTTTACTTTTAATTAACTTTTGTAATTGCTATTTGGTTACAATACAATTGGTTGAATGGATGTTTTCATGTGTATGAATTTTTTTCCACATTAAGAATACATAAAAAATATAGATTTACTAAACCATAGTTTATTCCATACGAATAGTAATTAAAAAATTTGTATAAAAATAAAATAAAAACGAGTTGAAAATCAGATTTAAAGTGCTTTTAGCCTACAAAGATTTTCTTAGCCTACAGAGAAAACAGGTTGGGGGGTAGGGGGATTATAGTCAGGGTTAATCCTTTGATATTATTTACTGTGCTTTACTGTCTAACCCTTCCGATCTAAATTAGATTTTTTAGCTTGGGGATGGGGTGGGTGAAGAGGAGCAATACCCTTCCCTCCCTTATTTTAGAATGGTTACATC
>JAHWFO010031028.1:562266-573073 GCA_023313115.1 Rhysida immarginata | reverse complement strand
AAAAAAAAAAAAAAATTAAAAATATAAGTCTTTGTTATGGTTTACAGAGTAAATTTAACACTTTCACCACAGCATTTTGAGTAGCACGACATTATTTTGATGATAATAAAAAGATTTCATCAAGGGTTTGTCCAGGCTTGATTGTCCCCAAAACTGAAGCCAAATCCCCCCCTCTGAATTGCGATGCTGATCCGCTGCATGACAAATGAATTAGCTCGAGTTTCTCCTGTAGCAAGAGAGATTTTATGCCCCACTTCCTTTAAGAACTTGAGACCTTCTTGTCCCCAGACCCCACTTGTCTCCACCACCAACGGGATGAATTGATATTGGCCTAAAAGTGGTGCATATTTTCTCTTCTTCTCTTCCTCTCCGTTTCTGGCAGCAAGTCCTACATTGTTCGCAGTCTTTTCTAGTATTGAAGGGGCGAACGTGTCTCTACATGTAAAGACCCATAAGAGACATTTTTCTCTCGACCACGGGACAAGGGCGAGTCCGTCGGGTTGCTTGCCGTCCGATCTTGAGCAACCGGGTGGCTCCTATTTGTAGGGGACTTCCACTGAACGCAAAGCTCGTGCAATAACATCGTTGATGGTCGAGTGACATGGGCTGCGACCAGCTGAGCATCGGCAAGAAAGGCCATGAAGACCAAATTTATCTTATTTTTGTCATATCAGAATTTGATCATTCATAGAAATGGCAATTCAATTTTTCCTTTTATAGTCAAGCACCAATCTTGACAATAATATTTACTGAAAAGTAAACAAATTATTCCTTTACCATGACTAAGAAATTCTACGGCAGGTACAAGAAATATATTTCTCTACATTCTGGAATTCCTTGAGAAGGTAAAAACTGAGATACCTTCTAATCAAGATTTGGGATATCCAATTAAAGAAGTATTAGATGAAAGCTCAAAAGCAAACATCAGTTTATGGTTATTAATTTATCATACACATTCTGTTTAATAGCATTATTCATTATATAGAAGATTCAAACAATTCACAAAACTGTTAACATTATTGTAAGCAGAGATTTCTTGAGCACATGTTAAAGCTACATCCCGAGTGAAATCCTCTTAGAATCTTGCTTGAAACCTTGATTAAACAAATGAAGGACTTCAGATTTTCTATGATGTTGGGCCTCTGACATGATGCAGGAAAAGGAACAAGTAGAATTCAAAATTATTTGGATGAAGAATATTTTATGCTGCATATTTAAAGTCTGGGTACCATTTGACATCAGCACTAATAGTATGCATGTTCTAACTAATACTTGCTTCCACGTGTAGTATTGAGATCTCATTGCAAAGAAAGGGTTTTGAAAATCATTGTTGGCCAAGTTCAGAGAATACCAATTAAAAGGAGTTGCTGTCGATTGTCTTGCATAAAGTACCTCCTTCAGTCTACTTCTCTAGATGAACGGCAACACTTACATTTCTAGTATTGAAAAGTTAAATTTCCTTCATGCACTCTTCATTCCTTATGTATCCTCTATAGATCTCTTAGTGATAAACATATTTGCATACTACATATTTGACAAGATTTGCAGAACTCAACATTAATGTGAACCTTTATTATTTTGGAGTGCAATGGGCAATATGGCATAAACCACTTCTGTTAATCGTCACTATGCTATTATGAATTTCAATCTTCAAACGTTACCATTATTTGGATCATGGCATTTGCAGATGGAACATCCATGCTCTTCTGTCCATGTCTCAAGCAAGAATTGTCTCAAGTTTGACTTAGAACTCTTGTCATTCATTCTATGTGCATGGAGATTCTGTTGAATTGTTCATATGGACCTGGATCATTTGGCAATCTCAAAGATTCCAGGATCAATATATACACAAAGACATATTTATAGCGCCAAATGTCTGGTGCTTCACTATATATGGCATTCCAATAAAAAGGTTTATAACTTTATTAGTGTGTAGAAATTTATTAAGATGACATACGAGGGTGTGTCATGAAATTTGTATTATTGTATGAAAATACGAAAAATATTTGTCCAAATTATATCTTTAAAAATGAGTACGTTCATGAACAACTTGTTTAAAAAAAAAAAACAAAAAATAAAACACGGATAGTTCCGCACGATACCACCAGAAGGTCAAAACCAAAATGGCGCACTATGGACAAAATTGAAGTGCGTGTTATTATTAGTTTCCTGTATTTGAGGAGAAAATGTGAAGGAGATTTACAATGAACTGGCTTTGACACAGTTGTAAAGTGGTGACGATGCTTTCAGTGTGATGAAACAAGCCTGGAGGATGAAGCACGAACTCGATGACCATACCTCAGTGAAGAACTAAAAATTGTGGTGCAAGTGGAGGCTCTGGTGCTTGAAGACTGATGATTACCGTCGAGGCCATAGCGCAGAAGGTTCACATCAGCCATGGGTCAGTTTACATCATTCTTCATAACAATATTCACATGTCAAAAGTTGCTGCTCACTGGGTCCCACGCTTGCACTCGCCAATGCAAAAAGCTCATCGAAAGGAGACATCGGTCAAAATGCTGCAGCTGTTTCAGTTGTTTACTTTGTGGCAGATACTTCAAAGATGACAAAGAGGTGATTTACTGAGGTGGAACTTTTCCTCAAGAGCCAAAAAGAAGGCTTCTTTAAAGACACTCTCCACCAGCTTATCTATCATTTGGAAAAGCGTGTCGCCTTAGATGGAGGATACGTAGAGAAGGATTAAGCTCACAACCAACGTTAGTCTTCATTGAATTATTTTATCTTAGCAATAATAAGAATTTTATGACTGACCCTCATAAATAACAGACTGATGAGTAATTATGTAACAAAACACATCAAATAATTCAAATGGTCATTTGGTTTGATTGGTGACATGGCAGACATCCCACTTGAAGTAAATTTATTCCCAAACACGTCATAGCATATTGGCATCAGTTGTACAACTGTGGCAGTGATTTTATGTTTTAACTTGGCGAGATCAGTAACTAAGGCATGGTTTCCACATTACCGGAATCATGCCAGAACAGAACCCCAATGGAAAATTTTTATGACATCACTTCCTTTCCATTCCATTTTTGATCACCAGAATCTTGATGGAAAGAGCAGTGTTGAAGAAAAATTTCCATTCAGTTTTGCCACAGAACGGAAAACCAATCAGAAAGCAGCATCGCCATGACATCGTCACACCGGCTTCGCTGCTATCGGTCTGGCGCCTCGCTGCCATTACTGTCTTTATCGAATCGAGTCTGCAATATCTCCACTTCCCTTGGCAAACTCCGAAGAATATGGCTAAAATTGAAAAGAATACTGAAAAAAAGCTGGTTTGCATTCGCCTGAATGAGTCTCCAGGAGAAAAAAAAAAAAAAAAACTTCATAAAAATTTATCACCAATGTGACTTGTTTATAAATACCAAAATTTTGATATAAAATTTAAGCGTATTGTTGTAGCACAGTGGTATGTTGCAGGCGTCCTATTTTGCAGGTACGGGTTCGAATCCTGACCTCGAAAATTTTTTTCTTTTTTCTTCCTGAATTCATTTTAAGATTACGGAAGTCAGTAATCTATTTTGTAATCATAATCTCAATTTTCCAATTTGCTGCTATTATTGTTTCATAAAATGAAAAGTTGTTACAATTT
Source organism: Rhysida immarginata (assembly GCA_023313115.1). Taxonomy (NCBI): domain Eukaryota; kingdom Metazoa; phylum Arthropoda; class Chilopoda; order Scolopendromorpha; family Scolopendridae; genus Rhysida; species Rhysida immarginata. Next base: position 569,454 of record JAHWFO010031028.1, on the reverse strand, counting down.
ATATTTTATTTTATAAAGACTACAAAAAAGAAGTCATAATCCACATGCCATTGTAGTCATTATAAAGACAGGCAATAGTTAATTTTCGTTCCTAATAAAATTTGTGCATGGTGGAAACAGTCTGATCATAAAAAAAAGATATAATCCGTATAGTTTAAAGTGTGGATAAATAAACTGTCTTTAAATGCTCATTTATCACTGCATTATATTTTATCAAAATGCTATTTTATTAAGAGCCTGTCAAATTTCAAACCCAAACGCCTAAAAATTGAGAAGTGATAGCTCATAGCAAACGCTGTGGTTTGTTGGTCGTCTATTTTATATTTGGAGTAGCAGGGATACCAGTAGAATAGTAAATTGACGGCAGATGGCAATTGGAATCTAATTTTCCGACGTACTTTTCTGTTAATGTGGAACAGCTTACGGCACCAGAATGGATACTGATTATTCTTACCAGAAAATTTCCGTTTTGATTTTCTGATTACAGTTTCTGGTGAAGTGGAAACCACGCTTAAGGGTGGAAGGAACATCAAGATCTTTAACAAAATGCTTCAAAAAAATTCAGTAGTCAGAGCTGTAGACCAAGGTGGCCAAGCTATTAATCCTGCTCAACCAATCCACCCATTGGATAAACTTGTAATGTAGACTTCCAATGGGTGGATTGCGTGTAAAAAATGGAACAGGAAAATAGCTCCATTGAGATAGTAAGGCAGGTGCATCTTATAGAAGTGAAAGAGTCCTTAATGGCTCACTTGCTGAAATTATGTACAGTAAAAGTCCTTTAATCCAGTAACTATGGGACCAGGTTGCTTCCAGATCATCGAAATTGCCAAACATTAAGATGTTGAAAGATCTTCACTGGTATCCAAGCCATGCAAACCACAATGCACCCAATAGCTGCTGGTTGTAAACATGATGGTTGAGATGATCCCAAAGGTGCTAGACTGGATTTAATCGTGGGGAATTAGGAGACCAGAGAAGTACTTGGAAGTCTTAGTTGTGCTCCTCCAAGCTAGAATATCCCATCTTGCCAAAAGAAAAACAGTTAACATGTATGGGTGGTACCTATTCCACAATGATGGATAAGTAACAAAAGGGTTTAAGAACGTAATGATTTTTCGATTGAAAAATGGAAGGAAAAAATTCTGCGACCTGGATTCGAACCAGGAACCTCGACTATCATGGCCGACGCCTCTACCAATTGGGCTATCGCAGACACCTGGACAGCCAAGCTGGGTTTAAGAACGTTTTCAGGGATATCAATGGACTCGTGCAATGCAAAGAAAACATTACATTGCTACCAAAGCTTATGTTCTCCCAATAATGGTTATAGTGAGATTCTTTTCGGAGGTTCCCGCCGATGTAGCAGTAACAGCGACTCGTCTGAGAAGGTAACCCTTTGCCAATCACACTAAGTCAAATACCTGTACTGCAATGCAAATTGTAGATGTTTCTGCCTATGTAGCTTTGTCAGCAAGAGTATAGCGACCATCCATCTGCTTCTGGGCCCCATAGGCAAAAGGTTCACTGTAATGTCTGTGTTGACACACGTCTGGTAGCTCCCTGGCTCACCCTTTGTGTATCAGTTGGCTGCACACATCTTCGCAATTAACATCAACCTCCACATCAATGGCATGTTGTGATCCGCAGTTTCACACACTTTATTCCCAATGGTGCTAACTGTCCAATCATGTTACACTTTAATCACAGCACCACACGGACAGTTCACAAACTGCACAATTTCAGAAATGATGACAGATCTGATAAATCACTAGTTTTATCCATGACAGCAATGATTGGTATGTGTGCAGAACACATGCATATCTCGCCTTTTTTTTTTTTTTTTTTTACCTACTATGCGAGATCTGATAAATCACTAGTTTTATCCATGACAGCAATGATTGGTATGTGTGCAGAACACACGCATCTCGCCTTTTTTTTTTTTTTACCTACTATGTGAGCTCATGTCACATGCCTTTTTTTTTTATTGGTTAAGTGCTGCTGATGGCAAAGTAGGAGGTAGTCAAAATAATGTGGCTTCACTGTATAGTATATTTAGAAAGGTAGTGTTTCTTGAATTGCAGATTGTCATTCATAGTACAGTGCTCCCTCCTCAACTTGGCTATGTTGGTTCCGAGGGTATACCAGCTTGGGGAATATGCTGGCTTGGAGAAATTCAAAATGGCAGATGAATCCCCTTCCCATAAGGATGGGGAGGACTGCCAGGTTCTTCTCAGAATGAAAACTTAGGAATTCTAAATTAAAGTAATTTAATTCGTCTCGTGTTCCCTGCATTGCTCATCTATAGCGAACCTCGCCCAGTATGGACATATCAGTCGACCACAAATGATCAATACTGCCCAGAATTTAATTAATATTACGTGTTAAGTTTGACGTTGACTTCACTGCACTGGTCCAAAAAAAAAATTAAAGATTGCCGAAGAAAATTTTCAGACTTATTAAATGATTATGTACTTTAATAAAATTCAATAATTATTATTTTGGTTTTGTGTTTTTAAAAATTTATTTCAGGAATAAATGGGATGTTTTCCAATAGTTTTGAGGATTAATTTACCAATTTATTTTATTTAGTATTTAATTTTATTTATTTACTACGATATTTTTGGCATGTTGTTAGCAGCTGTGAAGTATGTATTTGGGAAATTATAAAACTGAATAATTTTGAATATCCTGAACTTGTAAGATTGGAATAATAGTCACCATTTTAGAATTTTGTTGGATAAAATCGATGACCAAAATTCATGGCTGACATTTTCATTTTCAGATAAAAATAGCCGGCTCAAGGAATTTCAGACTTGGGAGTTGTAAATGTGTTGTGTAGTTTCCTTTCTGTTGCTAAAGACAATATATATCAGTCACTTGCTATCTCTTTTATTCATAAGCTTTTTCTGGCCACAATTGTTATTATCGCTTGAAGTTTTTGTTGCAGAACTGGCATCCTCTGAACACCCGAGATGCTGCTGCACATGAAAGCTGAGAATATTAACAGTTTCCAAATACCGTACTTGAACCCATCTCTTCTTGCATCGATCATCATGCCACATTAGAAGTTGCATATGGACATGTTCAAGTTAGAATGGGTGGTTTCTCTAAGTGGCCATTCAGTACTGATTTTAAGAACTGATTGAAGGATCAGTTGACAAATCAGATCGCACTTCCTGAAATCTTTATTTTCTCTTATACGTGTGATAATGCCTTCTTTTTGCAGAGTTTAAAAAAAAAAAAATACATGATAGTTGAGTGGATGACTTCATTATTTGATATAAGTCATGTGATAGTTTTCAGTGTAAACTGTTTTGTCGTGGAAAAGAGGGTCTTCTGTACTGTATTTTCAAATGAAGCTTAACGAGGCCTTACAGTATGGCAGAAGTAATCTTTCCTACTAGTTTTGCCATTTATTCCCGGCTTTTTCAGGGCAAATGAAGAGGTTAATATGCTTCTTATTGTTCTGTATTGAAAGGCCTCATTAAACTTTTTAATTTGACCACAATCACAAAACTCTTAGAGTAAGTAGAGTTCATTCCTTCGTTTATGCTCATGATATATGAAATCTTAAAATGCTTATATAATAATAATAATAATAATAATAATAATAATAATAATAATAATAATAATAAATAGTGAAAATTTTTCACTATTTATTAATTAATATCGGAGGTAATGGTGTGAAAAAACCCTCCAAAGACCATTTTCCAATTATTATAATAATATAAAAAAAAAAAAACAGAACAGGATACAATAATTGTATTATTGTCCACACACGGTTCAAATGCAAACAATGGATGTGCAAAATATCATACTTTAACCCTTTTGCTGCGTAAAGCAGATATATCCACTCAAAAATTCATTATCTGCAGAAATCGGATTCATCCCCATCTTAAAAAAAAAAAAACTTCGTATACTGCAAAAAGTGAATAATTTCGTCTTATCAGGAATGAAAATGAAATTTAATTACACAGTGAAAGGGTTAGTTTAGGTTAGGCAGTGAATGAAATCTTAACTGCCTGTGCCATTGAATTGAACATCATATCCTACTCTTCAGATAGTTGCTATCGGAGATGAGAAGTGTACTAAGAGTTGAGTCAATTATAATTCCTGAACACAAAGATGTATACCCACCAGGTGCACATTAAAAGGTTTTTGAACTAATTTCAGTCTGTATATACAAACACTGTGTCCGTAAAGTTGCTGTGCACTGCCTTATTTGGCAAGTACATTTCAATCCAGAGCAACTTTATGGAGCCCTGTAGAAGTGTTTTTTAATCCCGGCCTTTATGTCCTTACGGTAAAGTGCCTCAATTTCACTAAACATTTAAAGTTTCAGATAAAATAAGCCACATTTTAAGACAAAATAAAAATCATTCTTTATTATTATCACTGAAAAAAATCTCACATTTTACATACAACTTCTAAATGTTGTGCTTCGTCATGTAGTCGGTTCATTCAATGGTCTTCCATTCAATAATGGAAATGAATATTTACTAGGTTTATCATAAAGCTGATGTTAATAATTCTTAGTGAAAAGCACGAATGAATTAAAGTATGATATTCTTTAATTTATTTAGGACAACTATGACAATTACAATAGCAATAAAAGAAAGATCAGTAAGTTTTATACTTAACGTGATCTAAATTTCGTGACAACTTGCAAAACAATGTTACGTGTCCTAATATGCACGCCTATGATGTCTGCCTTACTGGACTCATTTGTGATCCATAGTGGTGTGGTATGGATCATTCAATAGAGATCAGTAAGTTCCAATGTCGTACCATCATAAGATGCAAATATCGTGACCTATGCAAAAGTCTATACGCAAGATTTCTGTCATTCTGCAAACAGCCCTTTCATCTATAAATGGCATCACTGTCAGATGGAAATCTCAAGGAGCAACATCAGTGAACAAACGAAGTGGCAACCAAAGAAAATGACAGATTGTTGACGTGTGACACGACGCAATCAAAAGTCTTGGGCTGAAATTATTATTCGAGTGCTCTGAAATGCAAATTCAAGTCACCATTCACTGGGAATTAAAGACCCTAGATTTATATAGTTGTGCTGCTGATCATAAGCCCCAGATCAGTAGAATAAAAGCAAAGTGAAGTTGACACATGGATCAATAGAAACATCTCTTATCCTGATATGAATCTCTGTACACTCTCTGGCAATAAGATGGATGAGTTTATGTCTGGTGGATGCCTGAGAACACTTCATGCCTGCTACGTGGTGCTACTATATGGTTCAGAGGAGACAGTATTCTGAGCTCATTTTCATTGTTTTGATTGAGTCAACTTTTCCAATAGCAGGAACTCCTTTCTGCAGCTTATCTTGACACGTTGGACAATTCTTGACTGCCAACATTGTGGTAACAGCTTGTGAATGGTCTATTCCTGTACCAATATGATAATGCTCATTGTCATAAAGCAAGATGTGAGCAGAATTGGTTTAAGGAGAAAGGCACTGAGGACATGTTTTGGCCTGCACAGAGTCCAGAGCTAAATCTTCTGAACATCTGTGGAATAAATTGGAGCAACAACTACAGGCTAGGGCAACATCAGTGACGGAGTTCATCAATGCTCATCAGAAGAATGGAAGAAATGTTTTGAAGCTTTCTACCAAATTTTGGTGAAAAGTCTTCCTCGGAGAGTAGAAGCCATAATAAAAGCAAAGGGAGGTTCAACACCACAATTTTCGTGAAATCATAGTTGAGGTGCGCAAGTACAGGCATTCAAAAACTTTTCATCACATAATGTAGAATGCAATTGCATTACATTTTTTGATGATAAATGGGGAGAAAAGTAAAGAAGCAGATAAGTGACATTTGTATCATATGACTACCTAGGAGGTGCTAGACATTTACCTTAAAAGAACAATTTAAATTGACTAAGTTGATGGAGACCTTGCAACACATAGAAAACAGACAGTTCCTACCGGTTTTGCCTTTTATCCTTGATAAAGCCAGGAATAAAAGATGAAACCGGTCAGAATTTTGTGCGTTTTCTTTCACGTATATACTATAAGATCTTCATCAAGAAGGACAATACACAAAACTCTCCATTTCATAATTTGCTGTATTAAACAGAAAAATAAAAAACAGGGTCAGAATATTTTGAGTTTCATTGAGATTTGACATATGGAATGAAATGTCAATCTAAAAAAAAAAAAAAAAAAAAAAAAAAAAAAAAAAAAAGTTTTTTTAAGAGCACAGAAGTTGTTTTTTGTTTTTTTTTTAATAAGAGCACAAATAGAAGTTTCCTAATTTTCTCAGACCACCCTGACAACTCGATCATGATTAACAGGGTTCGCGTTTACTCATAATTTATGTGTCAAATGGGCTTTTTTGCGAAAAATTGACTCGTGATTTTTTGACCAGCGAGTCAAAATTGACTCGTTAAATTTTAATTAATATCATCAGCCATATCCTTCTCACCATATTTTAACCTCATTTCGTCACGTGCTATCTTATTTAAATTTGTAATTAAGTATAGAGGTCATCAGTGCATGTAAAAGTTTGGACGTTAAAAAATCTAAAATTTGACTCGCAGTTTTTAGGCTGAAGAGTCAAATTGATTAATAGATTTTTGGTTCTAGAGCGAACCCGATTAAGTTCTGAATTTCATTTTGTAATTAAATAAATTATCTTGCATGTCGATCTTTTTTTTTTTTTTTTTTTTTTTTGATAAGAAATTCACATGAGAATAAATCACAAAAGTCCGACTTAAATGCATATCAGGTGCAGTTGGCTATGATTCTTTATGTAAAGCCATTCAGAGCCCATGTTCAATCGGACAGCTTTTCTCTGAAATTCTCAATAATTAAAGTGAAACATCTAAGTAAAAACAGTTACTTATTGGTCTGAAGTGTAACAATATTAAATTAAAAATACTGTCATGGCCAGATCATTCAACGAATTACGAACAAGCTTGTCTGCACATTTTACCTTTAATCACTTTGTAAAATTAAATTTATCGTATCCTAATTTAAAAAAAAAAAAATAAATAAATTTTACTGACAAACCCGCTTCTATTTGTACAATATGATCTGAGTAAGGATTCAGATATATTAATTTTTCATTGAAATTCTGATAATCAGGCAAGGTTGACTCAAATAGAATCAAGCTCATCAAAGAGCTATTTTGTAAGAAAAAATTATTAAATAAATCTATTAAT
>JAHWFO010031028.1:481604-535165 GCA_023313115.1 Rhysida immarginata | reverse complement strand
ATTTTCTACAACACCTAGGATGATGAAATTTGGGAGAATAATAGGGAACATAAAATTGTGTATACCGTTAAAATTTGATAGAATTCCAACGAGTAATTTCCGAGTTACGTAGTCATCATTGTAACACGTGGTGGTTAGTACTCACATGTGAGCACGTGTTACGATGTCGAGTGCGTAATTCGGAAACTACTCGTTGGAATTCGTTCAAATTTTAACGGTATAACACAGTTTTATGTACCCTATTATTTCTTCAAACTTCATTATCCTAGATGTTGTAGAAAGTGAGTTATTAACTTGTTGATCTTAGTGGCGGCCTTTTTATGTCTGTTCATATCGTTATCGTTTAAATTCGGACCCATGTTCATATGAACTTTTTTGCTTAGAATCGCATATTCCATCACCCCTATCATTTTTGACATGAAATTTAACGACACCCTGTATAACAAACATGTTGAAAGCACTAATAAAAACGTCCACACAGGTTTTTTGTCGAAACGCTGAACATGCCACCATTCAAGCATCTCAACGACTTCCAAAGAGGTGTAGCGATAGGCTGTCACATCAACGACCTGAGAGTGTAAGTTGAATTTGCCCAAATCACGTATTTTTTTAAAATCTTTAAAATGGTATAAGAAAAATAATATTGGAGGACTCGGGTGATCATTGCATAAATTAATTGAATTCACTACCGTTCTTACTTGACACAAAAAAGAATTCTAACCTAAATTTCCGGGATGATCGCACAAAAAAAAGAATAGATAATGAAAAGTGAAAATTTTCCGAAAGTAGAAAGCTACAAAAGCGGAAAAACACGATTTTATGGCGTTGGTAGAGCTCACAGTCTGACCAAGAGAGAACGACGATGGCTGGTCCATCAAAAGCGGCATACAACAGCAGCGCAGATACGGCAGGAATTACAGGAAATAGCGCGGTTCATTGCCAGCACTATGACGGTTCGTCGGAGCTCCATGCTCTAGTTTACCATGGTTAGATTGCCGAAGATCACCACTGTCAACGGAAAACGTCGTCTTGTCTGGTGCAAGGAAAAACTTTGGTAGTCAATGCAATGCCAGAATGAGGTGATGTTGATGTGGAGCGATGAATCACCCTTTTACAATCAGATAGTCGAACCGGGATACGCGTAAGGCAGGAGAACACATTTCACCAGAGTCCCAATTGTGAAGTTCGACGGTGAAAGTGTGATGGTATGATTTGTTTCTCATGGTTCAGTCTTGGTCCATTGGTTGTAGTTGATGACACTATGGCCATCTAACGCTATCTGGACATTTTGGACAACTACATTATGAGAAGAGTTCGGCGAAGAGCCATTTGTCTATTAGCAGGATAATGTATCTTGCCACAAAGCGCAAGCTGTTCGGCCTGGTTTGAAGAAAGGAACGTACAAGAACTGGATTGGTCTCAATCTCAGCCCAACAGAATATCTCTGGGATGAATTAGAACAGTGTTTCCCATTTGGTGGCCCGAAAACTTTTAGTACAATCATTTGTTTCCTGAAAAACAAACACAGAAATTGCTACATACCTCTCAACTGCTACTCTACGTATTTGAGATTGATACCAAAATTTAAAAGTGTGGGGACCTATTTGCCTTAAAAATGAAAAGGGGATCCACAACTCGGAAGTAATTGGGAACCACTGAATTAGAACGTGCGAGCACGTGAGAGATCTCCAGAAAAACTTCATCAAAGACTGATCGAGGCTTTGAAGGAAGAACAGGCGAATATGGCACTCTGCCTTCAGTCATTAGTGGATTGCCTGCAGGCTGTTATTATGACAAAGGGTTGCACCAGTACATATTACGAACGTATTGTAAGACAAGAAAGTGTTCATCACCACAGGCTTCCGGTTTCAAATGTTCTTTCAGTCTATGAATACTGAAAATAACTTGAATCCTAACTTTTAGAGGTACTTTGAGATTTTCCGACCTCCTCGCTGCTGTAACGCCAAAGCAATTGGAGCAACTTCGTGAAAACCAACAGAAAGTGCAATTTGATGATCCTGCCAACATCCAGTTTACATCAGTAGGACTAAATAATTTTCTCAAAAATGACATTTTGTTATGTGCTATTGCTATTGTTATTGTCATGATTTTTTTCCTATAGGGAACCACGGGTAAGCCCAAAGGTACTATTTTAACTCATCACAACATTGTGAACAACGCTTATTTCTTTGGCAAGAGATTAGGATATAAAGAGGTAGATGGAAATATCACTCAAACTATTTCATTATTTTCTAACATGTAGATAAGTATACATCAAAGCCTTTTATTTCGTTTGGTTGTAGAAATTGCAGCGCATTTGCATTCCAAGTCCGCTCTATCACTGCATCGGTTCTGTAATGGGATTGACGGCAGCAGCAGTTTTTGGCGCGTGTTGCATTTTGCCTTCTCCTGTATTCAACGCACGGGTTGTAGCTGAAGCCATTCACAAAGAAAAGTAAATCTTGTTTTCTGTTTCATTTTTAAACATTTTATTTCCTCATATTAGTTTATTAATTCCAATAAATAGAGGTCCTTGTACACTAACTACTTAAGGCAAAGGCGCAATTAATTCTTTAACTCTAAAACATTCGTTAAATTGCATATATGGTGAAATAGGAACAAGTTTATTCTACGATGCAGGAATACAAAAGCCGATGCCTCTTTAAGACAAATATCTTAATACTGGTAAAAACTAAGTAGAAAATTACTTTAAGACATCTATATTCCAAAGGGAAAAAACGAATAGATATTTAAAAAAATAAATTATCATTTCATTTTTAATAGCTAATCGGATATCTTAGCAGATATCCCTCGTATCTTACAGGTAAAAGAACTCTTGTGCTTCCTATGTAAAATCTTTCATAAAAAAATAAAATTAGAATTTTACTAATAACTCGTTTATTTAAATACAGTACTAAGCTAATAATTTTACTGGTATTGGACTTTGCAATAGCATTCCTGATCTCACTGCGAAACACTTCTTGACCGAATCATCTTCCAACAGGAAATTTTCATCCCTAGCTTAAGTAGATTTATTTCGTACAAATCTGGATGATCTATATTTGTATTGAGTTTAAAAGTGTAATCTATATTTTAAAATATCAGTTCCTTTCTTTTTTGTCGGTATTAAATTTTCCCCCTCATGTAATAGTTTTAACTGAATCTTGGACTCGCTCTGTACCCGATTCCCCCCCCCCCCCCCCCCTTAATGGGTTTACCTTTACTGCTATTCACCGTTCTACTAAAAAAAGGTGGAGGTGTAACTATTTTTCTTTCTAATTCATTTTATTTTCGGTCATTTCCAATTATACAAAGAATTCTTCGGACTACGAGATCTTAACTGTTCTCATTAATAGTAAAACATTTATAGTTGATTTTTAACGCCCCCCTACTGGCCAACTTTCTATACTTTTAAAATATCTCCCTTCTCTACTTTTGGATCTCAGACTTTTCCAAATCTTCTGTCAACTCTAATAATGTTTTAGATTTAATATCTTGTGCCGATCCATCCCCGACTATTTCTTCTTTTACTCATTATTCTACAGCTCACAATTCCTACTCTTTAATTGATCACTGTTTTGCTGCTCATAATAATAACTTTATTAGTGGGTCTTTGGATTTAGCTATTTCTGATCATTTTCCTATTTTTATTTAACATTTCTACCCCCCTTTAAAAACCGTTTAGTCACCCCGTTTAGACAAGCAATTTTCCACTTCTCTTTGGAATTAACTGTTTGGTCAGACATTTTTGAGAATACTGTTGAAGTTAATATACTTATGGAAAAAGTTTATTTCCCATATCTCTATTGGTTATGATCGGCACTTTCCTTTTATTTCATCCTCTATTCGTTCTTTTCGGAAACCATGGATAAACCCCTACATTTTTAGGTTAGTTTCTCATAAGAATGCGTTGTATTTTAAATTTCGCCGTAACCCTAATCATCTTTTTCTAAGTTTGTACGTACCTCTTATTATACCAAGCAATCTTATTATGCCCAGTTTTTTGGAAGGCTCTCTAACAATAACTCTAAATGGGGCGCAATTTACATCATTTACTTCATGGTACATCTTCGGGCCCTTCACCCAATTTCTGATTCTTGCAATTTATCCTCTTCCTATTTGAGTGAATTTCTCGAAGTTTTATTGCTTCCTCTTCCTTCCGTACGGAATCTACCTCAATTGTACCCCTTGGATGATGTACCCTCTACTCCTTTTTCTTTTTTTTTATTTCTCCCACTTCGCCCGAGGAGATGGCCACTGTGATTAATCAAGTGAAGTCTTCTTCCTTTTCTGATTCTCTAGGCATGCGAGCAAATATTTTAATTACCGCCTCCACTGGCCTAGTTTTTCCTTTAGCCTATATTTTTAATTTGTTCCCATCCTCAGGGTCTTTCACAAAATGTCTACGATTAGCCAAGATAACTCCAATTTTTAAAAATGGGAACACGAAAGATTTTCATAATTATCGTCCTATTTCTATTGTTCCTTTCTGTTCAAAAAGTTTTGAAAAGCTATTTTATGTCCGTTTATCGCAATATATTTTTGACAAGTTAATTTCTCCCGTTCAACACGGATTTTTCTTCCAAATGTGGAGTTGATACAGCATGTTTTGAATTAATTTAATTTATTACTTCCAACATGGCGTCTAATAATTTTGTCGTTTCCGTATTTTTAGATTATTCTAAGGCTTTCGATTCGATTTCTCTTCCTTTATTAATTTTTAAGCTTTCTTCTTTTTATAATATCGGTGAAATGGCTAATCTATTTTCATTATGACCGGCAATATTTTCTTTCTATGTCTAATAATATCTCTTCTATTTTAACTCGTAATCTCGGTATTCCCCAGGGTTCTATTTTATCTCCTTTATTTTTTAATCTCTTTATAAATGATTTTTCCTTGGTGATTCCCCCAATTTCTATCATTCTATATGACGATGATGTTACCTGTTCTTATACCAATCTTAAGATCTCGAATTTACAAGTCTCGATTAACCATTCTATGTCTATTCTCAGTCTCTGGAATATGGCCAGTCCTTATTCTTAAACCTTAACAAAACAAAGTATATGGTTTTATTTCATTTGAGTTATTCCTATTACAATTCTCGCAGTCTTTTCTCTACTAATACTTTAAATATTTAAGTATCCACTTATCTCTTGATTTATCTTGGAATACGCCGTTAGTGAGTTATCAAATGTTCTTTGCAGAAGATTGGTTTGAATTCTCGTATTCATTACCTCCCTCCTATTTTACTTCTACTATATTACTCACTGATACATTCTCTTTTATATTATGGTATTCAGTTCTGGGGTTCGACTTCCAATTTTAATTTGACCCGTCTTTTTAGAATCCAAAAGTGTTTTTTTTTGAGAATTTTTCTAAAATTTAGTAAGTTTACTTCTATTTCTCAGTTTTTTTTAAATTCTATGTGTGTCCTTACTATATTTCAAATTTATATTTTACAGCTAGTAACGTTTATTTATAAAGTATTTAATGATCATTTAACTCTTATTTCCACGCTTTCATATCAGCGTCAACATGATATTCATCACCATGCTGCCCGCTCTGATAACTCTATTCGAATTCCATTTGTGAGAAGCAATTATCAACGACGTTGCATTTCATACGCGGGACTTATAAGTGGTGGACTTTTTTATCTGACTCTTTTCGATCCTCTCCGATTTGCGCCGCCTTCAAAAAGGGTCTAAAATACCTTTTCTTTACTAATAATTTTCATACTAACCCTTCTCTTAATCCTATTAATTATCTCATTGTAATTTAGTTTTCTTTCATGGGCTTTGTTTTAGTCCGATATGTGTCCTTTTTTGTTCCTGCGGCCGGGGACCTAACATGTCGGCCTAAAGGCCCCGGCTAGCAATTTTATTTGTATATTTGAACTAAATAAATAAATAAATAAATAAATAAATAAATAAATAAAATAACTTTAGGTACGTTCTTTAATTACTATTTACATCTAAAATCTTAATGCGCATGTAACCTAAATCTAACTAAACCTAACCTAACCTTGTCCCGTCGTTTCTTTTATGCGAATGCCCGTCCTTACTTTTCGTTATCGGAACGCCATCTCATTTAGCTTTTTTTATTAGTTTTTTTTTAATTAATGCATGTATTCGTGAGTATAAAGGAACCGAATTTATATCTAAGCCTACATTAATTTAGGAAATTTTTACTCAGTTTTGATAGCCCTTATCTGTCTGCTCTATTTTAGGTCGACTTCAATTTACGGAACTCCTACAATGTTTATCGATATCCTTAGCTTACCCGATTTTGATAAATACAGCTTCAAGTCATTGCAAGCAGGTATGTAGCCGGACATTAAAATCCCCCTTTTTATTCTTATTTCATTTAAGCTTTTGCTGTCGTCTCATTCTTTGTTTTAAGTACTTCTTTGTTGCTCTTACTACATGACATACAGAATAGACAGGGTAGCCCCAAGGGCTAATTCCTGCAAACACTCCTGCTCTATGGACCTGTGATTAATATTATTGAACCTTTTAGAACAATAATCTAGGGATCGTTCATAAAAAAAATATTTTTATTCTTTTAGTGGTAAATAGTAGTAACACAATGACGAAACAAGAGAGAGAACGATACCAGAAATTTATGAAATTTGTGTATAACCTTCATATACCCTTGACAATACTTTTAACACTTTCTTTTCTTTTTGTAATCGAAGGTATAATGGCGGGAGCACCTTGTGTTGAAGAAGTTATACGAGCGGTTATGACAAAAATGAATCTGGGAAAACTAAATGTGAGTTTTTGATATGGTCTGAGGCGTAGTGAGGCTATGGCCAATGTGACCCCGGCCATAGGCACTAATTTTACATAGGCGCAAAGCTTGAGATTTTTAACTGCAAAATTTATTATTAGGGTCCATTTTCTTTCCTGGCCATGGAGCCAAAATTCCTCACTACGTCTCTGGATATAGCGAAAATTTTTAAATATAGTGAAATTAAAGCTTATTCCCGGGCATTTATAAGGGTCGTTCAAACGAAAAGGAGTCGAATGATACAGCAAAATGCCAAATGGTACTGTCTAAATAATCATGATTAAAATTATAAAAGACCACTATTAATCGAGTTTCTTGCCCATGGAAATACCGTAAACATTGTTTGGTATACGGAAACGCTCAGATCTTTGTGAGCATCAATCAAGACCAAAAGGCCGGGGCTGCTCACCACAGAAGTTATTCTTCTTCACGAAAATGCCCATCCCACACAAGGTAAATCGCCAAGGATTGCCTTTCCAAATTCAGATGGGAAACATTCCAACATCCAAAACACGGTCCAGATTGTACCCACGTCACTTTCACTTTTTCGGGGATCTGAAGAAGAATCTGCGAGGTTTGCAAGATGCAAGATGCTGTTCGGGAATTTCAGGCATCACGTTATAGGCACGATGAATCGTACGTCTGGGATAAGTGTCTTACATGTATAAGCCGCATAAAATATTTTTAAGATGCGTTACGTTTATATTGATAATAAGCCTTGTGACTCGTTTTAATTTGACTGTCCCCTGCACTTTATAATAGAATAAAGCTGGAACGCAGTGGAACAGTGTTCGGTTAATACAGGAAATACCTTGGCCGTTAGTATAGGAAACAACGAAAACGAAAAACCTTTCGTTTACGTAGACGTGAAAGGAACAGATTCATTTCAGTCTTACGATACAGAAATCATAAGAGTGAAATCTTATTGCTGGCCACATAGATTGATGGAGAAGGCAGTAAATTTGAGATGAGAATTGAAACACAGCGTCATTGTTACGAAGACAGTAGAAGTTCTTCAAAGAGTCCTTGCCATTATTCTGGTGTCAATGCCATCTTCTGATGATCGTCCCAGATGCACCCAAAAGAAGTTGTATTGCCAACTCTTGAATTTATTGACTGTGACAGGGAATCCATCTCAGAAATATGCCTTTTAACATTTTTTTTGAGTTATTTAGTTTAGTGTTTAAAATTTTTCCTTGTGGGCGGGAATATGCAATGCATTAATTACTTCTGATCTTGCTTCCTGATTGACACTTCTTGGAAATAAACTGGCCCGTGATAAGCATTTACATTTAGGAAATAATGGAACTCCTGCATAGATGTAATAATTTTCTTACAAATTGTTAAATTTCTCCATTTGCAAAACTAGAAAAGTAACTTTTCCATAATACGGTGCATTTATTTATCTATTCTCTTAAGATCGCCTACGGCTTGACAGAAACCAGCCCAGTCATCTTGCAAACCTTCCCTGACGATTCCATTGCAATCCGAACAAAAACCGTCGGCTGTGCACTGGACCACACGGAGGTAATACTCGAAATAGTTAGTAATAAATTCCGGTTCTATCAATCTAAACTTTAATTATATATCAACTTTTTTGTTTTCTTTTTTTGCAGATTATGATTGTAAATCACGATGGACATGTTGTTCCTCGAGGAGAAAGAGGTGAAATCTGGAGCCGAGGTTATTTTGTTATGAAGGGCTATTGGGACGATGAGGACAAGACCAAAGAAGCTATAACAAATGCAAGATGGTTTAAAACTGGGCGAGTTTCGAAAAAAAGCCACTTTTTTCTAATATTAGAGTAGTGATTCAACATACACAATGTGATCAAAAGTTTCCGGACACCCCTTCAAAACTATGCTACTTCTCCTAATTTACATGTCTCTGATGCCTAAGATAATATAAACATGCCTTGCTGGATTCATTTGTGATTCATGCTGGTGCAACTCAACAAGGCACCTATATCTCCACAAGTTTGTACGCGAGATTTGTCACTCTGTAAATACCTCGTTCTCAAATGGAAATCTCAAGGAGCAACTTTCGGCCTCTAGTTCCTTTTTAAGGACGATAATGCCCCTCTACGTAGTGTTTTGGTGGAAGAATATTTTCTTCAGCAGTACAATCTGCTTAACAGCCTCGTAAATAAAATGAAAGTTCGTTACCAAACATGGACGAGGGTCGTCCAGAAAGTAAGAACGATTGGGTGTTTCATCAAAAAACAAGAGATAATCAAAACAAAACTATTTGCAACACTACTAAACTTAACACTTCTTTTCTACCATTGATATCTAATACTACTGTACTGGATGGCTGACTTAATAGCGAATGTTTCTGGCAAAAAATACCAAGTCCTCTAAGATTATCGAGTAGTTGTGTCATGCCTGTCCAGTACCAACGATAGGCTATGTATGATAATTTTACTAACTTTGGAAATTTTTCTTTGTAATTTTAATTGAAAAATAAGATAAAATGTGCTACGTGGAGAAAATTATGCATTTTTTCAGAATTTCACTGACTCATTGCAATCGCGTCCTCAAAGGTCATCGGTTAGTTGTGTCAGATAACAATGGCCAATTTCAGGCAGAATCTTTTTCAAGCAAACTCTCCTTGAGTGAGCCATCCAGTAGTATTAGATGTCAATGTTTTCTACATAATCGCCATTAGACGACTTATGCGTAAATTTTGCTTTTTCATACTCAGAAACTTGACATGTGCGCCGCGTGACTAATTTTTATTTCCTTTTAAACATGGACAGCCCAATTTTAAACGTTCTAGAAGGCATATTTCGACAGATAACAGAAAATGATGTTACAATTCGAATTTATAGGTAGTGTCCGAATTATTCGTGCACTTTATACACATTCGTGTAATGTAGCTTTGTCGCCTATGACGAAAAGCTCGACACTTACCAACAAGAATTTAGTTCTCTTTAGCACGAATTATAGATATTCTAAGGAAGATGGATGTTCATTTTAATGGGAAGGAAATTGCCTTTTGACAAGTTTCAAAATTAGGTAATACCTGAATTTTCAATAGAATTGTGGCTACGGCGCATTACTATCCTTCTTCGCGTAAAAAAAGTGCGATATATTTAAATTATATTTTGAGAAGTTGATTTAGAAGAGTCAAACTTTAAATTAAAGCTTGCACTCATTCTTGAGGGATAGTCGAGCAATTTATCCATTACGAATAAAAATCGCTAATTGGTAAAAGTAATAATTTATAGTGTTCATGAACTAATAGCGTAATGAAGAGCTCATTAATTTAATATGCGGAAGTTTCAATTTGTAATAGGGAACCATTGCATTTTCGTGAATTTCACTTTAAGGAGATGAGCATTTTTGATTTATGAAAAAAGAAATTTTATTTTTTTCACATTTTAGAAGTCCCTTTAAACGTTATTTCGTAAATAATCTTGAGGTTTCCCCCCCCCCCTCTCGTCTGAAAATCTTAGAAAATTTAGGTGTTTAAATAATGTAATTCTTTATAATACGCACAAATCTTCTCAATCGACAACGGAAGACATCGTTATTTTCTTTGGATTGCCGAATATTTGCCAATGACTATTCAAATATCTTTGGTTATACTGTATAAACATACGACTGTTCATAGTAGCATATTTGAATCGCATCTGATGTTGATGGCCCACTTGCTAATGAATTAATGAAAAATATTAAGCGTCTATTCAATTATCACCACTAGCATAATGATACTATCATCATTGGTATTGTTGTCACGCCATAACGTAAGAATTGTATTTTATTATTTCAGCGATTTAGGTCAAATGGACGACAATGGCTATGTACGAATACTTGGTCGCAGCAAGGACATGGTGATACGGGGAGGGGAGAACATATTCCCCAGAGAGATCGAGGAGTTCCTACACACACACGAAAAAATTGCAGAAGCCCAGGTTAATGAATTTATCGAATGTATTAAAAGATACTTATTTTTTTATATCAAGCAGTTACCGGGTGTTTCAAAAATGACCGGTATACCGGTATATTTGAAAAATCAATAAAAACTAAACGGGCAGCGATAGAAATACACCGTTTGTTGCAATATGCTTGGGACAATAGTAAATTTTCAGGCAGACAAACTTTCGAAATTACAAACTGTATTTCTATCGCTGCCCGTTTAGATTTTTCAAATATACCGGTCATTTTTGAAACACCCGGTATATATATGCTATTATAACTTTAATAATTTAGATCTAGACGATATGCCGTTTGTTTGTTGTCGTTTTAAAGTTAGTTTGAAGTTTCTCTTTTGAGAAGTATACTTAAGGTTGTGTTAAAAATAAATGCTGTGTAACGAAGAAAGATTTTTAGCTTTTCGGTGGAAGGATGGATCATAATACTGTTCCTAAATGTACTGTAAGGCCACCACCTGCTTAGTTTTTAGCTTTTCTCTTTTGAAAGGAATGCGTGCGCCTTAATGAATGTTCTTTAATAGCAAGGAAAAATTGAAGCAAGTTTCTAAATCGACGAAATACGCGATTCTTAATAACAGTCATTTTCTCTCCAGGTCGTTGGAATTCCCGACGCAAGATTGGGTGAAGAACTGTGTGCCTGGATCAAAGTCAAGAACGGCCATGACCTCTCCGAAGAAGGAGTCAAAGAGTTCTGTAAAGGAAAAGTAAGAATCTTTAACGTTAAGTAAATGAAGTCCATAAGTAATCATACATTATAAGTACATGCAAACGAGCAAAGTAAATGACAAAATTATTAATTATTGCTTTTATCTGCTCACCAGTTGTCCCACTTCAAGATACCTCGCTACGTTCTCTTCACCGACGTCTTCCCCAAGACGGCCAGCGGCAAAATTCAGAAATATAAATTGCGCGAAGAAGCCAAGAAAAAATTAAACACGAATTCCAAAAAATGAACTTGATACAGTATGTCTAAAATTTCCATCTCAGGAATCGAAATTAGATGTAAAATCTAACTGTAAATATAACCGGCGTTCTTTGAGAGTTAAACTTGTTTAATATACTTCGACACAAGAACGTAATACTAAACACAAATCTGTCATTAAGACAATTTTTCTGGATTCCATTTTTTTTTTTAAAGTTCTAAGACGAGCATATACTATACAGGGAGTTTCAAAACGAATATAGGGGTTTTGAGGCTTCGTAATATCAAACAACTCGTAACAACGTGTTATGAGTGAATATAACCACTATATAATGAAAGTGGAAATTGGTTTAGCAGCACCGTGCCCTAATGAAACCATATGGTATCTTATGGTACGTTTAACTTGTTATAAATAATACATCAAATGAAAGAGCAACTCAGTTTTTCCTACAAGTGTTCAATGTGTACACCGTGTGTCACACGGCACACATCGAGATGATAGGAGAGTTCTTCCCAAACTTTGATCAAAGTGTCTAGAATAATTGTTGCAACAACTGCTTCAATCAATCCTGTTTAAGTCAGGTAGGTCAGCTGGTAGCGGAAGCACATACACATTCTTTATGAACCCCAAAGGTAAAAATCGCACGGCGTCAGATCGGGCGATCGTGGAGGCCTTGCGAAACAAGCTGTCATTCGGCCCTTTGTGGCCAATCCAGCGCTCGGGTACAACGACGTTTACCAATCGCGTACTGAGTTATGCCGCAGGGGTACCAACGAAACTGTTAGAGTTGCGCTTTCATTTGATGTATTATTGATAACTAAGTTAAATGTAATAAATACTGCGAAGCCTCAAAACAGATATTCATTTTGAAACTCCCTGTATATACAATCGATCGACCTCCAAATTTGGAGGTAGTCTTAACTGACGTTTAATTTTATAACTCGCTTTTTTGAACAAGTTTACAATATTTTAGAAAGCGTTTTTAATAAGCACCAAGGACAACTAAGGCAGAGTGAAGCAAGGTGGGTTAGTGAGGCAAGATGGTGAAATCAAACTAAAAATAAGTAGCAGCTATAGTGTCCCTATTCGTGGTAGCCATTTTGAGATGCTTGGATTTAAATCAGTTTTTTATACACTTGTATTGTTCAAATCTTCCAATCAATTTTTCACCCATTTCCCGATGTTCAAACTACTCCAAATTTGGTACATTGCGGTGACAATACAGTATTTTATTGTTTCGAAATTTTAAAATTTATTATAGGTTTAAAAGGCCACTTAAATATCGATTAACCTGCAATAATAGTTATCATGCAAGCTTGGAACAATTTGTGACGATGTTATTTGACCAATTGTTCCATGAAAAACTATGGTAATTCAGATGTGAATTTTGTTTGAAATGTTTATGCCTTTTTCACTCGTTACTGAAAGTTTTTCAAAGGTTCAACTGGAACTAGCTCGAAACGTTTAAATAATTTAAAAAAAAATTAAGCTGAAAATGTTTTTAAGCAGTTTTAATTTTCACAAGTAGGCTACCATTCAGGTTTTCCTCATTTTCACATATTTGTAGCAAAAGCATGGGTTAAAAATGGATTGCAAATCCAAGACTGAAAGGAATAAAATTATAAAGTGCACTAAAAGTTAAAAAAATTTTGGCGCCTTATTTAAATAGGAATTCACAAAGACGTGTGCCGGCGCGTTTAATATTGAATTTTTTTTTAAATGAAACTAAAATAAACGGGCCGCAACACTTAATTCTTTAATTTTATGAATTCCTATTTAAATAAGAGGCACCAAAATTTTACTTTAGTGCATTTTATAAGTGTATGCTTAAATTTTTTTCTTAGGCGTTATTTTTGGTAGATCTTCAAATCGTGCTTTCAGTATTTTTAAAATCATGTTTACTTATGCCCACAACAGTAGGAGTGAACGTTAGTTTAACCATAATCATAGAAGGTTAAACTAACCTTTCTATGATTATGGTTAAACTAACCTAGCTTTGGCAATGAGTGTAAACTGGCGACCGGGGCAAGATGGGTCAGTGAAATTTCCCCTTAATGGAGAGAAATTAGTTATAAAAACCCATGACAAAGTATCAGTTTGGCTGAGGCAACTAT
The DNA here is from genome assembly GCA_023313115.1 of Rhysida immarginata. NCBI lineage: Eukaryota > Metazoa > Arthropoda > Chilopoda > Scolopendromorpha > Scolopendridae > Rhysida > Rhysida immarginata. The sequence continues at coordinate 521,401 of JAHWFO010031028.1, read as the reverse complement.
CTGAAACTATGAAAAGAGCGGATAAAATACTAGAAGTGTGTCAGGCGAAGAGGATGAGGCAGTTGAGTTTTAACTTAAAACTTTTAAGCATTGTGCCGAGAGTAACTATTTTACCCTGCCTGGGGTGCAAGGTGAAGTTACAAGTTCGGTGGAAAAAATTTGGTAGATAATTTATGAAGTCAATAAAACTTGCAAATTCTTGCATTCTATAATAGTGCTTAAATGTGTAGCAATAAACACGCACATTTTCAGACCATTTCAATTGGATCATTAGCTACACCGGCTAAGTCCCACTTCCTCTAATGGAAATGCATTTTTCGTGTGGGTAATGTTTTAATTTAAGATCATTGATAAAAACAAAACTGATTATTTCGGAGGTTCCATGTCACCACTACCGTTACTCCTTACTTTTCCATTTCCAACATCCAACAATTGTTGAATTAATACAACTAATTAAGTTAATCTCCTGGATCCTATTAGCGATGATAAGTACAAGATTTTACATAACATTTTAAGTTACTTTTCTCCCTTGTAGCCATAAAAACGTAAACCAGAAAAAAATGTCCAAATAAAGGTTAAAATAAAATCCGAAATACTAAAATCGAAATTGGGACAACAAATACAAAATAAAGTTGAAGTCAAAAATGAAGAGGCGGCGAATTCATTTTATTCCATTTTGATATTTCTAGGTACATAGTTTCCTGATAACATCGGCTAATAGCTGGATTAAAAATTAGGTTAGATATTACTTTAAATAAAATTAAAGTTTAAATTTCATAAATTTTAAAAACAGAAATATCAAAAATCACTTTTAATCTTTTAACCAAAAGGGTTAATGGGTTACTATAAATTCGCGGTCAACAGGTCGGATAAAATTAGTTTAAATCCTAAAAGGTATTCATTGTATCAGAAGTTATCGCAGATGAATCAAATAGTTTACAGTTTTTTTGTTTTGGTTTGTTTTGTTTAGTGACAACGTACATCTTCCATCACCTTACATATTTAGAGCAATGTTTTTGTGGCTTTGTGCCAAATAAATCCAAAAAGCCCGAAAATTGGTTGGGAAAAAAAAGTGTGGAATTGAGTGAACTTTTTTCAAGATGGGTTTTTTTCTGATTTTACGAAGACTGAAGAAAAAAGGTACTACAAATTTTGATTAATAATGGAGCGTCTTCACGTCATCAGGCAAAAGCTTGGTTTTACTTGCCAATGGTCTTAATCAACCTGTAAGAGAACCATCCCGTAACCATCGTTTGGGCTACCCACTTCATGGTAGTTTTAGCAGTCAGACCATTTTTCCTGTAATCGGTAAATAAAAACATAGAAGCTTAAATATTCAGAATTTACATTTTGATTTATAAAAATTACTATATTATAACAAGCTTTGAGTTATGAAAGAAAATATTAAATAAATGCCATGCATGTATGAGGGGTAGATCGGCTCCTGGAAGCTGCCTATAACCACTAGACAGATCCCGCATCGCGGATAGCTTATAACATCAGACGAGCAGTCAACAAAAGTAGACGTCTCATGGCAGCTGGAGTTGCAGAATTGGGCCCTAGATCAGACTAGTCCTAAGTCTCACTTTAAATTACCATGGTTGACAATTTAGCTTTAGAAATTTAATATTATGGGAAATGTTTGGATCTACCCTTCAAGGCACATGACTAACATGGTGATCAAATTTATTCAGGACAACGCCTAGGCATAAGTCTTGCATTTTATCTCAATGGTTTGAGAACATGAATTTTTCCACCTTTAGCCGCCTAATTTCAAAAATCTAATTATGAAACTGAGCGTCTAAGCGGAATCTGCCCCATCAAATGGGACCTTATTTATCAAATGTGGGCTGCACCAAAATTCTTCCGTCCATAAAAGTGCGACATTTTTATGTGTGCTGAACACGAATTTGAAGCCCAAAAAACTTCCATCATCCAGTTTTCCGGCAAAACTATCGGAAATTTTTTCTAAAAATTCAAGCACAGCAACCATTCATCTTGGATTTGTGAAAGCAATGGACAAGGAAGGAGAAAGTTTTGAAAAAATTCCGTCAATTGAGTGACGCAAAAATATAGGGAATGCTTGTTGGTCCTCAAATCCATATTCTTCGAATAGAACAGAAAGAACGTGGAAAACATTTGGGAATGTGTGCAAACTTTTTTTTAGCAGCAAACGATCGCCCAAGAGCTGCTGAACGAGTTTCAAATCTGCGGATGCAACAAATCTCTTAAATCCCCTTCCTACACCCCCACCCGGATTTCTTTCCTCCAAACCCTGGAGTCGTATCTAATAAGCATTGTGAAAGGTTTCATAAATATGTTTCTGAATGAAAGGAGATGCAGTGGAAAATGGAACGAGAAAGTTAATACTGCAGAACGCTTACTTCGAGAGACTTCCATTTAAGACTCCTCCGAAGAATACAAAAGACGACCCATTGAGGTTTCCCACGAATTTTCATGGTCTATTTAAATGCCCATCAAACGAATATTTCTATCCTTAATGAAACATTAATCAACTTTTGATAAGTTAATAAAATTCGATTACTTTCGCTGTTACTGTCCATTTTTCAATGAAATCTTATTTCCCTCAAACTGATGAGGGACCCAAAAAATGGTTTTCCTTTTTCAATCTATTTTTTATTAAGCTCAATTTCAGAAACTGCAGAATTGCTGGCCGACGCGTGTTTTTATTTTTTTTTTTATTTATTTTTTATTTTTTTTTTATTTTGCTCACCACTTAAGTAGAATCTCCTCAGATAAAGGAGATAAATGCCAATTCTATATTTTAGGATTTGTGTTAAAAATAATCTAATTTCAGCCTAAGAAATGTCAAAAAATAGCCTGAAAATTTATAACCACATTTAAAAAGGGATAAGGAAACCGCATATTTTTTAAAAAGTTGAAATAAAACCCGAAACAAATGCAATTACTTCGACTAATTTTAACCAAAGATATTTACCAGTGAAATGAATTTTAAATAAATCTCAAAATATACACAACGATTGTATATATTGGTTTATATTTCAAAAATTTGTTCCTTACTTGCATATTCTCACAGCCATCACCGTAAATATAATGTTGACTATTAACAGAATCCAAAACCTATAAGAATATATAAAGCATTACTATTCAAATTTAACTGAACAAAATTTAACCTCTCCTCCCACCCAAAAACATCAAGCGATAAAAGGCAGAATGAAAATAGAAAAGTACTGAAGACTTATAAAATTTATCAAATTCGCTGCTATTTTGCACTTACACAACACCAAGGATTTCAGCAACATCTGCCAGGGCCTTTCCAATAACTGGGATTATCTCCAAGGCATCTGGGTTGAAAAATCCAAACTAAAAGAGAAAAAGAAACAAGTGCAGTTTGCATTAAGTTATATGTCAAGTGATATTTGAGTTTCCGTTGTCTGAGTACTTAGGTTTCAGTTTTTGGCTCCCAGGTTTAATGCTAGATGCTTGGATCTTAAATGACTTAAAACAAAGATGCACATAATACACAAGCATCGCAAGACGTTAGCAACCATAAGTTATTGGAGCCTGCCTGGGTGGCTGATTGTATGATGTCGGACTGGAGGAACAACCGACACAGGTTCAAGCCCAGTTCCCATACAGCGTAAGCTGTGAAGCTAAGAAGCCGACAGATACAAAGTACTTCATAGGTTATTGCAGCTACATATGACAAACATCTTATGCGATAGACCAACAATGTACCATATTACCCCGAACATAAGGAGAGACTTCTCCCAATTTTGAATTCTGAAAAATCCAGGATACATTTTATACCTGAATTACTGTTCTTTAAACAATTTTATGAATACGCTAAATTTAAAAATATCAATTTCAAATGAAATTTAATTTACATAAACATCCGAAAATAACTTATAAACGAAAATCTGGATATAAACTTAAAAATTGGATTATGACTATCAAAAACAATTAGTTTTTAATGGTTTTTATATGTTAATCAGTTTTAATTGTTGTTACCGTATATACTAATTTATTTTCTTTTCTTTTGATGCTTTTCCGAATATACGAGCACTATGTGCTCATGGGAAATTCATCTTATATATTTGTATGTTTCTTACATTGGAATAAATAAATAAATAAATAAATAAATAAATAAATAAATAAATATGCATCTTGGTATCATACGCTTTAATCTTCATCTATTGCATCATTGCAGCTGTCAATTATCACTAATTGTCACTACTCATTATCCTCGGTAATGATTGCGTGCACAAGGCGAGGCGCGAATATAAAGGAGATTGCTCATTTTACGGTTTGATATTGTGAAAATATACATCTATGTGGGCCAATACGGTAATTACTTGACTAAAAAAATTATCTTCATGGTTAGTCGCAGTTTGAATTTCATTTACGGAATGGGAATACAGGAATTTCTTTAAGCCCAAACGGATCTTTGCCTCAAAGCCTTTTTCAACAATATGGACTATTAATATAGTGAATGAGGTAAATTAAATGAAATTTGGATTTACTCCAAGTAACGATTTAGATAGCACCAGTTCCCCCATCAATCTTAACGAACATTCATTTATGTTCAGTCTGAAAATTCCACTCTAAAATGCACGTTATTATATAAACATTGGAATGCTTTGAGTGTATCACAACGTTCAACGTACAGTACATTTAAAAGTAAACTAGTTATAAAGGTGAACCGTCTTTTACTGAACAGCGATTTCTTATTTCCACAAATAATTTTGGATTGAACTTTCAGATTGTTTTCCAAAATAGCATTGTTAAGTAATATTTAAAGGCCTATAAGAAAATGGGAGAAAGGGTGGTACTAAATGAGGCCAAACAAGGACAATTTACTTCGAAAACCAGTGGGTGATACGCCTCCATAAGAATATCCAAACAAACGACCGATTCATTGCCATATGCGACGGATCAGTGTCACCAACATCCCTAAGAAGTGCTGGTAAAAGTGATTATATTTTTCATCATATTAAAGTTGAAAAGGAATCCAACAAGCTAACTGTTCACTGCAGGTTGCTAGTAGGTCTAAAATTCTGGGAGGAAAAAAAATTAAGATACCTTGAGACCAAACAATAGATAAAATTTAGCATTATTTTCTGGGTATTTGTAGAAGATTTAGTTAGAAATGGTTAAGAGAAACCTGCATTTTTGCATGGGGAATATCTAGCATGAATATTTCATCTGAAGATGTCCGAAAGGACGAAAGTCTACTAGTTCCAAATGAATAAAACTTTGTATTGTAAAATGGAAGTTATGAATAATTAATATACAACCTGTGACAATAAAGTTCGGTGAATGATGTCATATTGCGAGTAGATTGCTGGCTTACATGAAACAGCAGTTACTATCCTTCAAAGCAATCCCCGTCGATAGTAATGCACTTCTGGGAACGACTGTACAAGTCCTGGAAACTCCTGGCGTAGTCGTTTTTAGGGATAGCCTTCAGTTGGGTCGTATCATTACGTTGGATGTCCGGCCACTTCGGGGAACGTCTTCCACGGTGTTCGCGCTTCCTCGGAACCGTTTAAACCACTCATAAACACAATTCAAAGTGATAGCACTTTCTTTGTAAAGTGTTGTTACCATTTCTTGAGTCTTTGGTTCGCTGATCCATATTGGGTTTTGACCGCGCGCGCTACACCTTGACTCTTCAATGTCCTGTTTAAACACGATAAATACACTCGCAGCACTGATTCTCTCAAATTTGTTTAAACATGTTTCGACCTGTCCGGGGAAGAATACGACGGTGGCGCACTCTTACGACCGTTAGCACAATGACGTCATTCACCGAACTTAATTGTCAGAGGTTGTACAATACAACGTGAGAAAAAATGAATTTAATTCCATTGTAATTATTTTATCACTTCTTATGCTCTTACCTTTTCGGTATCGAGGATGTAAATAATCACCTATTCAATTTGAAAATTAGCTTAGCAGGTGATCAACCTACTGAGGCTTTGATTGGTCTTGCCCTCATTATTTTATTACATGTTATTTTATTACTATTGGAGGAAAAACAGTTGAGCTGGAATTGCCAATAGCCTACTCACTTCACTTGCAAAATCGTGGATAGTAGTTTGAAAATGTAGTAGGCATGTACTGTAAATCCATGTTAAGTGTCGCTTCTATCCAATAGGCGCCTATGTTCAGTGATATTCAAAATACGAGGGTTGCAAAATTGTGTGAATATGCAAAGAGCACCAAGCCACATTTTTGGTCAAATTAATCCTGTTTGCATGTTAAGCAAAATAATTAGGCTACAATAATAACCAATTTACCATTCAGAACATCTAAAATAAGAAATTGGCAAACGTATCCTGAAACACTGAATAACTGAGTAACATTGTTAGATCAAACTTAAACTACCTTTCTCAAAATGAGGCTTTGCACAGTCTTGTCACGAGTAGTGATGTGCGATACCAATGAAGCATCGATACTTCCGGTATCGAGTACTTTAATAAAATACTCGATATCAATATCGAGTACTCAATGAGAAAGTATCGATAGTATCGAGTAAAAATGAGTATTTATTTATATGGTAAAATGCATTTCTGAGAGGACGTCGAAGCTATACTGGAGCACGTGGAGGCTAACATCACTCATTACAATTAGACCTCATTACTATTACTAGGAGGCTATCATCACGTGTCCGAGTCATTAGCTTTTTTTTTATTATTTCCCGTGCGCCTATAGAGCGAGGCGTGAGCTCGACAGCTCGACCTCGTTAGGAGAAATAAAAACAAATGCTTCGAAAGATACTTCCCTAATCAGTAGGCAACCACTGGAATAAAAGCGTTAAAATATTCAACAGATTCTGAATTAACGCTGAAAATCGAACATCTTCATAAGGTGACTCATAGTTTTTTTCAGTATCGAGTATCGATGTACAAACTATCGATACTATCGATACTTATGCCATATTGCAATTTACGATACTTGAGTACTCGATACCGGCAAGTATCGATACTTTTTGGTATTGGTATCGGTATCGGCACAACACTAGTCACGAGTCCCTCAAATGTGTTCAGGCTTTCGTCATCATGCTTGTTCCACGACAATGTACAATGCGTCGACTTGGGAAACCTGGTTCTGGACAAGTGCCATTTCCTCCATCCTTCGTATCCCCCGCAGAGCAAAAGGGTTTTGGACTTGAGCCCCCACCAAATATACAAATACTGGGTTAATAGTAAAAATAAGATACACGGGGAAACTGATAGGTCTTGGGCTGTATTCTGCAAAAATGGAACTATTTGCTGAACGCTTCTGCCTCCTCCCCTTCCATACGCTCATGAAACCCTTTTGGGGGAGCCTTTTACCCAATGAAAGTAAACAATGAACGTCCCTAGCTCGAGGGCTGGAATGTACCCCCCCCCCCCCCATTTGCATGTAAGTTTTCACCAAGACAGATTGCTTTTAATGGCATGTATTCTAAAACTCATCCACTCTTTAACAAAATTTTTCCAACTTTAAAATAAAAGCTAGGCTTAAATTTATACGAGCACGTTCTCGGCGAATTATTGCGCTCGATACTCACCCCAAAATAGACGAAGAAAATGATAAAGATCAGATAGATGTACCACTTGACACGTTTAAAATAGTCTGGTGTAACATTCTCACTGCGGTGCTTGTCTTCTGACGTGTCCGAGCTCTTCGATTTCACCCGCTTTCTTTCCTTCTTTTCGGCTCCCTTCTTCGTCACCATGGTCAACGCGGATAAATTTTATTTTCTCGACTCCCTTGGCCTACTTTCTCTACATTTTAACGCCTAAATTTTGAGGACATTTCGAGTTCAGAATTATCTAATAATAAAGAATCAGTAAATGGACAGGCGCTCGAATGGAAAACAAAGTAAACAACGGAGCGCGCGAGAGCATGCATTGTGACTCGCCATTCCAACAAGTCAATAACGGGACAGGAGAGAGGCATTATTTCACTAAAGAAACGAAAAGAAAAGCGCACATGCCGCATTGTTGAAACCTAAACGTTAAACTTCATCGATGATGATCGAGTTACTTCTCATTCTTTTTTTCTCCCCTCAACAATCGAGTTGGAAAGGCAGCAGATCGCATGCACGTGGTACTCAAGTCCATTGTTTCAACCTTAGCAACCGTAGATTTTGAACACAACTGCGACAACGCTGACTATGGGTATACAGAGTGGTCGAAAAGTATACCCCCATAGCTATCGTACAATTTAAAAATCTATTAATGCCAACAAATGGATGGGCTATCTGTTGGTGACCTGTCATACAAAATTTATCTCAAACCTAACAAAAGGGAATGAACAAAAAATGCATCATAATCTGACGACTAGGTCACTCAAATATGAAAGAAGTATTCCCAGATAAAAAATGTTGACTTTTCACACTAAAAAAAATTGAAAATATAAAAGGCAAAAAAAAATTAAGGATATGCTCAAAATGTCTTCCATCAACCTCAAAGCCAACAAATCTAAGTGTTCGTGCTGAGGGATTTCTGTTGGTTGTTGGTTCATAAATCTGAATTATCAGTTATGAATGGGACTATGCCTAATTGGTTGGCGATAAAATACGTTAATTTTAATACCAATGTAAATCCCAACCAATTCGACAACATTCTGAAACTATAATTGGAGAATCACAATATTTACCTAACAAATTTTGGCAATGCTCTTCAGCAATTATGTGATCATTTGTTAAGAATTCCGTGGCTATTCTTTGCAACCCCCTTCCAGCAAATCAAAAAATAAATTAGCAAATAAATAAAAACTTGTATGAGGACCTTATACCTTTTACATTTGTTCCATTCTTTCATCTCTCCATCAGATTGTTAAGTTCACAAAGTAAGTGAAAACAGTTTATATTCGCATTGGCGAGGGAAAAAATATACTCTACCTAGAATTCTTCATTTGGGAGCATCCGTCTCACATTTCGCTTAGTAAAATATAAGATTTGGGTATATCTGCTTAAATGATACCATACTTGTTCAGCTAAATTTGTAAAAGCAGCAGCTCAGTTCAGAATTAATTTATTATAGATTTCAAAAATGCCATTGTCAACTTACGTTGGATGCATAGCTGCAATTCTATTTATCATTTTATTTCGATTAAGCTATTCTCGTGAAAAATATTCTTTGGAAAGAATTCTTTACTCTTGCTAATAAGCAATGCCGACTCATTAAATAACCATACTTGCCACCGTATCACAGCTTGCTTCTATTAATTTAAAAACTGATATTTGATTTTACGATATGTAGTGTCGATAAATACATTCAAATGGAAATGGAAATAGAATATTTTCATTAAATTTCTTCTTTTTGAATTTTGGTATATTTGAGGAATTTCACCAAAATTTTCTTTTACTTTAGACATTCTCTTCACATGTTGCTTATTCATTAGTATGTATATATCCAATGGCGTATTTAAACCCTGAATATTCTATTCTAAATATCTGAATCTAAATATTAACGTGCAAAATTACTAAAAAAAATAAAAACAAAAATATAAAAGACACTTAAATATTGTTTTAAGATAAAAAGCTATTGGTTGGTTTGCAAGTATAATCAGCGCCAGCTAATGATAAATGGTTCGAATTAAGTTCTACATAAGATGTTCGAATCCTGCATGTTCGAATTTTCTGTTTACATCATTCGAAGCATATTTTTTCAATTATCCTCACAAGATAGAAAAATCTTTGGCAGGCATAGGATAAAGAGATTAACTTTACATAATATCTGTAGTAATCGATTTTTACCACTGAATGAGTTCTCTTTCCAATGAGGAAATTTATCCTTTTAGAATTGGGAGACAACCTCTGAGGATTCTATGGAACCCTTTTTCAACTCCTCTATAAAAAAAAAAAATAAAATAAAAAAAATAAATAAAAATAAAAAAAAATACCAAATTTTTTTATCGTCAACGAATATCATTGGGCCGATTTGTCTTGACGATAGTCGCTTAGATGGTAGTTCCAAATGTTAAGACTATGACAAGAAAATAATACGGAACTTCAAACTGCCACTCCCGATATTGTTTAATTGGGTCCGAAAGTCGTATTCATAAAGCAAATAGCTTTGCCACATGAGTGAGACGTTTATTTTCGGCTTCTTAAATTGAACGGAGTGTCTTTGGTCAACGGTTTCATATCGCGTAAAATTATTTGGTTATTTTACTAACTGCTGCAAAGACATTTACAAAGAAAAAACAACATGAATAGGCTTAAATCGTTTGTGCTTACCAACAAAAAGACGAAGAGTAAGATCATGAATACCCATATAGATTTATAAACCAATATGAAGTATGTAGGTGGAATCTCTGCCGCCGCTTCACTGTCGGAGTGCTTTGATTCTTCCTTCTTTTTTTTTCCCATCTTTCTGGTACGTTGTTCAATTCGATTTAGTGCAGAGCCAACGTGTAGAGTCTTAAAGATGGCGAGCAAAGAGCACGCACTCTAACAATGGCAAGGCGCATGCAACAAACACGGCTGTCGCTCACTGTCTTGCGTCAGCCGACCACCACCACTCAGAAGACAGCTATTTGGAATGCCAAGTCTGCCTCGCTGTCGTCAGGCGTTGGAAACCTATACATTGTTGAATTTACTAACAAGTGGTAAGCTGAGAATAGATTTTACCATAAGAATAAAATTTTCTGGAGATTAGAAAGCTACAAGAGCATCCCACGTTAATCGGTCGAAATTACGGCAGCAGACCTGTTTATTTCCCCTTTCTTATTCATTATTCAAGCCATTTATGGATATCAAAATAACTCGTATTCAAAAATAGATTCTATTTGAATTTATTGAATTGGACTTATGTTGGTGGACGTATTGGACGTATCAGCATTAAGCTCATTAACTTATTTTTCTTCCCATATAGCAAATCTTTCTTTATCTCAATAACTTTTATGCAGCCATGGGACAAATACAGGGGGGGGGATTTGAACCCATATCCCGCCAGACTCAAGAACTGGAAGACCTGTGTCAATGCCATTTTCTAACCCGAATGCAATAAATTGCACTATTAAAGATTATCGAGCAAAAAGTTGAAAAATTTAAATGCAGTTTAGTTCAGAATACAATAAAAGGTGAATGTTTTTGTCCTAAACAACTTTGCCCATAATTGTTTAATATTTTAATATTTGCATTAAATAATCGCAATACTTTATCCAGCGTGAAAAAGTTTAATCACGAAAGTTATTGCCATTAGAAGCTACAGATTGAAAGATTTAAAGATCTTCATAGCTAAGCGGCAGCGGTTAATGCACTCACTACGGAACCTCACGGAATGATAATAAAATTCCGCACCGAAATGAATATAGGTAACGCCTATATCCAATAATACATCGATTATAAAAAATTAAGTGTTAAGGCTCATATTCAAACATTTTATAGGCACATTAAATACCCAGTATTCCAACGAGTAGTTTCCGAGTACTGGTTAGTATTCGCACTGTGAGCATTGTTACGATTTTGAATGCATAACTCGGAAACTACTCGTTGGAATACGATCAAATTTTAACGGTATACACAGTTTTATGTACCCTATTATTCCTCCAAAATTCATTATCCTAGGCTTTGCAGAACCTGAGTTATTAACTTGTTGATCTTGGTGGCGGCATTTTTATTTCTGTTCTTATCTCAGTTAGCGTTCAAATTCGGACCCATGTTCATAGGAACAAAATGCATCACAATAGCATGGTCTATTATGTGTATCTATCATTTGTTTTTCGTCAACCTGTATATAGAATGGTGCCTTCCTCATGTGAGGGTGGATATGATATGCCTTTTTTGAGATAAGACTTATAGCCACCCTTACATGAGGAAGGAATCATTCAGTTCAAGAAAAATGCAAAAACATCGAGAGGTTGATCCAGGGTGGATTATGAGAATTCGAGTGATTTTTCCATAAGGCGTAACTGAGGCGATGAGTTTTTCATCATTTTGGCTTGAATAAGAATCAAGGAGGGCCGCTCCATTTCCCACTTGCGGAAAGTATGCACCTGTGAACTACTTTTGATAATTTTCTTAGTCAGTTTTCCTGAACCAGAGTTTTCAACTTAAATATTTTCGGCCAAAAAATATCCTCTTGGACCCTTGAAACGTTGGACCTAAAGTTCTATCTTTCAGGATGATCATCACAGAACGAAAGCGAATCGCCATCAGCAAATAAGCAGGACTGAATCAGGAATAGATGAGCACTTCTCATTTATTTACCTAGTGCTGACTGAATAATTAATTACCTCGACATCCTTTTCTCCCTTTGTTTCGAGCGTCTTGAAATGTTGAAATTTAAATAGGAGCGATTTTGCGTGTTTGTTGTTCTCCACGTGAATATTCCAACCTACCGTGTCCGGAAGGTGTTCCATACATGGACTTTTCTCCCCCATTTTATGAATTTTATGCTTTTGTTTTCTTTATGCAAAGAATGGGTTTCTATTAAATCGGTGACGTACTACAACTTTGTAATTGGAACTTTTTCTCTATCTATCATAGTTGAAAAGTTAGTTTTCGTAACTTCTCAGCGCTTACATTAGACAGACCTGAATTTTATGGCTCTAGTACCTTTTGTTCTAAAGTTATTCGACTGTTTCGGGAATTTCCTCTGCACCCTGAATACGGATATTTAATATGCCTATAAAATCTTTGAATATGTGGAACCTTGGCACGTAATTTTTTTATAATCGATATATTATCGGATATAGTATGTTACCTGTATTCATTTCGGTTTGGAATTTTATTATCACTCCGTGAGGTTCCGTACTCAGTATGAAAGCATAGAGGACGACCACAGGAACAATAAGTTTATGGTGATAATGCATTGTAGAGATTTACTCATGCTTTTGGCAGTTAGTGGATGAATGATAAAATATGGGTGCTACCATTGTATGTGGTCTACCATCACTTTTACATTATGCGAAAAGTTGTTGCATTATACAGTAGTATACGGCATGATCATTTCCATAGTCTTTAGAGGTATCATTATTAAAAATACAATTTTTTATACTTTTATAATAAAAAACTTATACATTGACTTTATTGACAGTTACTGATACACATTCCAGAGGTCTGTTAAAAATTACGCTATATTGCCCCCCCCCCCCCGCACAGAAACACACACAGCACAATTTGCTGACATACTCAAAACCAGGGTATCCAACAATGGTTGGGGGATGGCATCCCATTCCTGGACCAATGACGTTCGCAGGTCCTTCAGTTTCCGCGGAGGTGATATTCGTGCCGCAACAAGTCTTCCAAGAGCGTCCCATGCGTGCTCGATGGAATTTAGGTCCGGAGACCGTGCTGGCCAATCCACGTGCCGGATGTCCTCATATTCCAAGCAGTCATCCAGTAAGCCAGCCCGATGCGGACGGGCATTATCGTCCAGGTAGGGAAATCCGGACCTACCCACCCGTGAAGAGACGAATATATTCTCGTAGGACACTATCCCGGTACATCTAGCTAGTTATGGCCTCTCTGTCGAAGACTTGTAGCGGTAGCGGAAGACTTGTAGCGGTCGAAGACTTGTGACGGCCGCCCACATCATCACACAGTCATAACGGTCATGTTCAATGATGCTAGTTGGGCTGGACCGTGTCCCACGCTCTCTCCAGATGTGAACACGTCGCGAATCAGAGTCCAGGCTGTACCGGACTCATCCGAGAACATGACCTGACTCCACTGTCCTTGTGTCCATGCTGCATGTTCGGTGCATCAATCCAACTGTTCCGTGGAGTGTCCCTGGGTCGACGGGGACGCACCTCATCAGTCGTCGAGCATACAGGCCAACTGCGTGGAGCCCTTCCTGTATACCGTTTGCCTGGAAATATTAACTCCAGTGGCCGCTGATAGCTCTCTGACAGTACCCCTGCTGTGCTTCGCCCGTTCCTACAGGCAGATAGGCAAGGTAGAGAAATGACCATCTGACGTTTGTAGGCAAATTAGCTATGATTTCGCGCTGAAGTTGCTAGAGGGCCAGACCATTATAAACAGCGAAGCAGGTTGTTTACCACGACAGTAGAAGTGACTTGTTTCTAAATGACGCGATTTAACAGCCTTTGAACGTGGGATGATGGTTGACGCTCGGAGCCATGGAGCGAGTATCAGCAAAGCAGCTGCATTCATTAAATGTTCAAGAGCAGCTTTTGTTAAAGTGTTTAAAGACTGGACTGTCAGCCGAAAAACTGGGTCTGATCGGGGAGTTGTGGCCATCAGCGACTAGTTTAAGTTCGGGCAGAACGGAGAGTGGCAAGACTGGTACAGGGCAACAGTGCATCAAATTACTACAGATCTTAAGCGTTCGCCGTACACTGCATCGTATGGGATATGGAACCCGAAAGCCTATTCAAACACCTTTGCTGTCTGCAGTTAACAAGATTAAAACGTCTCCAATTCGCACAGGAACACAAGGAATTGGACAGTCGAGCACTGGAATAAAGTCATGTGGTCCGAGGAATCACGTTTCCAGTTGCATCATGCAGATGGCAGAGTGAGGATTTGGCAGAAACAGCATGAAAACATGAACCCCAGATTTAGGCCCTTTAATTCTTGCGGAGCAACGTCTGAATAGCACAACATACCTAAGTACTGTTGCTAATCAATTTCATCCTATCATGTTGATGGCGTATCCCAATGGAGATGGCTTCTTCCAACAAGACAATGCGTCATGCCACGGTGTACGTATTATGCAGGAGTGGTTTCAAGAACATAAAGGAGACTTTACCTTGCTTAGGTGCCCTCACAATCACGAGATCTCAATCCAATTGAGCATTTGTGGGACGAAGTTGAAAGAGCCATCAGGCAGCTGATTCCACAACCATAAAATTTCACCCAACTGGACAGTGCTATTCATCAGGCATAGTACCTTTCAACATCTCGTAGAGCCAATGCCAAGAAGAAACGCCACAATTTTGAAGGCAAAGTGGCCCAACGAAGGTCATAATAATCTGGCCAGTCAGTGTATTTATCTTTAGGTGAACTGACTTTTGGATCACCCTGTATATGCTCCATAAGCGTTTCATTATTCCCACGGCCAGAAGATAAATGCTTAATTTGGCCCAACGAAGTACTCATTCATTTTATTTGCAGGTAAATGTTTAATTTGGAAAACAAAACTGAATTTTAATTTAAATCTTTTTGTATCGTTAGATGGAATGTTTACTTACTCATTTTTAAGTGCTTGATTGGATGATTGAGGTTTTAGGGCGCATCAGTTGCCAGGGACATTTAACATCAAGTGCTTGAAATAATAGAAATTAAAATTATTGAATAAAAATTGAGCAGAAAAATAAACAAATATATACTCCCCGTATCAGGTACACCACCGTGTTGACCAGAATGGTTCGTCCTACTACAGTATCAGTTGAGCATATGAAATTCAGTGAGAATAAAGAAAACAAGTGATCCAACGGAATTCAAATGAGCTATGACAGTGGGCCAGGAGAGCTGGAAAAATTCAACTCGAAAAACTGCAAACGGTTTCGCATCACAATGATATCTTTCAAACGTTTTAACACTTCACCAGTAGACCCTGTAAATTCGCTGAAGATTGCACCTGCTTTTCAAAAATATCCCGCTTACACTCGACTAGGCTGAGATGCATGAAATTTGGAAGACAAAGACCATACCAAATCTATTCCACCAGCACCTTTTCTTCTCATAGGGCGGACTAGCGCTTTCTTTTCTGCAGGTAAATTAAGCACAGTACTAGGCCGTCCGAGAAAGCAAGATTCATCAAACCAAACAGAACCATGCCGAATTGTGGCATCCTAAGGAAGACCATAAAATGACCAGGTTAATGGCACCTCACTCTTTTCAATTTAGTGCCTTTTCAGTCTGGCCTTTTTCTAACCCACCTACCAATGTAACTTGGGCAACGTTGGCAAAGTTTCCAGTGGAATTGCTGCACATGTCGTTTCAATTTCTTCCCGAAGGGTTGCCAATGTAGCCGGTTTTTTGCAATGCACGATATCCTTTTGTGTCCCCCATAAATAAACGTCTACACGTTAAATCAGATGAACATGCGAGGAACTCGATTGTACTTCATCAGTGTCCTTGCAAATTCTCATCCAGATAAACTCGCATGTCTCGGTGATAATGTGGAAGTGCGTCGTCTTGTTGAAAGAAAAGTTCCTTTCTATAAATATTGATACAGTTATGCGAGGGGTCTGACACTCAACAAAATTGTGGCAAGGATTCATCAAGATCAAATTGATAATTTGATCAAGATTCAGATTTGCCAGAATCCTACGAAGATTCACAGATTCACTATGCGATTCAGAGATTCGTGTAAGATTTACTTAAGATTCAACGATTTTTCAGAGATTCATAGCCAAATGTAGGAACTTTTTTCTTGTCTCGTATTTTACGAGAATCCGGGTCGAGATATCGGCTCCTGAAGTTAGATTCAGGATTCAAAAACATGGGATTCAGAACAGATTCGGTGAGATTTGCAGATTCATTTTACCTTTGTCAAAGCTTCAGGGTATTGTCAGACCCCTTGGAGTTATGGTTCTTGTATTACCGAATTATTATAAATAATGGACTTGTAATACTTTTTATCACGTATTACTTATTTATCAAGTCCATTATTTATAATAATTTCTTTGAAGTTCATGTATGGCAGGTGAGTCTGTATTTCACATCCAATAGCATAATTAGTATATCGAGAGTATACTTTACTACACATCACAGAAGTTAATTACATGAGAAGCGACATCACCAAGAAATGATAATCTTTGCATCTTCCAGCATTCTCCTTAACCTATTCGTGATAAACTATAGCTCTGCATCTCAATATTGAAAATATTTATCCGAGATAGTTGAATTTAGTTTGACTGAAGTATTTTTCAAACATTTTAGAGTATTACACTTTGTGACCAAAAGTCTCCAGACACCTGAACTTTTGCAGTACAACCATGATTTCACGAAAAATATTATGGCATAGAACCTCCCTCTACTTTCATTATGATCTCTACTTTGCAAGGAAGACTTTTCACCAGATTTTGGTAAATAGCTTCAGGAATTTTCATGGGCGACTTCCTAGATGGTTCTATGTTGGAACTCGACGAGCTCTGTTGAACGGCCCATACAGCACCAATATGGGCCTCAAACTAGTCCAGTAAGCCATGTTAGACATCAATATGTAAATTAGGAAACGTGACTTTATTTTGAAGAGATGTTTGGAAACTTTTGATCATTGAAAATGCATTTCATTTAAAAAAGAAAATAAAAAGCTGCTAACTTGTAGAAAACTGCCTAAAAATGAATCAATTTTTTTATGTACCTAGATAGAATATTTATGATACAAGCAGACTGGGGGAACCCTATTCACCAGTTGGAATGGTCTACAGTGGACTAGACTGGAGGTTTTAAGTTTTACAATCGTTAACCTTTTGTGTAGTGCATATACCAATTTTTTTGCGAACCACACTTTAAGAAGTTCTGGACTAGAGTACACTGACCATATGCTGAATATACCCTATTCGAATCTGTTCATGACAAATTTCAGCTGAAAACAAATCATTTGACCAAGTAACGCGCTTCCAGGCCTACAATATTGGAGGCAAATGTTTTATTTTATGACAGAAACCATTACTACCTACAGCAGACATCCACAAGGGCCAATTTATTAGGCACATCCACCTCCCAAGAAAATGTATTAGTCCAGTGACCAACCTGTTCGCTGCATTTGAATATGTAATTAAATAGTCCTGAATACTTCTTGATTTAGCAGGTAAAAGGATGAGTAAACGTCAGGATGTGGGAGACTTCAATAGAGGTAGGATGCAGTGTGAACAGACTCCAGCCATTCTAAAACCGTTGAACAACAGCTGGTAGAATGTATCGACAACGTCAGGAAACACAAGTAACCCCAAACCACGTGGCATCACACTGAATGAAGCCCATAGCTTTTCTCTTGCTATGCTATCTCGCCCTGCACAAAGTGCCAAAAAGGTTCGCGGGAGAAGTCTATTGGTTGCAGAGGTCAAAATATCAGGTTGTTGCAAAAGTTTCTTCCGGTTCTAGAACCCGTGCCCAAGAAGGGCTCTTTTTCCGAAGGGGGTATTCATATTTTTTTCAAACAAATAAATTATTGCATTCGATTCCTGAATATCTTTGCTATATTACATTCAAGAATCAACTTTCTGACTATACATCTGTGAGTGCCATCAACGGTCTGAAATGGACCTTTCACGCGAGCATATTCGAGCAATAATCTTCTACGAGTATTCTGGAAAGATCAGTGCTGCGCAATGTCACCGAAACATTTGCCAACGTTTAGGTGATGGCACTGTTAGTTTACATACAATAGAAGAATGGTATCGCCGGTTCAGACGCGGAGATAGCACTCTTCAAGATGCACCTCTCTGGTCGGCCGATCATGATTTTAGATAGTGATCTACGCCAAGAAATTGATGAAGATCACAATGTAACAACGAGGGAAGTCGCAGAACAGTTCAAGGTTCACTTTCAACCACTGCCCGGCATCTGCACGAGCTCAATTTGTCATTCAAGTTCCAGTGGCGGCTCGTCCATAGGCACTGCGGCACCCCCAGTTTCACTTTCGATATCGATAAAATTCAATATGTTGTTTTTTTCTTCTTCTTTAATACTATTCTTATACATGTATATTACATGAACCTTAAGTTTAATGTCACTAGCTGTTCTCTTGTTCGTGAAAAAATTACTTATTTTCTGACGCAGCACCCCCAGAAATTTTAGCTACGAGCCGCTATTGTCAAGTTCAATCGTTTTTGTGTTGGAATAAAAATCCGGAAAAAACTTTTGCAACAACCTGATATATCAACTGCTTGCATGCCATGCCCACAATATTTGAATGGGCAGGGCTACTGGCCCATCATGCTAAAAAGGTGGGGAACCCTGACCTAGTCAGAAGGCATGTGTGGCTGGAGACAACCAATGACAAGAATCAATAAAAAATGGGTATGATGCAACAATTTGTCAGGGTTGAAAAAAAAAAAACGTGTGGATTTCTAATGAAATGTGTGGATGCCAGACAGTAGAATGCCAACAGCAAAAAAAGGTGAATACCTCATATGCAGTGATCTCCCTACAGGCAAAGGAGGACAGTTTCTTGGCAAACCTTAGTTCCACTTATTCCCAGAGCAACTATTGAACTTCACAGCATATCTGATCTTTTCTACAGATCAGGTTCACCCATTCATGCACAGGGTCCTGGACCGAAATTTTCAACAGGGTAATGCCGTATAGTTCAATTACTGTCCAGTTGGTTCAATGAATTTGACAAGTCTGGTCTTTTCCATAATCATAGATCTCCTGTCTATTGGGAGGTCAACAGGGCCATCTGCACTCGAAACCTCCAACTCTCTTAATCTGTCAGAACAGTCACGTTCTGTCTCGTTGAAGAACGGGATAAATTATGTTAAGACCGTTTGTAGAAACTCGCAGAACTAATAAATTGGCCACCCATCAGCATGCAGCAGTGATGTACTGAAATGCTCTTATGCATCACTGTTGTACTGTGCCATTAAGTAACAAGTTCTCAGCAATTTATTACCCTACAGAGTCCTCATGTCAACTTACGGGTTTTCTCCACAAGATGATTGCCAACAAGTTTTGATTGGATTAATCATAATTGGCTCCTGCAGATTCATTAATACATCCATTCATTTTTAACCCAGCAGATTCGTTTTTTGAAAGGTTTGCAGTTGATGCTTTGCATCCTTTTGACACCTATGCTTACATCAAACCACAAATATCATCAGCCTAATTTCTATTGGGAGTTTCTAAAACTTTTCTACTCCAAGAGAACATTAACTACAGCAAATATAAATTATATTTTAACTTTAAATTATATTTATGCCATTTGCTCTGTCCAATTTGACATTCTATGCCTAGCTAAAATTGGTCAGATTAAAGCCAGATTACCAACTTTAAAACAGCAGAAAATCTTAAATCCTGACAAGCCATTTAGAGAAAACTGATATCTCTTGTAAGGTGGATTCAGTGCATGCTAATCTCAACTCTTCAGTTTTATCTTATCTGGTACAGAGGGTAGATTATCGCAAGCGATAATCTGCGGCACCTACTCCTACGAGGGAGTTTTGCGCCATCCCATTAATAACGACTGCTACGAGATGACAGTAGCAGTCGGGACCGACGGCTTAACGTGCCCTCCGAAGCACGGGGGGTTTCATGATGGAAAAGCTGCTGGGGATAAACGAACCAGAGGCTGTCACCAACTGCTGGAACACCAGCTATGGTCAATCGGCAAA
Organism: Rhysida immarginata; assembly: GCA_023313115.1. Taxonomy (NCBI): domain Eukaryota; kingdom Metazoa; phylum Arthropoda; class Chilopoda; order Scolopendromorpha; family Scolopendridae; genus Rhysida; species Rhysida immarginata. The sequence goes on along the minus strand of JAHWFO010031028.1, from coordinate 501,166 downwards.
TGGGTCAGACCAAAGTCCCCCCAACAGCCGCGCCCCAAATAGCTGTCCCGCCAGCGGTGGCCCTCAAGCCCAGGCCGTCACCCAACCAGCAGCTGGCCGCGCCTGAAGTTGCTGAACTCCATCGATTGGCAAACCAACCGACGAGACAACCAGGCCACGGCCACCCCCTATCTCTTCAGTTACCTTCAAGCCTGTATCATCAAATTAGTTTGTTGGCACACCAAGAACCATTTCACTCTTTTCTTGTATGTTCAATCTTTTCTCAATCATACACATTTAGGGGCAAGCAAACATTCATACTGGATTCAAATTTTTTTCTTCTCCCATTCAATAATCCATTCTCCAATTCCACAAAACATGTAGACTTCCTTTATTTTGTAAACGACTAAGGGTTGTACCACTAATAATTTACTCACTAGAGTATGAACTCAGCAATCATCAGTTGCAGTAAACGTAATAATGCCAGCCTATTATTAAAATTGAGCTTCCTCAACTGCAATACTGTTAAAATTTTATTTTCAATGAGAAAACTACTAGTGATTCTTAAGGGGCCATAAAATTCTTTTCATTCAATCCAACCACACATCTATATAGAATTTATAAAAACTGACTGGTGTGTTTAACAAAATTGAAAGCTGAAAAATCATGACTACACACTATCCAAAAACGGTTCTAGCACCTACAAACTTCTCCAAGGAGACTGGAGCATTCTTCATCTAAAAATTTACCACTTATACAGCCAAGGTTTTCAATGGAGATTCAGACATCAAAGGCAGTCATAACGCACTACAAATGATTTAAAACTATAAATAATAAATGCAAGAAATTGTTTTATTTTCATATATTTTCTTAATAAATCAATGTTTCTGCATATATAAGAAGAAATAAAATGTAATTTTATTACAAAAAATTCAAATTAAAAAAATACATGAAAAAGCACGAGTCAAAGAGTCTGAAATTATTAAAAAAAATTAAGGTTTTGTTACTTTTAATATGTATATATATATATATATATATTTTATTTATATATATTTTATTCTTATGAAATGTTCTTTGTATATTCAGTTCACTCTTGGGTTTGCAAACTGGCACAAGCAGCAACTGGGAATGTAGACGAACTGAAAGCAGTTTCAAGTTTGACAAAGAAACTATACAAATTTCCTTGTTAAAGTTTAATTGGGGGAAAATATAATAAGGTAAACAATGTCCATGTATCAATTCTGTACGATTGGGCGGATCCATCATAAAACCAAGTCCTCAACGATGGATCTAGTATGCATTTTTTTGATTTATCCTGAGCCAAATTCATTTGGGGAAATGTGACAAATATGCATTTTGCTAATTTCTTAGCAACTTAAATTACAGATGCAATTTCACATAATACATGGCACAAATATTCAATCTTCCATAATGTAAATTAAAACAATAATGACTGTAATAACAGCATCATAAAAAATGTTCATTCATTCACTTAACTTAAAAGGAAAATAACCAAACAATTTTTGAAATATTTTCTTTTCCATGCAGAAGATTGTCTTGTATATCAAGTCTTATTTAATATTTTTTTTTTAATATATTACAGTTGCTTTGAAAAATCTAACCAGTCATGAACCACTTTTCCAACTTCTTTATAATAATAAATAAAAAAAAAAAGAAAAAAAAAAATTCCATACTACGTAAGCTTTTATAAAATCAAATTTCTTTGTTCTTTAACATAATGGCGATGAGCATATGCTTTAGACTTGACAGTAAGGCTAGCAAATTACATTAACAAGAAAAAAAAAAAAACCTGTAATCATTCTGATGAATGACTTAATAGACGCATCGTAAGTATAAAAAATGTACAATAACGTCCATTCCACCTAACTGTCAGCAATTAAGTTTATGCATTTAACAAGTTAATAAACATGTTTCTGCATTGAAAAATTAAAACAAAGCACTTTTAAATTGTCTTTTTTTTCTAGACAATATTTTAACGTTCCATACATTTGTTTTTACTGTGTCTCCATTCCTACACGATTCTTACTCTGATGAACAAGAAGTTCAATGGAACGTTGTTTATACAACCCCAAGAGTATAAATAAAATACTCTTTATAAATGGGTCCTTTCAGTCTTATTTTTTTTCCAATCAGTGTTATGAAAGACATAAGGGAAAAAGAGGGCTGACAATTGATTTTCTCCACATTGTTATGGGAAAAAATCTGGGAGAAGGAAAAATACAACACGAAATGATCCAGCAGGGAAAAAGGAAGATCACCTACTAGAAAAACTCTTAAATGTCTCCTATTCCCATGCTCACTATACAGTGAAAATATCCATAAAGAAATAAAGATACAGTCAGATTATATAAATAATTGTGACTTAAGTGCATGACCTAGTCTACAATGCTTTTGTGTGTCTTTTTTTAAAATTACTTTTTTTATTTTTATTTATTTTTTTAAAAAAATTTCTATCTGACAACAGTGGTTAGTGTCTGGTTAATCCAAAAGTTTAAGGGATAAAGATCAAAGTTACAGCAATAACAATACTTGATAACAAATATTGTGCTTAATCACCCCTCCCCCCTTATACACCTAAGTAGAAATGACAATTGTGGCATCACAGAACATATTGATTGGGATTCTCATGCAATAGAAATCAAAATGGAAAAACAATTTTAAGGGGTTTCCTCCCCAAGGTGTTTTTTTTTTTCCCCTCCTGTTATTTTTTCTTTTGTGAAGTAACTTTTCACAATAGTAAATTCTTGGAGTTGATACCTGCTTCATGCATAATTATCCTGGTTTCTTGGTTGCAAAGAAACTGGCTCCATACAAAACTGGCAACCGACTATCTGATACTAAACCGTGCATTTCATTCTCATGGCAAATGATTCATCAGGTTCAGTTTAAAGTATCATAAACAAAAATAGAAAATAAAATAAGGTAAAACACTTAGTTTTTAAATGATTTTTTTTAATTTACATCAATGACAAAATATTTTTTACAATAGCAAAAGGAAAATGAATATTGGTGAAAAATGAGTAATTAGCGATCGACACAAATTAATATGTCATCACGAAGACTGACAATAGTTTTTCAATAATAATAATAATAATAATAATAAATCAATCAATCAATGATAAATGCAGACCAGCTGCCATTTAAATTCACAATCTGTGTAGTTTGGAACTCAATGTGACCAAATTAAAAAAATAAAATTTTTTTATCGTAAATAGCAGTGAAGATTAATGGGTAACTAAAAAAAAAAATTATATTAATCAGATGCATTTGTTAATGTTAGTGATAACAGCATTAAAGATTGATAAAAACTAGGTATTTATAATTTCTTAATAAATAAAAGTATTAAATGGGCGATTTAAATAATGAATACATGAAACTTTTTATCCGGAATGTTATTGATTAATAATAGAAAACTTAAAAAAAAAAATATATTTTTTTTTTCTAAATCTCAATTACATGTTAGGGATAAACCGGCACAAAAACAAAGTAACAATATCGAGCAGCAGCCATTATTATTTATAAAAAAAAAAAAAAAAAAAAAAAAAAAATATTGAACGGTGGAAAATTAATCTGACAAGAGTATCTACAAAGATTTGTTAAAGGGTTTAGCAAAAACTTTAGAAATCCTGCATAAAATGAATTTTAAAAAATGAAATTTATAATAATGGCACAAAATTAGCATAAACTTAGGGAATGTTATCCCTATTCCATGCTAAATGAAGAATTACTTATTTGCTTTCATAAAAAATTTAAACATTTTGAAAGCCAATGATATTTCCCCTCAATCTACCTGACAGCAGAAGGGATTTTTCTTTTCTTTCAATTCTTTTAATCATTTAAAGTATGTATAATTCAATAAATAGAAGCATTTCTTTTAAATATACTTTTCCTCTGAGAATAGCAAAAATCTGTTGTTTCCTCACAAGTTATAAATAGAATTCTTAAGAGTTCGAATAAAGCATAAAATTTCATGGAAACTTTATCAAGTAACAAATTCATTAAAAAACAAAAACAAAAGAAAAATTAAAAATAAGCTTCCTTTGAAGCAGGGCAAAAAATAAAAGTTAAAATTGTTCAAAATGAGAAAGTTGCCTGAATTCCGAAGAAATCTTCTGACTATAAAGAATTTAATGAAAAACAAAAAGGAAAATTCATAAAATAAAAAAAAAAATAAAAAAAAAAAAAAATTCTCCTACACAGACTTCTTCCTAGGGAATTATTTCAACATAAAAGAAAATTACAAAAAAGAAAAGTAATACTATATAAAATAAATTAAATTACAAAATGGTGGCAACATTGTTAACAAATAAAAGAAAAGCCATCAAACTGACACGACTCGGGGTTTTTCAGCAAGGCTGCCACCAAATTCATCTTGTACTAAGTGAAACAAAAGGGTCAGCCAAGACATGGTAGTACCAATGATCTTCAGGTTTCTTTATCCAAGAACTTCACTTCAAAGATTTTATTAGTTTTTAAGTTCCAAAATAAAGTAAAAGCTTACTTTAAACGAAGAATTTGATCGATGTTACACAAAATATAAAACAGAAAAGGGTGAGGGAAAGAAATAACTCAATTTAATAACTTCAAGCATAGAACTCCTTTGTATTGCGTGTGTATGAATTCACTGTTGGGGACCGCTTGGGTTCATCAAGTGGATAACTGCCTTCATCTTTCTTTCTCATGCGATAAACAATAAACATGACAAGCAAGATGGCGCAGAGAAGACCAACAACAGCTCCACCTATGACAGCTGATTAGGAAAGGGGAAAGAAAGAAGAGGAGAAAAAAAAAAAAAAAAAAGGCTTAATTTTGTAAATATCACTTTCAATCCTTTTAGATATTTGCTTTTATTAATTTCATTCATACCGGGCGTTTCAAAAATGACCAGTATACCGGTATATTTGAAAAATCAATAAAAACTAAACGGGCAGCGATAGAAATACAGCGTTTGTTGCAATATGCTTGGGACAACAGTAAATTTTCAGGCAGACAAACTTTCGAAATTAGTTCACGGTGTATTTCTATCGCTGCTAGTTTAGATTTTTCAAATATACCGGTCATTTTTGAAACACCACGTATATTAGAAACCAGAAGATTTAAAAATCATTATATACTACTATAATATCTTCTACAAAATACATTAACATCTCCAGATAGGTATTAAATATTTGAACACCTTTCTTCAACCTGGAAAAAAGACTTATTTCAGCTTAATTGGCAACTGTAAATCAAATGGTTTCAAAATTTGGTATAATGCCCCCTTTTCAGAAAAGAAAAAAATAATTACTGAGCATCCCCCTCTCCCTCAGAACCTAGAAATCCACCTTTAACAAAGATAATGCATCTGAAACTATTAATACCCTGCCAAATCTTTCCAGATGCCCCCATGGGATGGTATCACCTACTTTGGGCATCACCTCATACCAATTTCACTCAGTTACATGTCTATATATCATATGGATTCCTTTCATTCAGATCCCCATAGTTCCAATGAACATCGTGACTTTAATGAATATAAGTATAGTAAAACTCCATTTGTCCTCTCCCTAACTGTGATTGGTTGAAACCTAATCGCAACAAGACATCATGCTGCAAGCACTATAAGCAATTAGTTTTGTTTTCTTTATAAAAAAATTAAATTCATAAATTTTTAATACCTAGTCTAAATGCATATTTCATAAAATATAATATTGAGGTAGTTAAACTTCATTTCTATCAAAACAAAAATTCACCTTTTAAACTGCTGAAATGCAATTAGATCAGGGCTCGCCACAAGAAAAAATGGCTGACGATGTTGCTGGTACGTCATGGCAGAGAGAAGGGAAAAATTTTAGGGGTTCTTTTAAATGTCCAAAATTATTATTTTTAATCCTGTTCGTCATAAAACGTTGAAAATTTATTTTAATAGGAGTTTTTTTAGGCACTATGTTGTAGATTGTCCAGGAAACCAAGTAACAATGTATTCATATGCAGGGTGAGAAGGCCAACCAATCGCAGTTAGGGAAAGGATAGGTGGAGTTTCACTATACAATCTTTTTCATAAAAGAAGAAACGAAACGAACCCATCAGAATTGGCTGCTTAACACTTAGTTACTTCATTCATTGCTCCGCTCTCGCCATGGAAGTAGAATTCTTCTTTCATGCTCTCATGTTTTAGAACTACACACATTTCAATAAATTTTCCTTTACATAGAATATGCAATAAATGATTTAAAATGCCCAAAATAATATTTAAACTCTTCCTAATTTGTTTACTTAAAAATACCACTGTGGAAGTTTACAAACAATTAGGATTAGCATTAAAACATTAAACATTAGCTCTCTCTTTAATGTCTCCTGATTCTGTTGAAGTATCAGGAGAAAGTAAAGAATCATCAGTGCTTGCATCCGCTTGGGTCTTCTTTTATGAAGTAGAGTATAGCCATGAAAAGAATTCCTGGTTAAAATAATTTCATTTATTTGAAAAGTTTTTTAACATTGCATAGTGTTGTGTTAGTTTTTAATTTTTGTCCATCCACTATTTATTCATTCCACCCACTTGATAAAAAATTTCTGGGGAAAACTCTGAATCTGCACTTTCACCAATTGAAGGGTTTGATGCAATAAGGACCTAACCAACACCACCTAGACAGAAGGCCTGATAATAGAAACTTCATACATTGTTACATCATTAGTTGACCAAATTTAGGGCTTATTATTGGTAGAAATAGGATTAACAATGGTTTCAGTTATATTATTTTTATATTGTTTCAGTTATACTGTTTAAAAATCTGAATCCGCATGGTTTATATTTTGCTTTACTGTGATTGTAGTTTACTTGTGCAATTGTTACTGAAACAAATGGATTTCACAAGCAGTAATTATTACATTTAGTAAGAATTTCTTCCTGTGGGTTAGGTCCTTATTGCCCCGAGCCCTTCAATGACTAAACAGGTACAGTAGAAACTCCTAAATACAAATCTCAGGGGGCCAAAAAATTTAGTTCGTGTCATCCGATAATGAAATGAAACTAATGGTGCAGTGATTATGAATCAAGCCTCACATCAGATTTTTAAAAATTATCATTATTTGTTTATTTCAGATAAATACTTGGTTATTGAAGTTTCTCTACATCATTAAGTGATAACTTCTGATTCAGCGCAAGATAATTTCCTCCATGTCGATAATATAATGAAACAAATGTAATTTAACATGAAATGGGATAATCAAAATATAGTGAATAGGGCTGTGAATATTCTGATCAATGCATGGCAATGCCTGGCTTATATAAACACTGCAAAAACCAATCAGAATTTCAGTGGACAAATCTGAGTAGTCTCCTTCGTTTAGACTAAGGATCAATCAGAATTATTCGCAAGATTGATTTTTTATACAATAAACACCTCATTTTTAGTAGGAATTAATTTTATTTGTATTATCCGGAATTTATAATAATGACTGACTATAGATATTGAAGTCACGGGTTCGGGACCAGAGAAAAGAAACTTACTAACCAATAATTCGTATTAACAGGATTCCTAATAACTGGGTTCTAATGTACTTATAAATCAGCCCCATGCATAAACTGAACATGATTTGAGAGGCCATTCTTGAGGAAAAAAAAAATTCCCCATGTACATCAGCATAAGGTGCGTTGCAAAATAACCTCACCTAGTGTTTCTAATGTTATATAAAACTATCAATGAACAATGTAATGAATTCTTTGTGGTAATGAAACATCAAGTAAAAAAGAACTATAGAACACTCATCACAAGCTAAGTAGCTACAACTACTGAGTTACCGCTTAAACATTCCACTGTTTTTCTTTATACATGGGGGGGGGGGCTCACCCATTTATTAGAGAGAATTATTGTAGTTTTTTCAATTGCCACGTATTAAATCACCTATATTTGTAAATGAAGTAAAGCATCATATTTGTCACAACCATCATTATATGTAGTGTCATTTTGAAAACGTTAACACATTTGTGCATGAAGTACGATGGGCAAAGAGTTGTCCGAGCTTGAAAAAGGCAAAACAGTGGTTATAAAGATTCTGGATTCTCAATCAAAAAATAGCAAAGAAGTTAGGACTATCCCCAAGAGTTATAAACAATTACATAGGCCTAGGCAAAAGCTATGGGGGGAAAAAAAATCATTGGAAAGGCCAAGAAAATTCAGCAGAAGACAGGGAAAAAATGGGATGAGACAAATCAGTTCTGATACAGCAACCCTTGGACAGTTGTCATGTGATCCTGAGACTGGAGTGCACAAGTCCACTTTCTCTACACTTAAGGCCCGATCAAGATTTCTGCAGTAGAAGAAACGACAGCCTCGTCCCACAAAATGGTACATGCAAAAAGAGAACAAGTTGGGCAAAGCAGTACATATCCTGGTAGGGTGAATGGAGAAGGGTCATATTTAGTGATGTAAAGAAGTTCAATCTGGACTGTCCTGATAACTGGAGATGACATTGGCACAACCTGAGAAAGGAAGAGCAGGTATTTTCCAAAAAGCAACAAGTTGGTTCCATGATGGTTTGGGCTGGGTTTGGCTAAAAAAAAAAACATTGCCTTTTCCTCTGGTAGTTATGGAAGGCAGCAGACTATCAACAGCTCCTAGATGATGAACACTTCCTGCCATTTGGAGAAATAAATTGGTGGATCCTACTGGATATTTCAGCAGGATAATGCCAGTGTTCATGTTGTTTCATTCCTCATGGGAATGGTTTTTTGAGCCATGGCATGTGTGTAATGAGCTGGACACGAACCCTATGGAAAACCTATGTGTGGTATTCTTAGAAGACGGCAGGCAATACAACAGTGTACAAGAGATGAAAGTGGCCATTGATTCATAGTGGGAAAAAATCAAACTTAACCTGCATCAGAAATTATAGAACTCGACGCCAAATCGAGTATTTAAGCTTGTGATGAAGTGTGGAAGTTACAGTGGGTATAAGTGATCGTGAAGTTAAGATTATGCAACACGTGTGTTCATGTTTCTATGATTTGTTGATAATACTTTGATACATAAATTTTGTCATTTCTGCAAGCTTTGTTATATGGCATTTCATATACAGGGTGAATACAAAAGTCTGAACCCCCCTTTTATTTTTTTGAACCAAAGCAGATATGTCAATTTTGATGAATCCAATGAATAGGAAGTTGTGGGTGGCCTATCCCATGGTGCACTTTTCATCATCCCAAATATGCAAATTAGGACACATTCAAAATTTATCTCAAAAACCGTAAGGGATAGAGAAAAAAACCCAATTGCAAACTTGTTCAGCATAAAAAAACAAACAAAACAAAACAAAAAATCATCCAAATCGGACCAACCAATCACCCACAATCACGTTCACCATGTTGACTATTTCCGGAACAGTATAGCTTGCCATCCTGGAACTGTTCTGTCTTGTGTGTGCTGAAACATGCCTTTTATTTGCTTTTCCACATGGAAGTGAATGTGAGTATGGTAATTTATGTTAATTTTTTGAATTGCATGCTTTACATGGTGGAAATATCAACATCCAGTTTTCCTTGTGCAGTGTGACTAAGCTACAAACAGTTCACCATGTGATTGTGGGTGATTGGTTGGTCCGATTTGGGTGATTTTTTTTTTGTTTTGTTTGTTTTTTTATGCTGAACAAGTTTGCAATTGGGTTTTTTTCTCTATCCCTTACGGTTTTTGAGATAAATTTTGAATATGTCCTAATTTGCATATTTGGGATGATAAAAAGTGCACCATGGGATAGGCCACCCACAACTTCCTATTCATTGGATTTATCAAAATTGACATATCTGCTTCAGTTCAAAAAATAAAAGGGGGGTTCAGACTTTTGTATTCACCCTGTATATATATAAAAAAAACCCAAGGAAAAACAAACCATTGTGTACAATGTGCATTATTGTTTTCAGAATATTATAAAGTAGACTAATCGAAATTTCAAAGCAGGTGGGTGGGTAAGAGTCACCTACTGCATATCATGTTTTTGAAAAAACTTGTCACACAAGACTAATTGAATATATGATGTATAATAGACTAACTTTTTAGATGAGGTTATTTTGCAATGCACCTCATATGGCAATGCATATCTACAAGTTATAATGAATCTACTTTTTGAAATCAATAAAGTTTATCCCGAGGAATTAATATATAAATATTAAAAAATCATTAATAGATTATATAATAAATGATTTTTTAGTATTTTTTTGTGGTTTCTTTTCTTCATGATGAATAAAACAATTTTTATTTATTTATCGGTCTTAATTTTTGTAAACAGTGGTGTCAAAATCTTAAGAAATAAAAGTAAGAAATGAACTTAAGATTAAACACTGTAAGCATTTTATCCAATCATGTTAAGTCATTAATAACGTACAAAAACAAAATACCATATATACACAGACCCCTAATTTTTACAAGATAAAAAAAAAAAACCCTGCACAATTCCTGAATAAGCAGAGACATAGTATTGGGATTCAGTATCATTCTTAGAATGCTACTTTTCTTATGAATCAAGTTTACAAATGTTTAACGAACTTTATAAACATTTATCGATTTGCTTTTGATTGAAAGCAACGGAAAGGGCATGTTAATGGCCCATTTAGTCTTAACTACAGCACTGACTATTCAGAAGCACTTTGAAGAGGAAATGAGCATTTCACTGCTTCTAGTGGCATCTGCTGTACTTTAGCCGTACACTTTCCTTAATTAAAAAATAATGAAGTTGCAGAAAAACAAAATGAATCTCCCGATAGGCATTAAGTACAATATTTCATATGGGCATAGACAACATTTAATGCCTACCTTCATTCATTCCTGGTGCCATTAGATACAGTTGTTAATAAAAACAATGTAGTTGTTAATAACACACAGTGTAACAATTTAAATTTATTCGTGCGCAAGCTGAATGTAGCTTACAAGGTCAATTTGGGAAGGGGGGAAATTCTCAGCTTTTATTCATGTATATATGAACTTCAAAGTAACAATTACCAAAACACTATGAAGTAAAACCAACTACTAGAAATAATAATTAATGATAAGCTTAAGGAGGAACTATGATGTAAAGGTAAGAAAAATCTCTAACCACAAAAAACAAAACAAAACAAAACATTGGAATATAAAATGCATATTTCAAAGGCTATGCCATTAAAAGAATTAATATACCGTACAGGCTAAACATGAATTACAGTTAACTTATAAACATTCATTTAAATGCTTTGATTACCTGCTAAAATTCCAGGCTGTGCAAAGAATGAAGGTGGGCGGTCATCTGCCCTCTGAGGGCCCAATATAGGCTCTATATTATTGGAGACTTCAGTGGTAGATACTGGGTTAGGTCTAGTTTTTGATGAATCTGATGCTGTTGGAATTTCATTGTTTGTAGTATGCTGAAAAATAAAATTTTATAAAAGTAAAAATCAAACATTTTAATACATAACTTTTTCAAAGAAACAAAAATACACCCCCCACCCCAATTTTTCACAGAAAATTGATTTTCTTTCATCAAAAAGCATGCATAGGATTCATGTAAATCGTGGTGGAGCTGGTAGAAATGTAATTGCCTTACAACCAATATTAGATGGCCTGTCAATCCCCATTTTTAAAAGGTAAAAACAAAACTCACATCTCTGCCTATTCTCCAACCAAAACACAGCAGATTTAATCCCACAATCTCTTTAGTGGCAGATTTCAATGCTTACATCAGTCAGCACTGGCTAGGAAACAACTGCAAATTCAGCCACAGGGAGACTCAACAACAATGAACTATCCTTTGATGCATCCAACAATTTTATTGTTGGCAATAACCAATTCTAACATCCCCAAAAATACTAACTCACAGCCATCATTCATCAGGTAAAGACTTGGCAATATTGGATTACATTCTAAACAACTTGAAGTTCTATTCATCACTCAAGGACATCTATGCAATGAGGAAGCCTAACTGTCAATCTGGCCACTCTCTTCAGAACAAAGGTGCAGCTTTGGCTGCAATATTCAAAGTAGATGCTATACCTACAAATCTGGTTAGAATCCCATTGGCCTGCCTACCTTGTGTAGAAAAGTGGGGTGAGCATGTGCCATGGAAGGTCATCTTCCAAACTAAATGCAATGGCTCAAGTAGCCAGAATGACCTACCAGAGGAATTCACCTTTTAGACTGGAGTTTGCCAAGGAAACACGACCTCTCCACTGTTTTTCAACATTATAATCAACATCAAGAGTAAGAGCGCGTTCAGTATACGAGCTGTGAGTACAGCAGCGAAATTTCTATAGGACTCGAACAATGGATAACTGAGTTAATCCCTATTCAGGGTTCGGTCAGCCTTTACAATTTCCTCTCCTTACTTCCTTGTCGGGACTCGCAGCTTGGCTCACTTCGCTCACTATGAACGCGGCCTAAAGCATTCTATATGGCGATTCAAAAGTCCCAGAACTGTAAGTTTAAAACGTGTTTACTGCAAAACCATAAAAGATATCAGAGTATTGCTGCTTGCGGTAGTTGGGTGTTATCTCAACGAGTTTCAGTTTTCAATGTGTATTCATCATTAAAATTAGATAAGATTATAAACTTCTGAGAAATGGCATAAAAATAAACCCTCAGGCCATTCTCAAGTTTATTCTTCAGTTACCATTTTTGATTCTGAGATTAGGTAATCAACAGATTATTGAAAGCTCACCGATCACACATCAGTTTATTTAGGAGGTATCTGCAACAATAATACAGTGAGCACCTCAGTATATCATGGAAAAACATTATCTCAAAGCAGGAAACTACATAACTGCCACAATGTAATCAAAGAAATAGTGATCTAACCCAATCTAAATTTTACATACATGGAAATTTTTCCTCTCCCCTATTACAGCTTGTTGCAATGACTTTACGGCAGTTTGGATTTAGATTAAGGCAATTTTCACTTAGATTAAGGCATTTTGCGTTAAGAAAACTGCAGTTTTCAATAACTTTAGCGCAATTTAGATTTAGATTAAGGCAGATTTCATTTAAATTGGGCTAAGGGGAGTGATCTAGAAATTTAGGAGTCTACTACAAAGGTCATTTTGCACCTTTTACACAAGTTATATCTGTACGCAGCCCAGGACAAACAAACATTCATGCCCACGGCCAGGCAGACTCGAGAACTAGAAAGCCTACGCCCTAGCCCTCTCGGCCGGCCTTATTAAACTAAGGCAATTTGCATTCCTTTAAGGCAGTTTTCTTAAACATTAAGGCAAATAATATATTGATTACTGTAATAGATGTGTTTACTTTTTACAGTAAGCATAATTTCTAATGTATCACCAAAATATACGATAATACTAACAGTAGACAATTATGAAATGTCGTTATGTAACAACGCTGTAGAATAAGGGCAGATTCATTCCCTGTATTCCTCGCACAAGCAAGCATTACGGTTCAATTTACGTAAAATACGTAAAGCTATGTATTTTGCAGCCGTGAGAAAAAATTATAGTATTTTTTAATGTTTTTAAAAATTTTCCATGACCTCCTGTATATTGGAAATTACATATGTAAAATGTAATACGAAAAGGAGGTCATGGAAATTCCCAGAATCCGTTCGATTCGAACCAGAAACCGATCTGGTTAAAATACCCAGTTGCGACCTGGTCTGGTTAGTTTGTTATAAAATGCATAGTAAAACGTTATAAAAATAATAACGTTATAATAGTAAAACGTTATAACTCTACTCATAATTATTATTTTTTAACTTTCAATATGTCTACGACTCAGACGTTCACATAATCCCGATAGTTTTTTTGTTATATTTGTGGCAAATAAGCTTAAGTCTTTAAAAAATATTGAAAATCTATCTCAGACTTTGTTAAAACTACATATTTTCAATATTTTCAACGAAAATTGTGCAATCAAGATGATCAACTGGGTAATTTGTGGAGACTTAAAAATGGTCAATTTTCTTCTCGGACAACAGGGCAGATACACCAAAAACCCATGTTTTACACGTCTATAGGACAGCTGGGACAAACAACAACATTAGTCTTCAATTTGCCCTTGGTAAATCGAGATCACATTAAATTGACACGACTATATATTAAACAGTTTGTAAAGGCCCTTGATAAAAACTGTGACTGTTTTGCATTTCTTTAACTCAACTTTCCACGATTAAGCACAGAAAAATTGAGAGCAAGTAGTTTTGATGGACTACAAATTAGACAACGTGTAAAAGACCCCAGCTTTGTGAATTCAATGAATAAATTTGAGTTACGGCTTGGAATTAGTATGATTTGGTGATTAAAAATATTCTCAGAAACAATAAGTCGGACAACTATACTGGGTTAGTTGAGTGTATGCTGTCTAATTTGAAAGATCTGGGCTGCAACATAAGTATCAAACTTCATTATTTGCATTTTCATTTAGATTCCCAGAAAATCTTGGGAGATTTCAGTGAAGAGCAGGGTGAAAGATTTCACCAATTTCACCAAGACTTTTTGCAATATACGTACAACGGAAGAGCGTTATCAAGGAAGATGGGGTGTCCATATTGTGACATTCGTCCTTTTCGAAGAAATCGAAAACTTGTCTAATTTTCCGATCCACCACGTGGCCAGGAGGCCACTGGGCTCGGCGTCTGGCTAGCGTCACTGCTTCCGTGAAAATAAAGTGTTTTTAAACTCCGCCAACAGAGGGCGGCACCATCGGCATCAGCCTGAGCCAATAGGAAGCCAGAACTCTCGACAACCCGGTACTGGACCCAGGGATGATATATAAGGGGGAGCTTTCGGATTCGCAGGCAGACTGGTTTCAAGTTCGATCCTGAGAGGAACACCGATCTAAGTGCCGACATGGATGACCCAAGCAACGACAGACATCTCCGCCCTGCGAGTCCGTAAGTACCCCTATGTTTATATCAAAATTCCCGATGCTTAGTTCAAGCTTAGTGTTAAGGTTGGTTGCGCTGTACCGAGGTTGGCTCTTACGATTACCGATGTTAATGACTTTAAATTAACTGTACTGACTTTGCTTCAAGATCTATAGTAATTTATATGCTTAACTGCATGTCTCCAACTTCAAGTTTATAAGAATTGTATATCCATACACTTATTCAATCCTTCCTCATTATTATCATTATAAATCATCACCTCCTCAATTGTAAATAAATCGCCATTCTTTTGATTAAGTCTGCCTAGTTTGAACCTTATTTAATATAATTAACTTAAAGTCCAACAAAACTTCTTGTTGGAATATCACAATGGCGCCCGAACTAAGTAAAGAGGCAGAAGGCGATGCGGCTTCGCAGATAGCGATCAGGAGTGACGCTATAGTTGGATTTACAAACTTAATTCCCACCTTTTCCGGGGAGGAAGGATCAATTAATGTGCATGTGTTTCTGGATGCAGTAGAAACCACCGCAAGTATAGCGGGGTGGCAGAACCCAGTTACTTTGGGGGTTCTCCGTACCAAAATCAAAGGGCGAGCGGCCACTATATTCAATAATCATGCCCTATTTAAGATTAACACTTATAGTGAACTAAAGAATCGTATGTACGACCTATTCCAAGTAAAGGAAGACTTACAATTCGCGGAATTAAAATTTTTCCAAGCTAAACAACATGATCAAGAATCTGTCCGCGATTATGCAAATAGACTACAGCTTTTATTTGATAAGATGGCAAGGAAAACCAGTATATTTGAAAAAGAAAAAGATCAATTACTATTATCCCATTTCTCGGAAACCGTTATTCCATCAGCACAGATGTTGCTGACATGCAAGGAACCATCATCGTTCCAGGAAGCCATATTAATTGCCACAAAAGCGGAACACATGGGCATTGAAAAACAAACGAACAAATTAGAATTAATCAAAACCTCCATTAATAGTGAGGTCGCGCCCGTCATCCAACAAATGTTGGAAAACCAGAAATCCACTGACGCGAAAATAGATGAACTCAAACAAATTATAGATAATCAGCAGAAAGTTATATCACGACTGCAGCAGGACCGAAAATATAAAAAAAAGCCTCAGAATAAGAGGGTAAAAGAAATTCGCTGCTGGAAATGCGATAAAATCGGACACGTACAACAAGATTGTCATTTAAACTATTAAAGACTGGGTACAGATCGGACACTACCCAGTCTAATCATGTACAGTCAAATATCGTCCGCGCTAACCGCGAAAATGATTTATTCATCATCACGGTCATCATAGGAAAAGAAAAAATCCCCATGATAATTGACACTGGTTCTCAAATTAGCATATTGCATGAGAACACGGCTAAAAGATTAGCCAGATGGGTCTCCTATATACCGGAAAATGTCACTCTCTCTGGCATTAATGACAACAAACACCTGACTGAGGCTGTATTAGCAGACATTAGAATAGGTGACAAAACCTTTTGCAGTAGAAAATTCATTATTCACCCACTCCCAAATCGGAATTATCAGGGCATTCTGGGCAGTGACATTATTGGAAGCGCGAACTTTGAATTTAGAGATAATATGCAAAAAGAAATAGTCGTTGCAAATAACATTCTCATGAACAAAATTGAGAGCGGAAATCTGGACAATAATCACAGAACTAGACTAGACGACTTAATTGCGAAATATGAAACAAATTTTGCTGATGAAATTGAAGCTTTGACAGGTATCAAAGATGTCATAGTCGATTTCAAAATAGACCAATCAAAGCCTGTATTTGTCCGACAGTATCCAATTCCGAAAATACATATGGATGCTCTTAAAAACAAAATTGAACAGTACAAAAAGGCCGGCATTATAGAAGCCAGTAAATCGAATTGGAATTCACCGATTCATGTGGTTAAGAAAGGAGACTGTGACATAAGGGTCACTTTGGATTTGCGTAAGGTAAATGACGCGACAACCGCATTAGACTTCCCCATGCCTAAAATACACGAATTATTACATGATCTAAACGGTCATACCTGGTTCAGTGTCATTGACCTGAACTCTGGCTACTATCAATTGCCAATTTCGCCCAAACTACGTCACTGCTTCGCGTTTCAAACACCATGGGGCAAATTTCAGTTGACCCGGATGCCCCAGGGTGCGAAGAACTCCGCTCAAACTTTCCAGGCCTTCATGACAGACATACTATACGACCGTCTCGCGCAAGGCATATACGTATTCCAGGATGATGTCCTAGTATATTCGAAAACATGTGAGGAACACATGGAGTTGTTGGCGTGGCTCTTTCAAAAATTTCATGAGCACAACGTTATCATGAAGCCGTCCAAATGCAAACTGGCAATGCATCAGGTCACCTACCTGGGACACATCCTATCGAAGGACGGGCTACAGCCTGACCCAGAAAACATAAAAGCAATCATGGAATTGCAACACCCGACCAACGTTAAGCAAGTACGATCATTCAATGGGGCAATAAACTTTTACCGCCCATTCATTGCTAATTTATCTGGAATATTGTCACCCATCACTGAACTCACCAAGAAGGACAAAAAATTCATGTGGTCTGCAGAATGTCAGGCTGCCTTTGAACAGATAAAAAGGATATTAAGTAACCCTCCTGTCCTAACCTCACCTGACTATGGCAGACTTCTTCCTACTTACTGATGCTTCAGATGAAGCGGTGGGTGCGGTTTTACAGCAAGAAGTAGGAGATGGCATGAAGCCCATTGCATTCTTCAGCACGAAACTTCAAGGGGCACAAAGAAATTACAGCACTATAGAAAAAGAACTCCTAGCCATTGTCCTTGCCCTACGTAAATTCCGTCATATGATCCTTGGTTTTCCCATACATTTGATGTCAGACCACAAACCACTCTCATTCTTATCAAATCTGGGACACGTCAACCAAAGACTCTTGCGCTGGTCATTAGAAGTACAAGAGTACAACTTAATTATAAGCCACATAGCTGGGGAGAACAATGTTGTGGCAGACTTTCTCTCAAGGCCCCACAGTAGGGAGTGCATGGGGATCATTAAGATCCAGTCTGACAATCTTCAGGAAAACATACGAGGCTCTCAACGCACCGATCCATATTTTTCTAACAAAATCCTAAACCTGAAGAATAATAAGCTGGAGTGTCGAAAAGGACGGTTTGAATTACAAGAGGGGATATTACTATGGTTTGACAAGCGAATTAAAAGGGATAACGATCCTTACAGGAACAAAGGAAAAATTTGCATTGGCGAAAACATGGTAATGAAAATTATTGAAATGGCCCATGACAGCAAACTTGCAGGTCATAAAGGAGTCAATAAGACCATTGCTGCCATGAGGCAACAATATTACTGGCCATCCATGAACAAGGATACGTATGCTTACATACAAGCATGTAGCTTATGCCAGAAGTGTAAACTGCAGAAAGGACCAGCACCATTTCAGACTGGTATTAAAGCCAAATATCCATTTGAAAAAATGTGTTGGGATGTGATCGGTCCTTTACCAGAAACAGAACAGGGAGACAAATACATTCTTGTCTGCATTGATGTTCTATCAAGATACCCTGAGGCCATTCCCCTAAAAAATCAATCAGCTGAAACTATAGCGAAAGCATTCATTGAACATATAGTTTGTCGCTATGGACTCCCGTGTGAAGTCATATCCGACCGTGGAGCCAATTTTACCTCAGAACTTATGAGTAACTTATTTCGGGATCTCGGCATCACTCATACCCGCACTACGTCCTATCGTCCATGCTCCAATGGCCTGGTGGAGAGAATGAATCAAAACATCCTCGAAACTCTACGGAAACTCTGTGATGGCCAGCCGTCCCAATGGAAACAGCTGCTAAATTCTGCCCTTTTTAGCATACGGACGACCTACAACGAAAACACGAGAGACACCCCTGCACATTTATTATATGGCTTTGATCCTCATACCCCGTGGAATGGTGGCGATCGAGTTGGGAATGAAATGACACCAACACAATACAAATCCGACCTCATCGCTAGACTGCAAATCGCTCGCGAAATAGCTATTGAAGAAAGCGACAAAAGGCGTCTTAACAAATTAAATGAGAGAAACAAAGGCAGACACCTAAAGCAGTATAAACCCGGAGACAGAGTACTTTTACTTCTTAAAGGCAGAGGAAAGAATAAGTTGGGGTACAGATATGGGGGTCCTTATATTATATCTAAGCAGATCAGTAAGGTCAACTTTCAGATAAGAAACATTCGAACTAAAGAGCCACAGGTGGTACACATGGACCGACTTAAGCTTGCAAAGGGAAATTTTGATTTTAGGGAGAATAGTTGCAGACGCCAAAAACAAACAGCCAAACCTCCAGTCGTAACGGATGACTCAGAAGACGACTCAGAAGAAGATGATTGCTATGCTCTAGCACCACTTGACCCGATCGACACACGGATTGTCATCAATGACAACGATCCACAACCTCCAGAGACACAAATTCCTGATGTCAACCAGAATCCGGAACAGCACCAACACTATAACCTCAGACGACAGCCAAGGATAGACTATAGGCGACTCAACGAAGGTCATGTCCACTGATTCAAGACGTTCAGCAGAGACATCTCTGGCGAAATGCTTCCCTTGCCCCTCTGGGGGGGGAGGGGGGAGTTGTGACATTCGTCCTTTTCGAAGAAATCGAAAACTTGTCTAATTTT
>JAHWFO010031028.1:469576-481204 GCA_023313115.1 Rhysida immarginata | reverse complement strand
AAAGGAGTTACTATTTTAAATTATTTATTCAATATTAAAACTCCTACTCTTATATCAACTAATATTTTCTTTGTAACCAGCATCTTAGATATTACCCTATAATACATATTAAATTTCAGGAAAAAAATTCAGTGTTGACCAGGGTTTTCATTTTGTTTACTTACTGTGGGTGTCATTTTCATTGGAACGAACGGACGTGGAGTAGTAGTCGTAGTGGTGGTGGTTGTAGTAGTAGTGGTTGATGTCGTTGTTGTCGTCGTCGTCGTCGTAGGATGTCCAGGTAACGGCCCGACTAAATATTAACATTAATGAATTATTTATCAAATAAGATTTTAGATTAGAAAATTATATAAATCCATTCTTACTTCCTGAACCTTCAGGAAAACCAGATCCAGAAACAGAATCATCTTCATCATCAGTAATCACTCCATGCCCAGATGATTCTTCCAGGTCTTCGTTAAATTCCCTATCAGCAGCACTTCCTTCCACCATATCTGCCTATTATAAATAAAACAATACTTTTCATAACATGCTGCCAAAGAAATGAAGAAAATGTCAGATAGAAAATAAAATAATTATGTAGTGTTAAATTGTTTCATTAGGCAGGCATTCAAGGGGCACGTCATTATTCCTCTACATGCATATAATGAAGTAAATGGTAAGAATGTAGATGGTAAAGTAAATATGATCTATATTATTATGAGCCCTTCGACAAAATTAAAAGCTCCCACATGGAGTCTAATTGGGCAGCAAAGTTATTACCATGAGAAAGGTATACAGAATTTTTGAATTTTAGTCCTTGGATGAATCTACAAATTATGCCATTGTTAATCAGGGTGATTCACATATGTGAGGATTAGTTTCTATATACAGTAGAACCTCAATTTTCCGACCCTGTTAAATGTCAATCTATAATTTTTTTCCCTATGATATATAGGGTGCGTAAGGTATTTGAAGACACACCTTCGTTTGGCTACTGCTGCACTATAGTAAATTGTATGTCCTTTCAGTTTCCGGAAAGCAAAATGGCAGACCATCAAGTAACACAAATCATGAAGAGACATGCAGTAATCATGGCAATAAAGGCAGAGCATAGCAATTTAGAAATATCACGATTTCTAAAGGTCGCAAGATCATTTGTCCACAAAGTGCGGAAGGAGTTGGAGACCGAAGATGGCAATGTTGCACCAGTAGACCTGAATCTGTTGGACTACTACATATGGAGCGTTGTGTTTGAAACAAAGTAGAAGCCTGAGCGTTGTGTTTGAAACAAAATAAACAAAATAAAAACTTTGGCATTTGGATGGAGAGGTCCGGTTGAGCAAAATAAAATTACTGGGTGAATAAAAAGTCCCAGAACAATCTATTATCTCAAAATACATGTTGTGTCAAATATTTTTTTGAATGTTATTTAATAGTGCCAAAATTAGCCCCCTGCACTCCTCGTAGTAGGTGGGGTGGAGGGCAACTTTGAAATTTCAAACGAGAACTCCCAATTTTTTCTTGGAGATTCAGATTCTACGTAAAAAATTACATTAATTTTACCCAAACATTTTTTTTAAATATTGAAATTATACCTGCAATACGAGAAATCGTTGGACATACATTTGACCATGTATGGTTCCAGCAAGATGGAGCTCAGTGCCTACGCTTTAATTTACTGGATAACACTTTCCCGCAAAGATAGATTGGTCGAAAAGGTGCAACAGAATGGCCAGCAAGGTCACCTGACTTGATTTCTCTTGACTTCTTTTATTGAGGATATTTGAAAAGTCAGGTTTACGAGACCAAACCCAACAATATTGATGAACTGAAAGAGGAAACGCAATGTTTCCAATTCAATAACACCAGAGATACTGGAAAATGTTTCTCAATTTTACTACCGGTTAGCACACTGCCAAGTGTAGGAAGGTCATCAATTTGAACATCTTACGGCACAAAGTGCTTGGGGGTCTTTCAAGTATTACGTCATGTTGCTAGGGGAGGGGTGGGTTTGTCATTCTGTGACGATTTGTGACGAGGGGGAGGGAGGGGGATCAAACACACGTCACGGTCACTTCAGAGGCAGTACTAAGTCTAGGAATGGGGAGTCCGTATGTTTTTGTTTATCCCAAATCCCAATAAAGCCCCTGCAAATAAGCCGTGACCTTTCTTGATAGATCAGCAATGTTGTTCACCGTTTCGAAGCTCATTGACAATGCCAAATCGCTTTCTACATCCTCCAGTGCCCATTTTCTAGAATGATACAGGATTCAACATAGCAGAAGATAATGGAAATTATCCATCTGTTTTTATAAGTAGCATTTTGCAAAACACTTTGTTAAAAGAAAATCCATTATTTGTTGAATTTAATGAAATGCCATACAACTTAATATTTCCATCACTGAAAAATGAAACAAGAAAAAGAATTTGTAGGCGTGTGATGCCTATTATGCCTCACTCACTTATTTGAGGAGTCATCAAAAGAGCTGCGGCATAGTTCCTGTTATGCAAAAAATACAGCCATCTTGTTTGTGACTAAATGACATGAAGTTTAAACCATAATGAACATCAATGAAAAGCGATATGAGGCGGAATATGAGCAGTTCGTTGATAAGGAAAAAATAATAAACCCAATTATTGAAAATAGTGAAAATGTAAATTTAATATCAATAGAATCCCATTTAGAATGTCCCTATGAATAAAGACGTAACCTGTTAGAAATAATGAAAAATTATATAATGATCATAAAGTAATTTATTTCTTTATAATATTTTGAAGAATGGAGGTGGGGGTGGGGGTAAAATTTTGTGATGTCATGTTAAAGGGGGGGGGGGAGTGGTATGAAAATGGTAAAATTTGGTGTGACGTAATACTTGAATGACCCCTTGTCCAGTGAGAGGCAAAGGGGGACACACACACACACACACACACACACACACACACACAACCAATGGCGAGAGGTGAGGAGACCCGCATGAAAAATTTCATACCAAAGGGAATTCGCTCGATTCACCGCCTAATGGCTGGCGTAAACGGGGAATGTTAAAGCGCTTACACATACGTACAACAGCAATTGAGATTTAGAACAGCCAAAATTGAAATAAAATTGAGCTTATCTGAATTATTTTCGTATTTAGGCAGTGGTAGATAGTATTTGGACAAAGATAGTATTTGTTGCGGTTTTACTGAGAAGAAAGAAGAGAAAGGTCACTATACGTGCAATCAAGTGGAATATCTTTAATGCCTCATCATATTGAGGGCATGAAGTAATAAACCATGATTACTCCATGATTGAGGGTACGTTAGATTTTTCGAATTGCTTCATCAGCAAGAAAATCGCTATAAAGTGATCATTAGTGCCAAGCGATACATTCGTTTTTCGATGTAAAATCAATTTTTTCTGGAATCGATTTGTCGATTCTGGATGGTTTTCAGCAACCGATTGTTTATGTCGAAGATATAAAATCACATTAATTTTGAAAATGAATGATAGATTCAAAAATCGTGAAACAAATTTGTTCAACAATTTCAGATACTGAGCACAAAGAAACAGAACTAGCTGATCAACCAAAAGAAACTATGTAGCATATGAGATATATCAATTAAGTTCAAATACCAAATCAAAGCACGCATCTCAAAACAGTAACAGGCTTCATCCAAATTTCAAACAGTAGCTGAAAATTCCAGTCAACGATCATTTATTAGGAGCTTTATACTCTGTCCAACGAAAGAAAAGCTGGGTGTGCACAGTTAAATTTCCAATTTCAATGTTAAACATTGTTAATTGTATTTAGTAACAATGTCTAACAAATGAAATCAAAATTAAATTATACACGCCCAGTTTTTCTTTCTTTGGATAGAGTATAGACTTTAAACTGTCATATTTAATATTGCTTCTACGTCACTGCTAAAGCTCCTTCTTGGAGTGTTTGGAAGATTGTATTAGATTCATTGGATACGTGGAAAAGGTTAAAAGCTGCACATGAAGGCATTTGATATTCCTATAAAACACCTTACAGTCCCAGTTACTTTTGTTCCTGCCGAGCCCAAGCATTTATTTTCAAAGCTGGAGGGAGGAGGAGGGGGAAAAAAAAGCGAAGTAAGCAATTTGGGTACCAAAGACTGGGAAAAAACTTCTGATTTCAGGAAGCTTAACTCTGTCCTAAGTGCAGCAAATGTAAAAACGTGTATCATATTTATTTTATTTTTTATATATGAATTATTTGTATTTTATTTCTTTTTCATATGAAAATCTTTTTTTTTTTTTTCTTCAAATAATCGGATTACAATTGATTTTTTTTAGGAAATCGATCTCGATTTTTCATTCATCGCCTGAAATTTCCCCGCTTAGAGTATTTCCCGTGCAGGTCACTAGCTGGTGTGGCAATAGGTGAATCTGGCGAATAGAAAACTATGTCCATGTCGTTATTCCTGGGTTACATTAAAAGTATTTTTTTTTTTTACTTTCCAGAAACTAATTACTTTGAATACTCAGAATAATAGAGAAATTTTTCCCCTTAAATCTAAAGTGTTTTTCTGGGGACATTCAAATTGCTTCTTATTGTGATTACAGTGCCATCTACCGTAAAAAGCTAATAAGAAATTTGAAAAAATTGAATGTACATTAAAAAAATAGGGGTTTCCATTTAAAATTTCAAAATTGCCCCCACCCTGAAAAGCTTTCAAAAAATATTGGATGCTTTTTTGATTTGAAGTGGACCTCGCGAGATATTCACATTAGTTTGACTTTTTTTTGCACTTGCACAAAAGATTTAAAAAAAATTTTTTGGGTAAAATTAATATAATTTTTTCCATAGAACCTGAATCTGCAAAAAAAGTTAGGGGGTTCCCATTTGAAATTTCCAAGTTGCCCCCTACCCTATCCCCTACGAGGAGTGCAGAAGGCTAATTTTTGCACCATTAAATAGCTTTCAGAAAATGTTTGACACACATTTTTTTTCTTTTTTTGACAAAACTTGTATTTTTCGAGATATTAGATAATTCCAGGACTTTTTATTCACCCTGTATGAACTAGGTCTTATTCCAATTAGGTACAGCAGGATTACAACAGACCAAAGTTTTATTAGCATATAGGTAAATAAAATGCAAGTTATGAACTTAACATTTAATTTAAAAGCATAACAAAGCTTAAGAGTATACGATTTAGTATGAGAGATCAAAACGTGCCCTTGAACCTGGTTACAAGCGCATCACGTACGAATCATCGAATCAAACATGAATTTTGGCATAGTTATTGTGAATTTGATGGCCTCGTCTATCGTCCTTTGGAGTAACTGTAGATTAGCTGTTTTACGCAACCCCCAAAGGTAAAAGATCTAAAGGATGGAGAAACTTGGAGGCCAAGCAATGGGACCTCCAAAATCAATACATCTGTTAGGATAATGCATAGTTTCAGAGTTTTCTTTATAGAATCTAGAGATATTTTCTGTGGGAAAATTCGGTGCTGATCGGACTTTGTGGTAAGGTGGCCCATAATGATAAAATCCCTATCAGGGAACCAGTCATTCAGTTGCAGGGGAGAGAGAGAAAAAAAAAAATATCTGGTTTTAAGAATTTTCTTGTATATATATACATTTTTTTTTTTTTTTGGAAAGAATATGTGGATGAACACAAGATATTGTATTTTTGAGAGTTGGATAAAAACATGACTTGCCTCAGGAAAAAATACATGATTAAGAATGACTACTAGTCACTTGTATTATACAAGCTAGTTCAAAAAACTACCAGTTTTATAATTACCAAATAATGATTTACACGGATTATCAGAAGGCTCCCAAGGTGCTTTTGAAAGGGCAAGCTGCCCTTCATGTTTCTGTGATCACCTGGCTTAATAAAAGTATTTCATAATGTTGCACAAGTTTAATATTTTGCTTGCTAGGCTATTGCCCCCCCCCCCCCCCTTGATAAAATTTTCTGGACAGAAACACTATATTATGGGCAGAAAAAAGAAAAAAATCTTGGGCCAAGATCAAGGGGCTCGAATTTACAGAAGGATGTAAAGGAATTTCCATACTATGTGCCAAGCGTTTACGATGCAGTTTGCACAGAAATGCTCAGATAAAAGTTTTTTTTTTTTTTTTTTTAAATAATGAAAAATATTTTTTTTATATTTGTTACATTTTTGACCAAAAGGTGGTGAATCATGAATAAGATGTATCATTCATCTACTTATTATTAAAGTGACTTATTGTTATTTCAATACACAATTTACAAAAGATATACCATAAATTTGGAATATGTAGGAAAAATAAAAGTTAAAAAATCATTACTTGTTATAAAATATACATATTTATAATAATATTCCTATAATAAAACTAATGAAAATAAGATGCAGGGATCTTACGCACAAAACTGTAAAATTGGAGAGTAAAGATACTATTTAGAGGAGGGAGGAAAAAAAAAAAAAGACTAGACTATATTGCCTATAAACAAGCCATTATCTTGATTTTTGTTTATTTATTTATTTATTTATTTTTTGACAAAAATCAAGTAATTAATGTATTCTTCTGATGTGAAGTAACTTTTTCTGCAAGCTCAGAAGCTTGTGATGCCAATTTTGGGAGCTTTGTAACAAAGCATGTGCCACTCAAATTTTATTCATATTGTTCGCAAGCCATTCATCGGACAAGTGTTTTTGTGCTTCTTCTACAAGACTCCTGGCAGTCTGAGCTTTCTGCCACAGTCTCCTAGAAACTACCAGGCCTGAACATAAACGTCAGTAATGTACTGCTGAAGCACTAAGATTGTGACATTGAACTTCTGTAATAGCACAACCCGAGGCCAACGAGATAAGGCCTGGAAGCCTGACCATCGGTGTACTAGCAACAATCCAACCTTCATTGTTTCCAATGGAAAAACAATGATTAACATCCACGATGGAGACAATGTTAGGTGCATTGTTGCTACCACCCCAATGGTCAGGTGACTTTTCCACTTCTAGGCCTTGTTATCTCGTAGGCCCCGAGCACCACCAGTTTGACGTAACAATGTTTTAACTTTTCCATGTTCAGGCCTGATAGTTTCTAGAAGGCAGTGTTTCTGCCATTCCAAGGATGTGACTAAACCAATTTCTCTTCTAAATGTCCTATTTTTTCCCTTCTTAATTTTACCTAATCTAGCCTTTGCTTTCGCTTCTTGTTTTTTTTTTGTTTTTTTTTTAAAACATTCTGCCTTTAATTTTTCTTTCACTTTTCCTTGGACCTCTAGATGATTGTGGTAACAGTCTCTTGAACAACGACAAGAACTAATCATGCCTTTTGTAATAGGGATGTTTAACAAACCTCAATGAGCTGTTATAGCAACTTTGCAGATATGTCTGCCTTTAAGAATGTCAATTGACACTCTTGAGTTGCCATCATTTAAAACTGTGCCACTTATAAAATAGCCTCTCTACTTTAGCACAACAATACCTTTGTGAAAGAACCTAACAATTAAATCAATTCCTAATTTAAAAACAAGCGTCCATGAATGAATCCCTTTTATAACCTTGAGAATAATTTTTCTTCTTTTTCAGGTGTTTCCGTTTTCTGCACGTCATAAATTTTTACGGTATTTGAAATGCAAAATGTACGAAAGTGTGCCTTTGAGTGCTTCGAGTGTAAAATAAAACAAAAAAGATTAAAGAAAAACACAGAGCTTGACAAGAGTACGTGTTTGACTGTCACGTGGTTTGTGTAGCATCAGAGTGCAACCAGTTTGACTGATCGTGAAACTTAGAGAGCTGTGTTTGCTGTTGCTTTCTGGACCATAAATGCAGTGATGTCAAAGCCCAAAAATGTGATTTGGGATTACTTCAGCCGGGACAATAGGACTGACTGTACATGTTTACTATGGAAAATGTTCTGTTTCACTAATTTTTAAACACGAAAAAGAATGGCTTTAATAGTGGGTTTAGATCTAAAGTAGTATATAACAGAAAAAAAAACTTAAAAAAACAAACGCCGTGGTTTTTATATTGTAAAATACAGAAACCGAATCGAAACCGATAAAATGAAAAACCACCCATCACTACATCCCACCACAGAAGCAATCGACTGCACACAGGTCCTAATGTAAGCCAGCGGGATGAACGATGTTTTAATATTCTCTTCTGTTCCATGCCTAAATCATTTTGCAAATTATAAAATGCTTCTTGTCGAACTGGCCATCCATCAAAATAACTGAAGTAGCAAAATCAACTCTGAAGATTCATGGCCACAAGTTAACAATGCTTTCTGAAAGGCATTGTGGACCAAGTGAATGTTACACATTCCAATATCTAACAGACCACGATTATCGACAGCCAGTAACTCCGTGTTTATAATATGCCAAACACGCTTGTTTACATAAGATCCATCGGATCCAAGATCAAACCCTTAAGCTAAAGGCCATTTTTGATAAGCAATCTAACAAGGTCTGGCCAGGTGTCTTGAAATTATGCAGTCTGATTTCTGTGACCAGTAACGAATCCTTAGCTGCAGCTCTTTTCGGATTTTGCATTTGTAGATTCATCAAAACATGTCATACAGCAACCATCTCCAACATCGTTCATAACTTCCTTTAAGAAATATGGTCCAAGACATACACAATCAGATTCAAATAACTTTAGTTTCGCCAAGAGTCAAAATTGTAGGAACCGCAGTCCCAAACATTGAATGAAAAACATCAATGATGATAGAACAAGAAGCAGCTGAATAATTTGATTTACATACCTTTAAACACCACAGAATTTCCGATTTCATTGTCTCCTTCTCCAATGTGAATAAAGCACCGACCAATGCTAATTCAATGGAAATGCAACTGGCTGTTGCGATCATTCTCTATGCTTTCATGTGTCACAATGTTGAAGTATTGCATGGAAATCTTTTTTTGCAGATTTCAATTTCATTTTCACAAAATTTACAAAAAAAGTGAAGTGTCCGAACGACGCAAAAATACCTCGCTGTATTTTTGTCCAGTGGAATCCTGCCATAAAAACCAGGAGCTTTTTATTCTACTACACTTGCCCATTCATTGCTTTTCAAATGAGATCAGGATTGATGACTTAATATATTAAGTATTGATGACTTAATATATATAACTAAAATGGTTTTCTTCCTTGGATAATAAACTGTTGTGATCAATAAAAAGATTCACGTGTTATAACAGTTTAGATGGCATGAACATCCAATAGGCTTGCAGTAATTGAGAATCCTAAATACAAGTGGAAGTTTCAGATCCCTATAATGAAGGATAGATCATTTCAGTTTCCATTTTGCTTTGTGGGAAGCAGATGAACAATAGCCATAAAAAATTCGCGATTTTGACAAGTGGCCTTGCTTAAAAAAGTGAGTTTAGCGAGAAATTATGACATAAGTGAGTAATAGAGACTTTTTAAAAGAAAAAGCGAGAATAGCAAAAAAGGAGACTTCATAAGATCCCTGAAGATGTTTATTAAAAAAAAAAAAAAAAAAAAAAAATTGGGGGGAAGGGGCAGTGTGCAAATGATATATTAATAACGACTTTTCACAATGACATATTAATAATAAAATCTATCAATATTAATATTGTTTCTCGTCCTTCTTTAAATATATATTCATTCAATATTAATATGATATATTAATGCTAAGAAGATAAAATGCTTATTGCTTCTCAACCTATCAGAGTTTGAGTATAAAAAAATATATCACAGTAAAAACAAGTTAATTAATAACACAACACTAAATTTATACAGTTAATGTACAAATTAATTGCCACTAACAATGTAATCAATTACTAATAATGTAACTTAATGTTACTACAATTGTTATATTGTTGACTGTTTAACAATTGTTAGAATTTTAATTTTAAGTTTGATATGTATGAAGATGGTCTAAGATACCGAAACTTAGACCATCTTAAGACTGAAACGAGTCTCCGTAATAAATTCTTACTGTTGCAAAGTAGAAACTTTTTTCCTTATTATTATTATTATTATTATTATTATTATTATTATTATTATTATTAATCAGAAAAATTAAATAACAGTTTCTGATAATTTTAAGTACTGTTTGCATTCTTGTTAGCTCTAATTTTTATCAGATATCACTTAACATTTTGCAAACCCAAATATACAGTGTTCTCCCCAGTAAATTTTATTAAGTAGGTGGAAAGAATTCTTAAATGGAAACTGGAGATAATGGTCCAAGCACAAGGTAATGATGATATTAGAAAAAATGGAAGGAAAAATTCCAAGACCTGGATTCGAACCAGAACCACGAGTATCACATGGTACAGCAGAGCTGTCACCAAGTGTTTTTAAAGACTGCAAGGTAGTCAAGATGGAGGCCCAATGATAAGGGCACCGATCTGCGAGCTGGGTGCTCACCTTATCACTGGGACTCCATCTTGACTACCTTGTAGTCTTTAAGAAACTTGGTGACAGGCTTGCAGTACGTGTTCACGATGGCCCAATTGGTAGAGGCAACAAGTGTGATATTTGTAGTTCCTGGTAGAATCCAAGTAGAGGAATTTTTCCTTCCATTTATTTTCTGATAACATTACCTTACGCTTGGAGCATTATCTCCAGTTTCCATTTAATAATTTGTGTGCGCTCATCAATTTTTCTCAGGGTTTGGAAAGGAGGAATTCCTGATCTGCAAGCTGGGTGTCCAGCTTATCATTGGGCCTCCATCTTGACTACCTTGTAATCTTTAACACTACTTAGCGACAGCTTTGCTGTCCAGTGTTCACGATGACCCAATTGGTAGAGGCAACGAATGTGATACTCTTAGTCCCTGGTTCGAATCCAGGTCGAGGAATTTTTCCTTCCATTTTTTCTGATAATTTCAGGTGGGTGGAAAGACTAAATATCCAGGCAGTCAAAACTTAAAAACAAATAAAACATTATGCTCTGTTGTGCAACTTTTTGTGTATTCAACGGGTGGTCATCAAACCCAGCTGGGCAGCATCCCCCTTCAAAAGAGTCTGGGGAGAACCCTGGTACACTATACACAGCATAATAAGTGACATCAAACTGTTTTAATTGATCTGAATTTGAGCCATTATTAGGAAAGTTTTTCTTTATTATTAATAAATCAATGTATAGCATTATTTTAGCAGAAATGCTATATAATAACGTGAAAACTACACGAGGAAGTAAGCAATAAGTTAGCAAATCACACACAACAATATAATGGCGAATACACGAATCAATCATGTAAGTTTTTCATGAAACAATCAGTAGGAGGAAATTAAGTTTGATGCAGATTTAACGAAATAATATATAAAGTAAATAATTAGCTATATAATAATAATAATATATATATAAATCTATCATGGTATTTCATAAGGAATAGCTACCAATCTTTCGAAATGAAATATCTTCTGGGTTTGCGCTTAAAAAAATAACGTATCGGCAAACAAGGCTGTATTCTCATCCAAGACGAGTAAAAATAATTTGTATATAACAATACCATATCTTATATATGAAAAAAGGATAAATTTATACAGTATTTAAACAGTGTATGCTGTTTACCAGGATTCATTTTAGGCGGAGTTTATCCAGTTTGCCATTTTGATGAAAAATTTCCGCCCCGTTGCCCTTTGACCCTGACCAAATGCCTGATACCCGAAAATGCACCCGCAAAGAAAAATCTAGAAATCTTGCAAAGGTTAAGGAACTTCAAA
>JAHWFO010031028.1:417847-469476 GCA_023313115.1 Rhysida immarginata | reverse complement strand
GCCTTTAGCACCCTGCCCTTTAACTCTAGAATGAACCCTGGTTTATAAAATATAAGAATATATGGCGGCATGAACAACTTCGGTATCAAAATATTACAGAATTTAAAATGTAATAAGATATCAATGTTCGAAATTCAGAAAAAATAAACAAACTAATTATTTATTGATGAAAATAGGAAAGAAAATTCCACAGCCTGGATTCGAACCAGAAACCTTCAGCTCTTCGAAGATTCTCGATTCGAATTCAGGCTGTAGAATTTTAGTTCTTAATTTCATCAATAATTTAAATATCTGAGGTTTGGCATAGGATAAACCCTCTCTAACATTCTTGAGATTTTGTTAAATATTTATTGCTTTGTTATAAGTCCGTTAAATATTTCAGCTGCAAAGTCTATTTTGGTGAAATAAAAAGCAGTGATTAATCTTTTCAGTTAAAAGTACTGTAATTCGCCCACTCCAGTCATAAACCTCATCCCTATTTCCACTCTGGATGGCCAAGTTCATATTAAACTTCCTTTCAAACTATTAGATAAACATCGCTTAGCTCAACTCCTGCCACTCTATGTATTGCCACACCTCCATTTTTGGGCCTGAAGAAAATCGGGAAATCTGATTAACCATATGTTATTGTCGCATAATCTGTGTGCAGGTGACAATATGGCCGTACTGACGCAACTCTAAAATCCATTTGTTCAAATCTTCTAATTCCGGAAATGTTGCCACTATGACCTTTTTCAATTTAGGAATACTTTGCAATTTTTCTTTTCTTCCACACCAATATCAGATTTGTTTTTCATCTACTGAAAGCTAACTGCCCTGCTTCTCTGTTAGTCATAGATTCAGCAAATTCCACTGCTTTCAATTTAAATGCAGCTGTACAAGTCCTCTTTCGACTCATGGTATTCGTATCTGTATCACAGATTACGGTATCAGAAATATTAAATTACAGTATGCAGTTTAAAGATAAAAAATAAAGTGAAATAAGAACGCTTTGGTATTTAATTGCAGTACACCAATCAGGAACAAGAAAAATTGCTTACTACAAACAACGTTCGTGTTGTCTGATTGAAAATTTTATTGACCCAGTTTTATTGCCGCAGTTGCTTTTTAGGGCCATTTTTTGGTCATAAATTTTGTGTATATATATCGAATACATACGGTACAGAAAATTTTTTTTTTTTTTACAATTTGAAAAATGCATAACCTGGATCTTTACAATTAAAGAATTTCAAAATTAGATTTATTATCACCTGATTTTCAAAAAGTTCTATAATACAGTACAGATGACACTTTATTAAAAAACCATAGAAGTTTATTTAATTTTGAAGACAAAACCGATACAGTTACAGTAGATTACATGTACTTTATTGCATGTTCATTTTTTGAAATTACTACAGTACATATTACGTATTCATCCATTAAATACTGTAATAAATATTCACTTGAACTTTATAAAATGTTCTTTGACAATTTCCGGAAATAGAACACAGTGGCTGTTAAAAACTTTACTGGTCGACAATTTATTTCACTTTTCACCTTTAATGTTACAAATTTATTTAATGTCGTGCCGATATTGTTGAATTATTATTGATGAACGACGGCAAGAGAAGTCATAATAAATGAAATGTGGTCGCAGTGACTTTTTTGACCAGCCATCTTGTTTTCAAGAATTTACTTTCCCATCAGCTTTTGGGTACGAAAAATTGAGGAAAAAAAGGGAATTAATGTACTGTATATTGTATATACTGTATAATGTACTGTAATATACTGGTATATTAAATATTATATGCTAGTTTCATTTGAAATTCGTCATAGAGGAAACTAGGCCAGTTTTTATCTGGATGGGAGTATAAAAATCCAAAATGGGGAATTGGGGAATATCTGCAGACTAATTGGTACATCACTGGTTTTCAAAACATTGTCATGAGTTGTGTGTTATAATTTTAAGTCAATGAGTTAATCAATGACTGGGGAAACTTAAGCTTTTTCCAGTAACTATCCTCCATAGATAGAATTACTTTTTTGATGGTGGCATTACTTTCATCTACTGGTATAGCTTCTCTATAAAATTACCCTCCCATTTTATCCTATCTGTGCAATTTTGAAATTGATAAGAATGAAATAAAAGCTGCAGAAATTTTGAAATTGATAAAGATGAAAACTGAACTATAACAAGCCATAAATTTTCAAATGCAACTATAAACTGTATTTAATGTAAATTCTATTGGATAAAGTTATTTCTTTATTCCAGTTTTTAACAGTAATTAAAGTTTACATTAAAAAAAAAAAAATTGTTCTTACAAGATATTATACAATACAGGGTGTATCTGAACGGTTTGTACAAACTTACAGCACGAGTTCCTTGTAGCCAGAGAAGCAATACATGTCCCATGAACATACAGTCACAACCGCTTCCTTCTGGAGATACAACCGTGTGATGTCGTCCTACAATAGCTGGCACAATTGTCATATCAAATCCATTCAGCGTTACAAACTAGGTTTACTTCCGGCTTGTACAGTAACAGAACAGTCCAGACGTGCTAAAATGCATGCTTGAAATGACCTCAGATTCCATGCAGGCCTCCACACGTTGCATTGACTGGCAAACCTGTTGGAAAATACCGGGTGTGTTACGGATGACATCGCAATTGTCCACGATCTACTGGCGAAGAGTATCAACATCTGGTACAGGGGTGGAATGAACAAGGGTTTTCAAGTGGCCCCACAAAAAGTCTAAGGGATTCATATCCGGCGAACGTGCTGGCCACAGTATTGGTCCTCCACGTCCAACGTCGCACAGTTGCATCTCCAGAAGGAAGAGTTTGTGACCCTATATTGATGAGACATATATTGCTTCTCTGGCTACAAGGAACTTATGTTGCAAGTTTGTACAGACCGTTCAGATACACCCTGTATTTATTAATGAAGGCAAATTCTACAAGAATGATAACTCTAAAGCTAGGAAGGCCCAAATCCTCATATTTTTGATTAAATTGAATGTAGCACATCTTGGTGAAGGGTCATGAATTTTTTTTTCAATTATAAAATTCTTAAAAAGGATTATTAGAGTAATATATTTAATTAGTTATTCCATAATAAATAAATTAATTACAATTTTATATATGGGTAACTGCTGTAAAACTTAACATAAGAGGATTAAATAAATAACTGATGCTTACATGATATACAGTTGAATACCATTATTACAAATTTCAGGGGACCCAAAACACTTATATACTACAATGCACACCAAAGTTCAGCTGGAATAAAAGGAGCCAGCAAACAACTACAAAACGATACCCTACAGCGCACCTGCATTTGCCTTATGTTTTGACCACTGATTTTGATACCATTTTTTAAGATGTCGGAATTTTTGAAGCAAAGACACTTCATCACAAAAAAAATTGCTCTAGCAAGGAAAAGCCCACTGGGCAACTAAACCGAGTGGCCAAAAGTCACAGGAAGTGTTGTCCCATTTGAAGATGTGCCATATATGACTCCCGAATGTTGTGGCCACATATGGCATATGGCGCTAGAGTAGACAATATCTGAGCAGTTTGTTACAGACACGTGTAGTGAACATGGCAACATGTCGCGAGTTAACAGACTTTAAACGTTGGTTGATAATCTGTGCAAGATGCATGGGTTACACAAGAATCCAGGTTTCCGAGATCAACAGTGTCTACAGTGGATCTTCAATATCAGAGAGACAATATTTCCAAACGTGTAAACCACCACACAGGATGACCACAAGTGTTTGACAAACAGACGTCACGTCGCTACAGCAGAACCATATGGGGCGATTGACAGGCTACAGAGTCAGATCACCGCCAATTTGAATGTGGGGCGTCAAGAACTCATTTCTACCAGGACTGTATGAAAGACAAATGCGCTGCATAGGCTTCAGGAGCCGACGACAGACTCGTGTCCCTTTGCAGACACTTCAACAGAGGTCAACGACTGGCATGGGCCTGCGAACGTAGTCACTGGACCATGGAACAGTGGCGACGTGCGACATAATCAGATAAATCCCGGTATCAGTTGTATCGAGATGAGAGTGTGGCGTATTCCCCATGAAGCTATGGATCTTGCATGTCAACAAGATTGTGTCAGGCAGGAGGTGGCTCAGTTATGGTCTGGGCTGTGTTCACATGGCCGCAATTAGGCCCCCTTGTCTGGCTGCAGGGAACAATGACAGGTGCACGTTATATGGACATTCTTTTAGACCAGTGTTTCCCCCCTGGGGGTTCGCCAAAATTTTTCTGTAATGGCAGATGATTGTATTGTATGCATGTATGTTTTTATATATTTATAAGTTAGCGCTACCCACTACTGACATCTTTGCGAGAGGGATTCGAGAGTCAAAAAATTTTGTGAAAGGGGGCCGCGAATCGAAAAAGTTTGGGAACCACCATTTTAGATCATCTGCATCCCTTTCTGGCATTACAGTACTCTGATGGAGATGCCATGTTTCAACAGGACAATGTGACATGTCGCGACTCTTTGGTTGCATGCAGATGGTTTGATGAACACGCCAGTGAATTCACGAACATGGTTTGGCCTCCCCAGATCACCCGATCTTAACCCAATCGAGCATTTGTGGGATGCTGTAGATACCAATGTATGTTCGATGAACCCAGCACCAACTACCAAGAACAATTCTGGGTAGCACTGCAAGATGTGGGGGCCAATATCTCCATAATGATTCTAATACCTCGTAGAGTCCATGCCTCGACATGTTATTGCAGTTTTAGGGCTCACAGAGGAGGGACTCTCTATTAACATCACACCCAGCATCTTTCCATGACTTTTGGCCACTCACAAATTCACCCAAATTGATATATGTTACTCATCTAAAGCTACTATTGATGCAAGTAAAATAAATCACTAAATTTTGTTTCTTTCAAAATAAACAAAACAAAATTTGAGCACACACAGCCATACAAAGACTCCATTGTTAAAGCGGTATGTATTGCTTCCAAGGTATGCTTGTGCGTAAAAAAAAAAAAACAGTCCTATTTTTATTTACAACACTCTTGTGAATTGTCCTGAACAAAGTAAAAAAAAATGTGATTGCATTTGGACAGCATTTAATTATAATTTACTTTAATTATATTCACATTATGAATATGATAAAACAAAGGAAATATAATGACAGGATCACAACAAAATATTCTAATATGCTGGGATAACATAGAAGGCAGTAATTCTTGAATTTGTGATTATTCTCAGATGAGGCTACATTTCATGTAAATACATTTCATATAAATTATTCTGGCAATATTGGATAATCCACAAGAAGAATGATGCCTGGTATAAAAGACTTGGGTCTACTAAAATCACCATAATGAGGTCATGGAAGTAAGTTGTGCCCATTATTGAATATTATTATTAAGGTTTATTTTCAATTTTCACTTTCTTTTTAATCCCTGTAGAACCATCAGCAGACTACAGCAAAGCTTAATGAGAACATTAGCATTAGAAAGTTTTAATTACCTGGGGTTCATCAATGAATATGTCATCTTTTTGGGAGACATAAGAAGTCTTACTATTATCCTGTAAAAAAGAAGAAAAAAAGTTTAAGAGTAGTTTTTTTTTTTTAGGGTATTCCATTGTCAATCCTTTTAAGAAAAGTCTGAAACTAATGTCTATTTATATTGTTTCTATTTATGTCATTTCAGAATAATAGTTTTGATTTTAAAAAGGTAAGTTTTAAATGATGAAAGTTTAAAACAAAAAGAAGACGTGGGAAAAACAACACAAATTAACAGAATACAAGACTAGCATTCAAGGAAGATACAAAAGGTAAACAAAGTCTCTCAATGATCCAAGTGAAGATTTTTACTGCAAAAAAATTTACAATGTCCACATCCTCCCTTTTGTCATTTAAGAAACGCTGAACATGCAGTCAAGTCCACTGTAGTTTTTATCATGGACTGATACAGAGATTTAATGTATAAACCATTTCAACCTCAGTACATAAAACCAGTTATATATATAACCTAATCACAAGTTATATAGAAAGATGATATATCTTATATGGCATAATGAAACAAGCCTTAATTCTTACATCTTATGCAAAGACATTGATACAAAGTAAATTAAAATATCAAAAGATAAAAAAAATTCATTTAATTGTTCTAAGCAAACAAAGGGCGTGCTTGTTTATTGCAATGAAAGTGAGTAATGTGACTAGCCTATGAATCACGATGCTGTGAAAGAAGTCAGACTTACGATCCACAAATGACTTGTGAGAACGACTGCTTTCAACAGGTGATCGACAACAGCAGTGCATGCCTTCTAATCCTCACAGCAAATAATGAGATGATAAATTACATTTTCATTAAATTTCGAGAAGATCCCAAATCCAATTCATACTAAAGTTCTATTCATGTTTGAACTCATCTCTTCGTTTGTAATAATGGCAATGGCTGAACACCAATCACGTTCTCTAATGTTAATCCCACAGAAGCTGACAAAGGATTCAGCTTGAACGTCTCATCTGAACACAAAGCATAGTAGTGTGAACCTCATGATCAATTACAAACTGAAGTGATCGGTCTGATGAGAATAAACGAAAGGAGTTAGCATAGTAGTGTGAACTTCATCGCAATAGATGAACATGCCTAATTGGTCAGAAAGCAAACACCATAATTTATTGCATCAGGAACTTTCATATACAGGATGTAAATTAAATGTTGGGTGCTACTTGGAGGATCATTCCTAAGGACAAAATAGGATGAAAATGTTCTTCCAGGTTCTTCAATAGATGGCTTACATTTCGAGAAAAATGACTGAAATGTGAAGCCAGTTGTTCATGAATGATGGTGCTCCCACCCATTTTAGTCATACAGCTCGAAACAGCTTGTTAAATAACTATAGTCATACATGGATAGGTTAGGGAGGGGAAAACCTGTGCCCCCTCGTTACCCAGACCTCAATCCGCTTTATTATGTTTGGAGTCACTTAAAAACAATAGTTTATTCTACACCAATTACGACTGATACTCTATGCCAACATAGCAAAATGGGCTGTCAACGAATCAGAGCAATGTCTAGTATTTTTGAGCACATAAGGAGGTCTATGGTAAACCATGCAGCAAAGTGCATAGAAGTTTAAAGTGGACATTTTGAACAGTTATTGTAAACGTTTACAGTACTTATTACCATTCAAAGGACCGATGTTGTACAACCACTACTTTGTTTCTCCTAGTTTAAAACACACCTGTGGAAGCTTGAGATTTGATATGAAATGATTGCATTGTTGTGAGGTTTCAAACCACACTGCCAGATACAATGTCTTCACATTTCAAAGTCAGTTTTCTCAAAACTTACGCAGTCAACTAAAAAACTTCCAAGAACATTTCAGTCTTATTTTGTCCTTAGGAAACGTTTCTCCAAGTAGTGCTTAACATTTAGTTTACACCATGTATATTCTGAAATGTAAGATTTTAGATAACCAGAAAATTAACCATGATGTGATCTGGGGTATATAATGTTGAAATATGTAAAATATAATAAATTGAGATTATGCAATTAAAAAAAATGAAGTTAATATGCTAAAAGTTCCCCCCTCCCTCCTCTTTTCTTTTTAAATGCAAAATTTTGCAATTTTCATGATCAATGAGAGATAATCTCAAATATTTTCAAAGTGTAAATAGGTCTCAAAGCATAGCATATTTTGGTAACCAAAATTCAACTTTCAGATCCTCCTCAATAGTAAACAAGGAGCAAGTATTAAATGGATGATACACAAGAGAAAAAAAAATTATCAACTCCTGCCTTCTAATTCACTTATAAAGTGTGCTGTAAACTTCATTCATTTCAACTTTGTTGTGGAAGATTCATAAATTAGAAGCCAACTGATCAGCTTTAAATAAAGGAGAGCTACTGCAGCAGCATCCGACACGATTTGGATGACCAACATGGATCTAATTTTAAGCTTTTAGGAGGGTATGAAAAATAATAAAAAGAAAGACATTGCTCACAACTCAATTTTCTTACGGTATCTAGATATCTTTGCCATTAGATCACTAGAGGGAAGAAGAATAAAAAAACAAAAAACTTCTTCCTTAAAAGCTGAATTTGCATAGAACTTTCATGTGAAAGATTCTGGATAATTAATTGTAAGCATTTTCAATTAAATTATTAGATGAAAAGATCTCTGGTGGAAGGGGCATTTTTTTTTTTCTTTTCCTTTTTTAGCCCAAGAACATCTCTCACAATTAAACAGGCACTACTGCTTTTATGTCAACACTTTAGGAAAAGGACTACTTACAAAAGCCCCTCTGTATTTTTGACAAATTAAAAACAATTTGCTTTTGAAATATTAATCACATTATTCAGTAAAAAAAAAGTGAAATAAATGCAGTAAAAAAATGTAAACTTTTTTTATATTTGAATCTTTGCTAGATCAAATTTTTTACAATCAGACTTTTATTTTAAGAAAATCTTCATTAGAATGAATTGAGTAATCAACATGGCTAATGTTTCTACTGAAATCTATAAAAAACATTGTAAAACACTGCTGTACAAAAGTCGGTGCATTCATCAGGAAGTGGATTACTGGCTTAAGATTTTCCTTTCTCTTGGAAAGTTACATATTCCATAGTAAACAAGATATAATTATTAACTTAAGATTCTTGGCTTTGAAAATATGAATCTTTGAAACCTCCAACTGATTGGATTACTACAAGAAAGGATTAAGTTGCCAAAGGTGACGCTTACAGCCTTTCCACTAAAATGTTTTATAACTGCATAATGTTGGTTCAATTCAATAAA
The DNA here is from genome assembly GCA_023313115.1 of Rhysida immarginata. Taxonomy (NCBI): domain Eukaryota; kingdom Metazoa; phylum Arthropoda; class Chilopoda; order Scolopendromorpha; family Scolopendridae; genus Rhysida; species Rhysida immarginata. Next base: position 460,696 of record JAHWFO010031028.1, on the reverse strand, counting down.
GATTGCCCATCAGAATGACAGATCTTGGAAATATTTTTAGAATCAAACTGAAGGCTACAGTTTCACTATTAGAGTGAAATAATTTCTGCATATTAAATGTGTTTGAAATAAAATGCACGTGTTAGTTTTCAAAACTTTGACTTCTCACTGGTTATTCTTCGATAACATGTACTACCTATAAAACAGTTCACAGGTCGATAAATTTAAACCAAAATTTAGACCACAATAAGCTACCAAAGAATTCAATTTCTTTTATTGAAAAGTTCATGTATAGAATTTCAAGTGAGAAGCAAAGGCCATGGTTTGAGTAAACAAATATGTTCTAGATCACAAGGTATTAGAAACTGGGCTTAGAAGATTTTATCTGATAAATCCATAGAAATATGCACATAATATTCCAACACAAGAAAATAAACACTGGGACACTTTGGTAACTCAAAATCTACAGTTAAATCATAAACTGGGACTATCATTGGAAAATGTGGAAAGCAGTAGGCATAAAGATAATTCTTTGTCTCATGTAATATCTTTCTGACCAACATCAAAGCATCCAATGTCTTAAAGGTGAGTGCTAATGTTATTGTGGTGTGAAATTTTTTTTTTTTTCTGTAAATGGGAGAGGGTTTTTTTTGGTAATTTTTTTCCAAGACTATCATTCCAATGATATTCAAATGAGAAAATATCTTGTACATATTTATTTTTGAAAATTTATATGACCTTTCAATGTAAATTGATAGTTTATTTCTAATAAAATCAATTTTCAAGAAATATCTTAAATAGGCTGCATCTTAAAACAAGATTTTGATATATCAAAGTTGCATATCCAATATCAAAATATCTAACAAGAATTTTGAGAGCCAATACAAGCATTAATAATACAAAGGGGAAATAAAAGAATGTCACAACATGACAACACCTTTTGATGACTAACAATATTATGTCACATTGTTGATGTTAAATAATGCCCTGTAACTATAACAATCAATATTAACAACACTGGTGTTTAAACAATGACTAACAACTTACGTTTTATAATCTGATAAAGAATTCCTGAATGAACACTATGGAATCTTCTATAATCACCATCCAGAACAATTTCATAAACTTGAATGGTCCTGGTAATTCTACTCATCAAATATGAATCTATGATTTATGGGGATTCCTTCCAGACAACATCAATCAGAACTGAAAACAACCTGGCTGATCAGACATTTCAATAAATATCTATCTGCTGACTAAACACGGGTCTCTACCAAACACGTTTTTATACATAGCACCTAAATTCCAGGCAGTCTTACATAAAAAATCACTAACTAAAGTGGGGATAATAAATCGTATCTAGTTATATCTATAGTTTCATTTTACGATTTAATTTAGTCAAATAGTAACAGTGTGATTTATTTTTATTTATTTATTTTCAATTTCATGAAGAAATTTCTTGTCTGATGAATGTCAAACTAGAACTCCATAATGTCTCGCAATGCAAGTCAAACTCAATAATAAAGAATCAGTTCATAAAACTAAGTTTCATCTACTCATAATAACGTCATGTCTATATGTAAATCGTATACAATTCATTTATTAAATTAAGCATCGTTCACTTTTAATAAACGATGCGATATTGCGAGCAAAATTTCTATAGTGATTTTCTAACGCAAAAAGGGTGTGTGAGTATTTATTTGAAGTAGGAATGGCAAACAGTTTTAGAAAGAACTTAAATCGCAGGTAAAGTATTCCCATAACAATCAGTGGACAGAGGGGATGTATAATCATGAGGACTGGGAGAAATGTTGAGAGTTTTGTTGTTGACTTGGTGTAGTCCAACATTTTCCGAGCGGTAAGCATTTCATACCCTAGGAAGCCTTGCTAACCATTCATCGTTCGTTCGACTATTTTCGCTTGTTAACCATTCATCGTTCATTTTCATAACACTCAAATTCTTCCCTCACTACCCAAACGGCGCCTTCAAATGCCTACAGAAGGCTAAGCCTAACTCTGGACCGAACGGGGAGTTGTACAGTTTCTCGTCTTTAGCAAATCGATCGCTAGGCCTAACCCGTGTCCCTATTTCTCGCTGGAATTGCTTAAATGTATTGATTCTCGGTGTATAGAAGGCTCTTGGCGAGCACGTCTCAAAAACAAATGGCACAACGCTCTCTTGATAGGAGACTTTTTTTTAATAACATGGAGAGAGAATTTTCGTTTATGTTCGAAAATATTAATAATAATGTTAAGGAGGGGGGACCAACCAAACCCATTCCTTCCATTGCTTTTAACTTACTTTCACCGCTCTTGTGAAGCCGACAAGGACGACAACGACGACGCACAGAGACGACAAAATGGCTATCCTATAATGCATTCCAATTGTATATTTTTTGTGTGGCCTTTAATCTCCTTTATCCTGTTGGTTGTAGTCAGGATGGAAATTAAATGCAGTGTTTGAAAATTTACAATGTTAAACACAGCAACACACAACTTGATTCCAACTCGGTAGCAAAAATCCAATGGAGGCCAGTGTACTGCTCTTTTCCACTCCACTCTGCCCACTCTGCTGCTACATTGTTGGGGCGTTAGTGCGCAGGCGCCACGCGCACCCTCTCTTTCTCTCTTCTGCTGCCGCTCCTGCCCAACCTGGCGCACTCCAGCCTACGCTCCCCCCTTTGCTCCCGAGATGCTCCGGCTCCGACATTTGTAATCGTTTCCTCCGCTGGCTCCGGCAGGCAGGAAAGTTACACCTCCAATCACGCTTCCACAAATTTTTAAGATATCTTTTTCTCACCGTTCACCAATCGAAAACAATTCAAGTTATTTAAATGAATCAGTTTATTAGCTGTGCAAATCATCTGCCATTTTCCAAAAAAGGACGCGCGTTTTCCTATCTTCCAAATTGTTTACATAGCTGAGTTATTTGCATGCAAAATCTTAAGATGTTTTGTTTTTTTTTCTTTTCTTGCGTACATAATCACTGCATGAAATTTACTGTCGTTTGAAATGTTCCCATTCGTATGTTATATAACTCAGCTAGAAAGCAGGAATTTTCGTGTTTTTTCATTCCAGAACAGCCTCCACTAAAAAGGGAAAAATAAGAAACAAACGTACAACAACTTAAGCTTAATGATAAAAAAAAAAATCTTGAATGGCCTTATATAAGGATAATTACTACTCGTCTTAACCAGGCGGATTACGGCTGAATCATTCATTGATCTTGAAAAACATAAAAGAGGAGACCATCCTCATATGAGCTTTTATTCATTTTGCTCCTTTGAATGAAAAAGAAAAAAAGCCAAATTAAGTTTTTTTTTAAGTTTAACAATCCGGGATAAGTTATAGGATGATGATTAATTTTTGATAAGGAAATAAAGGTAGCACTTAAATTGGTCATTAAACCCAATAGTGTAATCAGATACGGAGGGCGAAGTGTGATGGTGTATTTTTATTTCGCACACAAAAATTAAAAGATAACACAGCTTCAAATCGAATTACGCACGTTACATTTTTTTTCTTCGACTTAATCTGTTTGAAATATGTTAGCGAATTGATTAATCTGTGATCATGATAAGGTGATATGAAGGTGAGACGAATCATCACGTTTTTACGATTAAAATGAACTTTAATTTTTTAAATGGATGATGCAAATTTCAGCAGTTCATTAGAAATTCAAGAAACGCCGTCATACATTTATTCTAATCATTTTTAATGCAAATATGATGTCTTGTGTAAGTAATAAAATAGAAGTTATTTGCTTCAGCAAATTTGGTTGTTTTTTTTTCCCCACGCATTTCCTTAGTTTGCTTTTTGTCCCCCCCCCCCTTCTTCTTTCCTTTCTTAGATTGAATTTCGGAAGCATTGCAACATTTGAATCACGTAAACGATTATGACATTATCACTATTTTTAATTTGACAAAAAACAGCTGAGGGATCAGTTGATAAAGGAAAACGATAAATTCGAGACGCTTGTTGTGCAACTAAAAATATATAATTTTGTCTTTTGTCGAACTTCAAAATTTTCGCCCGTAACTTAAAATTTCACGAATATCAATCACATAAACCACCCCTCTTTTCAATATTTAATGAATTTAAAAGATAAATGTATATGATGCTCTAAATAAGCGAATGTTCAAATTAGACGTTAACAATAACTGATGGACAATCATGAGTTAATCTTTTTCAATGAACATAAAAAAAAATAAATTTGGTGTTCGGTGGCGCGTCCTCGTCGGTGAATCGGTGGCACCCCGCACATTCGAGTTGGCGGATCCAAACTAGGCCGAGGGCGTCTACAATATTTCAAAGGAGAGTTTTGAAAATCAAACCTCTACTTAAACTTCCCCCTCCCCTTAATGTAGCGTTCTAAGCCATGAAAATCTTTTCTTCCTTCGTTTGACAATATTTACCTTATTTAAAAAATAAAAAATAAAAAAAATCTCACCAACCTGCTGAATAACAAAAACAACAATTGGCTACGTAATTATAAGCTAACAGAAGTTAATCATAGCGTTTACTCATCATAGAAATGACATCTAAAGCATCTCAAAAATAATCGCTAAAAAGAAACAACTGTCTTTTCTGATGCGCAAACTTTTAAAATATATATACCTAAAATTCTTCGCATTTATCTAAGAAATGAAAAACGTCATCATGAATATTACATTTGTAGAAATGTTTCAAATGCATAGATTATATCAGAAGATTATCGAATCTAATCCAATAATATAATTTTTTGAAAAAAAACCAAAACAAACAAATCCTATATTTATCACAATTTATCATGATAGCATTAGAATAGTGGGTTTATTATCTCACATGTTCCTCGCTGTTAAAATAATATATTTTAAAACAAATGAGTGCTGTCATTTTAAATAATGTTTAAAATAAATGTACATATATTAACATGTTCTTGCGCAGTGCGTTTTCAGTATTATATAAAATGAATTGGACAATAGAAATTAAGAAAGGTAGCGAAAGTTGCGGTTTTTAAAGTTGTAGCAATTAAAGTCTAAGTTTCATAAACCTTTCGTCTGAGATATGTTGTTAAATTTTAAATTGTATTAAATTCATGTGAATCAGTAGATATGTTACATTTCGTTGTTATTTGTGAATTCGTCCTTTGGTTTTCAGCAAAAGTTGATCATATTTAAATTCTACAGTAAAGGACAGCAAAATAATTAAATAAATAAATAAATTTGGCTATTTTTGATCCCTGGCGCTGTTTGGGTCGCCGCACCCCTCATAGTGGTCGGATCTGGTTGATTTTCGAATTCGACCAAGAGTTAGTTCCCAGTTGTCGGTTAGTGAAAACAGAATCGAAAAATTTAAATTTCCATTAGAAATATCGTATTCAGGAACAAACAGACAGACAGACAGACTCGAATATTCGCACAAGGTAGCTAATAATAATTATTAAGCATAATTAATTAACAATATACGAGGGTTGTTCAAAATTGGCCGGAACTTTTATTTTTAATAATTTTTGCAGTTACAAAATAGGGAAAAGTCCATCATTTAGTTTTCAAAATGCACAGTTTTTTCCAGCACTCTGGAAGCTTTCGCGTTCTAGTTTCACAGGATCTTTTTCTGACGTCGGAACCATGTCAGGGCTTCGGGTTTCACCTCGTGATTCGATCCGAATTTCTTCCCTCCCCAAAACTCTTTCAGTGGTCCAAACAGCTACTAGTCCCATGTACAACACCTAATCACAGGTTTGTCAATATGTCCATGGTCAATTTAGCGGTTTGGGACCTTGTATTCTTTTACAGAAGGTAGATCCACTAGTGAAGAATTCTGGTCGCTTCTTTTCAGTGCGAGCTTTAGGGGTTCTTCAAGAGTTCGATGTAGTAGAAGGCATTTATGGTTTAACGCTCCTCCAGGAAATCAAATGTCCCAAAAATATTTTGGGTGGAGGTGAATTTTTCACGTCACTACTTCATGCTTGCACCCATGCTTTCCGGATTATGATGATGGATTCGTATCTTGTCCACTGTTACAAGATTCCTGAGAAAGTTGTCTCTATCCCTGAGATGTCGTTGTAGCAATATGTTCAAAATTTGCAACCTGATCGCTTTCTGGTCGTCGGAGAGATGTTTAGGTACCCATGTAGCACGAACCTTGGTGAGTTGCGGCTAATCATGATGAATGTGCTTACACTGCCAGCGCTAAGTGTTGAAGCCATTCACGTATCAAAATTCTCCCATTGCTCCATACAACCTCATTTGAAAGCGCGATTATTTCTACAGTGAATTTCACTTCCCGAGGACGCGGGTTCGACCCCGGGCGAGGACGACGAGGATTTTTTCAGGGGGAAAATCCTGAGATCACGCACTTCCTTCGGAAGGGAAGTAAAGCCGTTGGTCCCGTGTAGTCGTTTGCCGGCTGCACGTTAAAGAACCCTTGCGAGGCAAAATTTGCGGCCCCTATAACGCCGTCCTGAAATGACCATAGCAGTTGAAAAGGACGTTAATACCAAACAAACCAACCAAACAAGTTCTAACACGAATTGTTGTGACTGAAAAACGGTTGCCTTTGGCTAGATAAAACGGGATACTTTCTTTGAATGCTTTCTTTTTTGTCTCAATGAATGAACGTTAAGAGGGCACCACGTGTTCGATTGTTAAAGATACGTAAATGATTTATATCAGAAATAAAAAAATTCGCCTGAAATGTATAAATTGTATTTTTTGGTAAATGCACAGTTCATTCTCTACGTATGTAATCATCTAACCTTGTTTCAGTAGATATTGTGCTTTATTTCCGGGCAGCGATGCCAAGAGTTTTTTTTGCCAAAAGTAACAAAAAAATGTAAACAATATAGCTTGCTAATTCCTCCTATTGGTATTTCTTTTTATTTCTATTCGCTTTTTATATTTTACAATTTGTTCTTAAGAGGTTGCTTTTACTATACATGGTGTCCCTTTTAACCTGACAAATCAAAATAACTCCAAAAATACGCATCATACAAAAAAATAAAAAAGCTATCCAATGATACTAAAACTGCCCCCCCCCCCCCCCCCCCCCCCCGGGGTGGGGGGGGGGGCAACTTTGAAATCTTAAACATAAACCCCTATTTTTAATGGCATTTTCAGATTGTAGACAACACTTGAGAAATGTTTTATTCTTGGTGTTTTTTAAATTGATTCAACCGTTTAGGATATAGAGGCATTTTTAAAGTTATGAACCCAATTTTATCGATGAAGACAAAGAGATAAAGAGTGGGTCTTAAAGACATCCCTATTCTTCTTTTTGATGGTCTTTAAGAAGAATTTAAAAAAATCCAAAAATTTTTAGGACGCAAGCAGAGGCTGTTCGTGTGTAGTAAAAAAATTTTGATTTTTGAAATTCTGACTTCGGATTCTTAAAGATCATCAGAAAGCGGAATAGGAAGGTCTCTAAGACCCACCCTCTCTCTCTTTGTCTTCATCGATAAGATTGTTTCAAAACTTTGCTACAATCTGAAAATACCATTAAAATAGGGTTCTTATTTAAGATTTTAAATTTGCCCCCTTCCCCACCTAAGGGGTTGCAGTTGGGGGATCAAGTTTGGTATCAGTGGATAGCTTTTTTAAAAATATTAAACACGTATTTTTTTATTTTTTTGTATGATGCGTATTTTTGAGTTATTTTGATTTGTAAGGTTAAATGGGACACCCTGAATTTTTGAGAGCAGATTTTGGATTTGATATGGGAGCTATTTTTAGCTTTTATATTATTCACTGCAACAGCTATCTGAAAATATAAACGTTCTGCAATAGCTATCTGAAAATTTAAGCAAAGAGAGCTATCTGAAAAATAAGCATTAATGTTGATAATAGAGGAAAGCTCCATCAGAGAGACAAACTTTCTTGTATGCCAACGAAATGTACATACGAGTCATTCAAAAATTCTCTTGCGGAATAGTGTTTTTTTACATCGGGAAGATCGTGTAGAGCTTGTTCTTCCTTTCCTTTTGAATATTTTCATATTCATCATCCTATAAATATTTGGAAACTCTGTAGCTAATGGAATAATTGAGGTTATGTTAGGTTGCTTGAGCGACGTTCTTAATACCCGTTGTTTCCTGCGACTAAAGATTAACAGATATATCCAGGGCCGTAGTGAAGGGGGGCGCGCCTAGGCTCCTGCCCGGGGCCCCCTGCAGATAGGGGCCCCCATTCAATGTATGGTCCCAATCTAAAATGTCACAATTATTTTCTGTGAAGTAATGATTGGCACATATGGTCAATACTTGGATTTTGGATAGGTCTATGTTTAATTTTGGGTAAACTTTGTTTAGGGCCCCATAAAAGCTGATTTGGCCAGGGCCCAAAATTTATTGCCCAGGGCCCAAACTTTTCTCATTACGGCGCTGGATATATCCGAGAATGTAAATCCCTACAACAATTTCTTAGTTATTGAAACCCAAAAGTTGAAGGTTTTGTTTGAAATTTTTGAAGATCTCCTTTGGGAACATTCAAAGAACGTTCCCGAAAAATGGCTTTTGATTTAGCTCCAAGATAGATTTCATTCGACTCAGGATAAATCTATGGATTGTTTGTGTTGAGCTTAGGTATGCCAGCACATTGTGTTTTCCCTCTGGCAATAAAATTATGAGAATAATTATCCCCTTGAGACTACTATTAATCGAACTTTGTAGGTTGTGTATTGTTAAGTTCTGGGCTTGGAACTCCAAATCTATTAATAACTAGCAGAGGTACCCGGCGTTGCCCGGGATAATTACACTTGTAAGTAAAGAGAACAATTTCAAAAAATTAAATTATAACTCCCAATTGGTTAAATAATATCTCAATCAATACAACACAGAGCAAAGGGACTATCCATTCTACGAAAAATACGAAAAACAGGAATTCTAGGTGATATACTGGAACTTTATCTAAACTTCTTAACTTGCCTCACCAAGTTTTTCTTGTCCTTGACGTAGAAGCTCTTATACCCTCTTGCTCTATTCGAAACTCCCGTTGTTCAGATGTTTCAAATGCCTGTATAACTTTTTCTGTTTTAGTTGCAGGGTTTCTCTGACCAATACTCGTTCTTTCTCTTTCCTTTCCAGACACAAATTTTTGCCAGTCGTCTGTACGTTTGATAGGGAGCTCAAGGGAGACACGCGTGACTCCTTTGCCTCATCAATATACGCTGCCTACCATTTGCTCACTACAACACGGAGCTAAAAGAGCTCTTCCTCTGTCGTCTTTCTACTCCTTCTCAATAGTCTGCTAACTCTGCATTATCTCCAGTTACTGATCATTTTTTAAGATTTTCAAGAAATTGTTAAGTACTAAGAAATCTCAATTCTAAGAAAAGGCTGAATAACAGGAATTCTATGCATTTTTAGAAATTGAACCTTATCTATATTGCACAAACTCTGCCTTTCATCGTTGGTCATGAGATATATATTGTTGATCCCTGCATAGTGTTGGTGTATTGCGTGTTGATACCATTGTTGGTACCTATTGTTGCACAAATTTTCCTTGCGTTGTTGGTCATGAGATATACATTGTTGGTCCATGCAGGGTGTTTGTGAATTGCGTGTTGATACCATTGTTGATAACTATTGTTGCGCGATCTTTGTCTTGCATTGTTGGTAGGTATCAACAATGGTATCAACACGCAATGCACAAACACAAGGCAGGGATCAACAATCAATATCTCATGAGACTAACAATGAAAGGAAAAGTTTGTGCAAGTGTAATTATCCCGGGCAACGCCGGGTACCTCTTCTAGTAGTCTATCTATATATATAAAGAAGGATGTTTGTGGGTCTGTGCGTCTGTGGGTCTGTGGGTCTGTGTGTATGTTTTTTATACAAATCTACAGTTTTATTCGCATACATGACCTTCAAAGCATGAGGAAGGTCACTGTCTACCTCAGATTTCGGAAAAATAATAAATATCGATAAAAAATCGATATTCATGGTTATGGCAAGGCATATTAATGAGAAATATCTCATGACCAACAATGCAAGGCAAAGTTTGTACAACAATAGGTATCAACAATGGTATCAACACGCAATTCATAAACGCTCTGCATGGACCAACAATCAATATCTCATGACTAACAATGAAAGGAAAAGTTTGTGCAAGTGTAATTATCCCGGGCAACGCCGGGTACCTCTTCTAGTCTTCTATATATATAAAGAAGGATGTTTGTGGGTCTGTGCGTCTGTGGGTCTGTGGGTGGGTCTGTGTGTGGGTCTGTGGATCTGTGTGTACGTTTTTTATACAAATCTACAGTTTTATTCCGATCTTGATAAAATTTCGCATATATGACCTTCAAAGCATGAGGAAGGTCACTGTCTACCTCAGATTTCGAAAAAATAATAATTATTGATAAAAAAAATCGATATTCATGGTTGTGGCAGGGCATATTAACGAGAAATATCTCATGACCAACAATGCAAGACAAAGTTTTTGCAACAATAAGTATCAACAGTGGTATCAACACGCAATTCACAAACACTCTGCACGGACCAACAATATATATATCTCATGACCAACAATGCAAATAAAAGTCTGTGCAACAGTAGGTATCAACAATGGTGTCAACACGCAATGCACCCACACTATGCATGGATCAACAATATATGTCTCATGACCAACAATGCAAGGCAAAGTTTGTGCAATATAGAATTCAATGCATAGCATTCCAGTTATTCAGGCTTTTCTTAGAAAAGAAAATTCTTAGTACTTAACAATTTCTTGAAAATCTTTAAAAATGATCAGTAACTGGAGATAATGGGTTAGCAGACTATCGAGAAAGAGTGAAAGACGATAGAGGAAGCACTCCTTTAGCTCCGTGCAGTATTGAGCAAATGGTAAGCAAGTAAATAGAAGAATCGGCGACCGCTAGACTACACAAAGTGATGAATGGCCAATTTTTGCTTCAAGACATCGAAAGAAGAAAAGAAATTGTAACAACATCAAGTGTACATCTAAAGTAAGATGACGTGAGTAAAAAATTATTTAGTCTAGAAGGCATCCTTGGAAAGGTCCATCCATTGTGAGCCTTTAAAATTTTTTTTTCGGTAAATCAAGTCCCGGTATATCACCTAGAATGGATTTTTTCAGTGAAGAGATAAATTCCTGTCTTTCGGATTTTTCTTAGAATGGATAGTCCCTTCGCTCTACAGGGTGTAAATTTTAAGTTGACAAAGCAGAATAACTCGAAAAATAAGCTTCACACGAAAAAATGCGTATAATCCAAAGTTGATTATTTTCGAGGGGGCATCTGCTGGTGCTAAAATTAGCCCACCCCCCCCGGCCCCTGGGGGTGGGGCGGGGGGCAACTTTAAAATTTCAAATGGGAACCCCTATTTTTTATTGCAGATTCAGGTCCTACATAAAAAACTACGTACATTTTGTCTGAAACATTTTTTTTATTTTTGGTAGATGGCGCTGTAATTCAAGAAAATCCATTTTCTCATTTTTGCGTGGAAATGGTTACGGAGAAATAAAAAATACTTATTTACTTCGTAAATTTTGCCGCAAAGTTATTATTTTATTATTTTTTGCCGCGGATTAGGATAATTTTGTTTTGTTTCGTGGTCATGAGGCCACACAACTTTATAATTATCAAACAAATCAACTGATTAGCTAACTAACTAACCGAACATCCTACGTACTAACGAGTGAACTCATTAACTAACAGAGTAAAAAAGTAAAAGACTGTGTAAAGATGAAGTTATTCCCGTTTAAGATTTGGTGGTCCTTAAAAGGACCGATTGTTTTCGTTTTATTTTTTCTTATTTGCAAATACTTGCAAGTAAATGAATTTCGGGGTGCTTGTATTTCCAGTGAGTCCCCTCGCCTCTCACTTTCGGCCTGCTTGTTGTCCTTAAATCCCTTGCATCTCGCCGTTTTATGAAATTAAATGTTCAAATTGATGACCTCCAACTTCGATGCATTTATTGACTCGTTTTGTAAATTCCTGAACACATCTTGATAACATGTCTGGTGTAATTGCAGCGCAAGCATCTCTTATTCTTTGAATCATGTTTTCGCGAGTGGTTGGCGTTTCCTTATAAACGATATCTTTGAGGTAACCCCATAAGAAAAAATCTGGCGATGTAAGGTCAGGCGATCTGGCTGGCCAATTCACAGGACCTTCCCTGCCGATCCAGCGACCATGGTAAAGTCGATGTAGTACTTCGCGCGCTACTAATGAATAATGCGCTGGACAACCATCATGTTGAAACCACATGTGTTGTCGAAGTTCAATACTCAGGTCTTCAAGTAGATCTGGTAGTTCATTTTCAAGTAGGTTACGATATTTGTTGCCATTCAAATTACCGTCTATAAAATATGGACCGATAAGTTTATCGCCAATTATCCCACACCAAACATTAATTGACCAAGGTCGCTGATGGTTGACTTCTCGAATCCAGTGTGGGTTCTGTTCACTCCAGTAATGCATGTTATGTCGATTAACTTCCCCGTGGTTTGTGAATGTTGACTCATCGGAGAAAAGAACTCGTGCAAAAAAATGTTGGTTTGTTTGCATCTGCTGAAGTGCCCAGTGACAAAACGTTAGACGGTTTTGGTGGTCATTGCCATGTAGTTCCTGATGCATAGATACATGATATGGATGAAATTTGTGGAGCTTCAGCATTTTCCAAACACTCATATGTGAAATTCCTGATTGCCTTGATATTTCTCTTGTGCTCGCATGTGGATTATGAGCCACAGCAGCTAGGACTGACACTTGATTGTTTTCTCCACAAACAGTAGCTGCACGGGTTCTTTTTTTCTGGTTCACACTACCTTCCGCAGTAAATTGTTTAATAACTCGAACAAAAGAAGACCGTGATCGCGTTTGGCCAGGAAAACGCTGAGCATAAAGCGCGACTGCATTATCAAAATTTCTCCCACTTTCTCCATAAATGTACACCATCTCAATTTTTTCTTCCACAGAAAGATAATTCATAATGTAAATTCAAAAGCAATACGGCGTTGTACACTCACAAAAACAGTTGAAAAATTACAATCTTTTCTTCTAAAGATCAGAATTTAAAATGTAAACATTCTGAAAAAAATGCCAATGTTTACGTTATTTGTTTGTTGACGAAATGTCTTCAAATTACATTGTAGTTAAAACAATGTAGGAATCGAAATGAATAATAAATTAGTTATTTCCACGCAAAAATGAGAAAATGGATTTTCTTGAATTACAGCGCCATCTACCAAAAATAAAAAAAAATGTTTCAGACAAAATGTACGTAGTTTTTTATGTAGGACCTGAATCTGCAATAAAAAATAGGGGTTCCCATTTGAAATTTTAAAGTTGCCCCCCGCCCCACCCCCAGGGGCCGGGGGGGGGGTGGGCTAATTTTAGCACCAGCAGATGCCCCCTCGAAAATAATCAACTTTGGATTATACGCATTTTTTCGTGTGAAGCTTATTTTTCGAGTTATTCTGCTTTGTCAACTTAAAATTTACACCCTGTATATTGTAGTGATTGAGTTATTATTTAACCAATTTGGAGGTTTAATTTAGTTTTTTGAGGTTGTTCTGTTTACCTCAAATTTAGCGTAATTATCCCGGGCAACGCCGGGTCCTCTGCTAGTCTTTAATATATATAAAGAAGAATGTTTGTTTGTGGGTTTGTTTGTGGGTTTGTTTGTTTTTTATACAAATCTACAGTTTTATTCCGATCTTGATGAAATTTTGCATACTTGATCTTCAAAGCATGAGGAAGGTCACTGTCTACCTCAGATTTCGGAAAAATAATAAATATCGATAAAAAATCGATATTCATGGTTATGGCAAGGCATATTAATGAGAAATATCTCATGACCAACAACGCAAGGCAAAGTTTGTGCAACAATAGGCCCATCGTGTTCGCATCAACAATGGTATCAACGCGCAATTCACCAATAACAATGAGCACAGAATGATGATGTAATGTTAAAGCAATCTTTCCAAGAATTATAACAATGAACATAAAATGATGATGCAATATGGATAAGTTTCAATTTGTAACAATGCATAGAATTCCTGTTATTCAGGCTTTTCTTAGAAAGGAGAGTTCTTAGTACTTAACAATTTCTTGAAAATCTTTAAAAACGTTCAGTAACTGGAGATAATGGAGAGTTAGCAGACTATTGAGAAAGAGTGGAAAGAGACAGAGGAAGCACTCCTTTAGCTCCGTGATGTATTGAGCAAATGGGAAGCATGTCAATAGAAGAATCGGCGATCGCTAGACTACACAAAGAGATGAATGGCAAAGTTTTGATTCAAGACATCGAGAGAAGAAAGGGAATTGCAACAACATCAAGTGTACATCTAAAGTAAGATTACGTGAGTAAGAAATTATTTAGATTAGCAATGGCAACCTTGGAGAGGTCCATCCATTGTGAGCCTTTAAAAATTTTTTTTTTCAAATTTCCATTAAGAATTTTTACTGTATTAATTCTAAGCGTTTTCATGTGTTTATTTTTAAGATATTTCAAAATTTATTTAAAAAAAAAAATCCGAGCCACGCCGCGGTTATCACTTAGCTTATTTGGTACACAGCAGATCCAAACATTTCCTAAAAATATATTTTGATTATATTCTGTGGGACAGTGTATATTTTGGAAACTGAGATGCTGATAATGCGATGACTGAACGTTCGTTTCCAAGAATTATTGATAATGAGCATAAAGTGAAGATGCAGTGACAGAACATTAATAAGGCAGCGTCTATTGATTAGGCATAGGAGTCAGGCCTGTCTCCCTTGAGCTCCCTATCAAACGTCCAGACGATTGGCAAAAATTTATGTGTCTGGAAAGGAAAGAGAAAAAACGAGTATTGGTCAAAGAAACTTAGCAACTAAAACAGAAAAAGCTCTACGGGCGTTTGAAACATCTGAACAACGGGAGTTTCGACAAGAGCAAGAGGGTATAAGAGCTTCTATGTCAAGGGCAAGAAAAACTTGAGTCTAAAATATCTGGTGATGCTCCGCAGTGGTGAGGCAAGTCAAGAAGAGTTTCGATAAATTCCCAGTATATGACCTAGACTTCCTGGTATTTTTAGTAGAATGGATAATCCCTTTGCTCTGTGTTGTATTGACTGAGTTTTTTTTAACCAATTGGGAGTTATAATTTAATTTTTTGAGATTGTTCTCTTTACCTACAAGTGTATTTATCCCGGGCAACGCCGGATACCTCTGCTAGTTATATATATAGAAGAAGAAGATATTCGTTTGACAAAATGCAGATACGAATTTATAATAGTTTTTTGGCCACTGAATCTCGCGATTTTTACATTTCCCCATCATTTTGAAGACCTAAAGTTTTATAAAAATTTATAAAAAAAAATATAATTAAAGACATACAAAATGGTTACAAATTTCGTTAAGGTAGTACAAAAAGTATTAAAGTTACGAATTTGTTACTATATTAATAATTTTGGCAATTCTGCTTCCGGGTAATCCTTTTTTTTTAATGCTCTCTGCTGTTACACAGTGAATATAATCAATGCTGTGACAAATTAACCTGTGAATCTGTTCTGATTGAAATTATGCCAATTATGATAAAGTCACCAGCAAAAAATTTCATAGTGGTAGGAGAGTAAGGGTTAAGAACGCCCCTCTAAGTACAGTTACGATAATATGAATATATCTAAATTTTTAATGACTGTTGTATTTATCATTTTGTTTATTACTTTATCATACTTTTGTCTAAGTTAGTGAAGTAATTTCTCCAGTGTACATGAAACATTTAATTTACTGTTTAACTTCTGTTCAAAATCACGAGAGTTTGCTGTTTTAGGAGACGTTAATGAAATTAAATGAGTTAAAGAATTTAAATGCTTTAAATATTCAGTGCAGAAAATTAAACTTGAACAAAGAAAATGCATGGAAAAAAGGAAAAAACTAAAGGGCAACGAAGGGTGCATTCTACTATCATTATGAAAGCATACAATTTCGAAATTGACGATGATAAAAGTTGATTTTAAAAACATTCCGTCGCTAACCTCCTCAAGCAATCTCTATCAAACGTTTACTTACTTCCTCAATATGTTTACTTAAAAAATAAATCATCACCATACTGAGTAAAAGATAAAAGAGATCGAGAAAAGTCTCTTAGATAACTTTAATCAATAATTATTTTTTATCCCCGCTCATAATCTGAACTTATTAGCAACGGACATATCTCCAATGATTTATAGTGTTAATTTATAGGATTCCCTTCATTTCATTCAAACTCCAAAAAGTCTTCTTATCTCTGCTTTTCAATCATCTCAATTTTTCAACTACGTCAAATGTTCAGGAATTTTTATCAACTTACATCCAAGTAAAAACAGAATGGGCACTTTCCTTAATGTAATCGCGAATCTCTGTCTTCCTTCGGAAGTGAACTCATTGGTTCCGTGTTCATATAGTTCCCCTGTAACACTTCATGAAATCCTGGAAATGCCAAGGGAAAGACAAAAGAAGTTCCGTCCTGTGATCGACGGTGATTCATTGCACGTACGCACTCTTCCCTTCCCGCTAGATATCGAACCAGAAATAAATATTAACCTTTTCGGTTAGCAAATTTCTTGAAATTATGAGGATTCGATTTCGAATATGTTGTTCAACTTTAATACCTGCACGCGCTACAAATAAAATTTAATCCTTCGATAAGTTCAAAGAATTTATCAGTCTGATTTTATTTTATTTTTTCGATTTAAATTGATTTAATTTGAGTTACATTCGTAAGTTCATTATACATGTTAACCAATATTTACTTTCTTAATGTTACTAATTGTTGTACATCTAAAGAAGACTAGAATGTAAATGACATGAAATAATTACAAGCTTTACTTGTTTTGTTTTTATAATTAGGCATTACATAACGGTAATTCCCAAACGGGAAATCCACAATTAATGCACTGATATAAATATTTACGAATCATCATCGATCTAATATGAAATTCTAAATTAAAGCATCTAAATCATTTCAATTCTTTAAAAGATTCAGTTAAAAAGGGAATCAATTAAGTAGAAAAGAAACAAATTTACAGCATCTGGTAGCAACAAACTCGAAGACAGCTAAGTAAACGAAATTAAAGACGTAATTACGTTTTTTTAAATTAGAAATGTATTTGTAATAAGGATGGATAGTAGCCAACAATTACTTTTCTTCAAAGCTTTGTCCTCTTTATTGCTTTCTTGGTGTTTCAAATCCTTTAGGTGATAAAACTGATTATTCAGTGACTATTAGTGATCTTACAACTTTAAATAGAATTTAAATAACGTCATCACTACCAATGGCAACGCCGCTATTGGGATTAAGCTCAGTTCTTTGAACGCCTTCATTTACCCTACCCACGCAAGGAAGATTTCTATCTAATTATCGACTAATTATTTTCATAGAAGATTGTATTTTGTAAAATTTCTTACCAATAACATGGTCAATAAGACTATAATGTTTTACAAAAATAAAAACGGAGACAGTAACAACACAAAAAAAATTTCTTTGAAACAAAAAATAAAATGGGGGGGGGGGGAGGGTATGAAATACAGTATGTATATAAAATAATGTTACAAAGTCATAATAAAAATGTCCCAGTAAATAATGGTTGATATAATAATCAGTTGTAATCTCACAACAATTTCGAGGTCCTCAATAAGCACGCCCAGTCTCTTAGGGAAGCCCCTTCCACCGAATATAAAATTTACACATCGGTACCGTAATCTCTAAAGTTCTTATCTCTTTGCAACAAAACGTTTCAGAAGATGAAAAAGGAGGAGTTTAAAGATAAGTTATCGACGTAAATAAAACAAAATATCCGGAAACTGTGGACACCAATATACAATATCGGTATAAAAGGAAAACACAAATCCACAAAGATTTTTTTATTATAGGAATTATGAATTCCGAAATGTATATCTGAGTCAATAAAAAAATCTTTGTGGATTTGTGTTTTCCTTTTATTCCGATATTGTATAAGCTATCGACATTTAATTATTTTTTTTGACATCAAAAA
This sequence comes from Rhysida immarginata, assembly GCA_023313115.1. Lineage (NCBI taxonomy): Eukaryota > Metazoa > Arthropoda > Chilopoda > Scolopendromorpha > Scolopendridae > Rhysida > Rhysida immarginata. The sequence continues at coordinate 442,757 of JAHWFO010031028.1, read as the reverse complement.
TACAATCATTATTTTGTCGTTTTCAGTCACAAAATAACAGAATATGTATATTCGCTGGTGATGGTCAAAAAACTGGTAGGCGCGAACTAACTGGAATATTAGGAGCTGTGCAGTTTAAGTTTTATCGAACGAATGGGAATGGGAATGTACACGGTGGCAAATGAAAAATGAACACCCAGAAGGGATGATGCCATATTGCTGAGATTTATGTTCAGAGTCCTGTGAATGAAACAACGTTATGATCACAAATACAACTTTGTTTAACATTGTTTATTGAAGATACAGGGTGTCAATTTCTTTACACCCAAACATTAGTAACGTTACGTACATGTATACAGGGTGACCCAAACTTATCCAGCATAATTGTTTAGGAACATTGTATGGTTCAAATGGAACAAAAAATGTCCTATAAACATTACATCTAGTTTTGATCTTGTGTGAGATATTTACGTCTGTCTATTTTCTTGTAGAGTTGTTAAAGCAAATAAATAAAACACTTGAGAGTGCAGATCACTTTTATTCTGCATACTGACAGAATATCACATTGAACTACAAAACAAAACTAAAATGATAGAAGGAATAAGAATAAGAAGAAAGTAACAAATCAATGTCGAGGAAGCCCCTCAAAATGGTGCCCCCAGCTCCAATCCACTGGTTGCATCTTCGGGCAACTGAGCTGGTAGCTGCCATAATTTGGTTGGGTGTAATTGCTCGACTACAAGCTTGAAAGGATGCAAATGAGCTCATCTTTGGTGGTGAGCGGATTGCTGTAGACCTCCTCCTTCAGTGTTCCCCACAGAAAAAAAATCTAATGGGGTGAGGTCCGGTGACAACAAACGTCGATATCTCACACACGATCGAAACTAGATGTAATAAGATATTTTTTGTTCCATTTGAACCATACAATGTTCCTGAACAATAATGCTGGATAAGTTTGGGTCACCCTGTATAATTCCCCCTTGCTGCGATGCAAGTCTGAACTCTGGGCATACATTCGTTCATACAGATAACAAATATCATCTTGAGAAATGTCATTCCATGCTCATTCTACATGTAGGCGTAGATGGGCACAGATGACACATCGTCCAATCCAGTCACACATACACACACTCGATTGGAGAAAGATCTGGTGAGTCTGCTGAGTAGGGAAGTTGACGCACATGATGTAGAGCATGTAGAGTTATGCGAGGTGCACGTGGACGGGAACAGCATGTTTCCTATGTCGTCCAAAAAAGAATCAGAACCTTGTGGAAGTAGGACCTAGCATTCAATGTCCCCTCCATAACCACAAGCCGAAGACAGACACGTATACGATTGTCACTCATGCCCAGACAGAAACGACTGTCATCCCCAGCTCATCCCTGAATACCACCGATCTCCATTCATTCCTCCAAACAGCCCGTTCTTGGTACCACTGGAGGCGCATCTGACTGTGTTGTGGTGTAATTACAGGCAGTTCTTCAGTGGCAGTCTCGCCAAAGGATATACGACCGCAGTCCTACTTCCAGGAGAGGATTGCGGATGGCGGAGGTAATCAGGTGGTTTGGCTAATACGTTATAAGTTACTTCGAATAACCACCTCCCCTCACCAGGGAAATGATGGTCCTGGGATCTTTCCTATACTGAAGTTTGTAAATGTAAATTCATAAAAATATTGCAGTATTAAAAATCTGTACAATTTATCTAACTGGTGTATATTTAGGACCAAGCGGGGGGGGGGGGGGTGTAGCCCCAGTAGCCCCCTCTCCTAAATCCGCCACTGTATTAGGAACCCTACTTTGATTATTAATTGTATGATGACTAGAGAAAAGAAAAACAAAAATAATAAAAGGATATTTTATTTAGGATCCCGGATCTAATTAATTATCTGTTCCTTGACACTGGGAAACTAAGGGAAGATTCAAGGGAAATAAAAATATTTTTAGAAGCGATTGTTGAGACTTCTACTATAGAACATAAGGGTTGACTTTAATTTAGTTTGGCGCTAACAGTTGTAAGTTGGAAGAAATAGCGGTTGCCTCGTGTGGAGGTTACAACACACACACACACGGAGAGAGAGAGAGAGAGAGAGAGAGAGAGAGAGAGAGAGAAAGAGAGAGAGAGAGAGATAGGACAGATAATTCGTAATTTTAAGTTTATTAGAGTTCTATGTAAGTTTTTTCGTAAAATCTTAGAATGTATATTTAGTGGAAGACAAGAAAGGTGAAGGAACATTTTTTTTCCATTAAGATTCAAAATCATACTTGAATAGAATAAAAATGCAAGAATATTTTACGAAAGCCCAGACAATTCTTAGCGATTTTCTTTTAAGTTAAAATTTATTATTGATTTTTATTTTAATTAATTAATCCACAAGTTTGTTAACTGAGAAGTTTTACATTCCAATTGCGAAAATGTCGGGTGTGAACGCTTTTTTGTTTCTATAAACGGTTCTTCTGGGAAACTCGGCTCGTGCAGCTCGTACTGGCATCGAACTCGTGATTTTCCGGGAATGTTACTATCATGAACTGCGTCGTACTATCAGAGGCGTCGAAAAAACTGCCCCCAATTAAATTTTCTTTTAATTTCTAAAAATTCAATGATGAAACTTCCTCCCAGTTCCGAAATTTGAACCACCGACGGCCCTTCGCCCTTCGATGTTTTTTTTTTTTAATTTTTTATTTTTTTATTTTTATTTATTTATTTTTTTTTTGCGAATGGGCATCGTCTTTGAGGAGTTGGCAGCACTTTCATTTTTCTTTATGAAATTTCTGATCAACTTCTTATCGATTTTTTAATAACGACTTTTCTTACTTTTTCCTTCAAATTAGCAATATCCATCAGCAGAGAGATTAATCTAAGGGGTCATATATGTCGTTTATATATTCGTTTAATTCATAACCCCTTTATATATTTGATTACATTGTTAGGGGAAAAATATTCTCCCCCCCCCCAAAAAAAAGGCAGTCTTTGAAAACTTGGCAACCTTTAGTTTCTCTTTTATATAATTTTTGATTAACTTCTTATCATGACGCTTTCGATTTTTATACGTTAAATTATAAAGCATATTTAACATAAAAATATAAAGCATTGTCATTTTATTTTAATTCATTGTTCATTGTAGTCTTTAATTTTATTACTCTATATTTATGAAAAAAGAATTGTTCTAGATATTTAATGAAATAATCTAAAATCTTACTTTCCCTTGGTCAAATTATCAAAACACCAATTCTCCACTTCCCTCACAAAAAATTGATTTGGAAAGAATGTTCTTTAAACATTTAAACAAACAATGAGTGGAATTATTATACGTATAAATTAATTGAAAGTTTTAAGTGAAACGATCCTTTGCATTGACCTTTTACAACCAAGTGGCAAAAATATTATCAGTGATCAATGAATTATCAGAACCCAGTCTGCCTATAATTTTTTTGATAGTGAATATCGATTAATTGAAAGTATTTTTGCTTATTGACGCTATCAGGTTTCAGTTACATGGAAACGAAGTAAAAGGAAACGTTTTAATGACGTGGTTGCAATTTTTTTTCCTCCTTTCAATTTCCTGCGTCTTTTATTTATTCTCTCTTTGCTTGACGCACATCCTCAAAGCTTCAGGATTTCCAACGAGAAACGGTTACCACTGGAAACGAAAGGGTTCTTTAAACCCTAAGAAGCAAAGCATATACACCAATAACTAATAACGTAGAAACATAATTATTCCACCTAAACGCAAGTAATCTCATCTACAAACCATTTTTTTTTAAATTCAATAAACTGTAAATCGCGAGACTGTGGATTTTTCATAGACAACCCAAATCTGTTCTTTGCCCTGTTTATTATAGAAATGAAGCCATAATAAATTCCAAAGGTAAAACAAGTTGATGCGTTTCGAAAGTCTTGAATAAACATAGAATAAAATTATAAAAATTTAAACGGCAAAGAAATTCAAGCATGCAATTAAATTAATTTGACACTGAATTTTTTCCAGTTAAATTTAAAGTTCAAAAGCTTAACATATATTTTTACATGTATTCCACGAAGAGAAAAACTCTGTTGCAATTATTCTGAAACTTCCCGTTTTTTATTATCGAAATTTAATTGCACAACTAACGAGCCATAATTAACTGGACGGGCATACAGTTTCGGAAAATACTATCTCCGATATTGTAATACTGGAGAAAATATTTTTCGAAGCTGTCTACTCATCCAGTTAATCAGTGTTCGTTAGTTGTACGATTAAATTATTATATATATAAAAGAATAGCCTATATAATATTATTATTAAATTTATTGATTATTAATTATTGAATTGTAAATAAATTAAATCAAACATTCTTTAAAAGATTCAAAATGATTTTCGTGACATTAGTTGCCCGCCCCCCCCCTTTACTTTGATATCCCCAATTCGGATTCCAGAAGCAACACGTGAGGGATTTGCCATTAAGCTGACAGAGAAATCGGTAGCAATCCTGCAATGATATCTAATTGCAGAATTCCTAATGTAATAGGGAATGGACCCCGGTTGAATGAATCCATCAACTGCTGAGTGAAATGTGCTCGAGAATGAGTAAAAATTACTGAACAGCTGAGGACAATGCATTAACAACTGATAATTCTCAACTCTATTAGAAATATATTTAAAAAACATGTTTAGTGCGTCCCAAAATTATAAATCAAAATAATCAGTCAGAACAAAGTTATTAATTTATAAAATATGCTTAATGATTTTTTTTTTTTATCAAATTCTTATAAATTTCCTACCAAAATGTCGTTTGTCGTTTGATTTTTTGAAAAAATTCTGTAAAATTTTATTGATTTTTCTCAGAGACAGATAAAATTTCTGTCCCATAAATTTAAATAAACAAAAAATACTTTCAGAAACAATTGAATATTGATTATCTTTTATTTTTTAATACTTTATTGGACCACCATTAGATTTAATCAATCATAAATACGCTTCGGCATATTTTTATTAATGTATGAATGACTATAGGTTCTATGTTATACCAACTGTCAATGATTTGCTTTTTAAATTCTTCACAGCTACTAAACTCTCTTGTGGGCATAAACATCTCTTGCTAGAATCCCTTAAAACATTGTTTCCCAAACTTTTTCTACTGGCGAACCCCTTTCACGAACTTTTTCGACTCGCGAATCCCTTTCACAAAGATCTGAGTTGCGAGGAACACAGACTTATAAATGCATACGATAATAGGAATCCGTCATTACGGAAAAGTTTTGCGAACCCCTTGAAAGATTTTGCGAATCCCAGTTTGGGAAACGCTGCTCTATAAGTTCTCAATAGGAATTAGGTCAAAAGGCAATGTTTGAGATTCCGCTGAAGCCAAAACATGCCCGCACCACACATCCTCCTCCTTGTTGTCTACTATGGAAGTTTCGAGCTTGGCTCCGCAAATCATGTCATTAATACCCGTTAGGATCGTCCAAATTAAACCTCTTTTCGTCACCGAAAAGGCATGATATCTTCAGTCCAAGACATACTTTTTTTTTCTTTTATTTTGCCCATTGCAGTCGTACAGTCTTCTGTATCACAGTTAGCGGTGTTTCCTGATCATTGACTTATATTCCAGGTTACTGTTCATTTGCAGTCTTCTGTGGATGGTGCTTTTGGAAATGTTGATGCTTAATTCTCGTTGAGTTCCTCGAACTGACGTTCCTTCATGGACAGCTTATCATCTCTTGAAGTTGTGGATTTCGGTCGGCCAGAACGTCGTATTTTAGGCTCAGAAGGATCTTTTCTTAGAAGAATAGATGACAGCAACACTTCTATCAATTTTCTTTGCAATTTCTACGACACTTAACCCTTCACTTTTGCATTTCCAAATTTCTGCTACCTCAATATCAGATATAAGTTTTGAACGTGGCATTTTTGGTTGGCAATAGCAAAATTTTTTTTTAATAAATTCGAAGTACTCCGAAACGCAAAGTAAGCTCTCCTTGAAATTTGCAAGTTATTTTTTTAAAAATTAAAATAGTTTTGGAGACCAACTTGTGCAGTTATTTATATTTATGGGACAGAAATTTTGTCTGTCTTCGAGAAAACAATCAATAAAATTTTACAGAATTTTTTTTCATAAATCAAACGGCATATTGGTGGGACGTTTATATGAATGTTATAGCTTTGACAAAAAAAAAACAAACTGGTTAAGCAAATTTTAAATACCTAAAAAATTTCTGAATCAGATTATTTATACTTTTGAGACGCACTGTATGACGCATAAGAAGTATTTTCCATTAAAAACAAAAGGAAGGTGCTTTCAAAAGTGTTGTTAATTCCTAAAAACGGAATAAAATAAAATCGCAAGGAAGTTCAAAGTTTGGAGACTTTTCTTAAATTTGAGATCAATAAAATTTTCCATTTAAATAATAATAACAACGACGCTATTTCTAAGTATTAAACATTTATCAGTTTTTTCCCCTAATAGAAAGTTCATTTATCAAATGAGACGATTACATTCATTGCCACCCCTTTAAAGGGTTGTGCTTAATATCATTAATACAAGGAAAGGCTGCTTTAACCAATTAAACGGGGAGTTCATTTCATTTTGTATTTTCATTTTGCACGAACTGAAGGCCAAATATTCCTTTTCATTTAATATTTACTTTAAAAGGTTTCCTTTTTAAAATTTATTTTTGTTTGTCTTCTCTGAACTGCGCAGTTGAAATTTCAGCGAAGCCCTTTAAAATCTGAAGCGCAAATAAACTTACTAATTTAAAAACTTAACATTTTTATGAGGGCATATTACTGCATTTAAAGAAACCGACTCTGACGTTGAATTGATAAGTTTAACATATCATATATTAATTAACACATAATTAACATTAACATAAGAGGCGCATTTTGAAAATCCTCGCCGATTGAATGTCGGAGACGGAACTGAATATGCAGCAGTTTTAGGTGATTAACTGGTTAATTGTATGCCATTTTGTTGGCCTTGGATTCTTATCTGATGCCATCTGTGAGCGAATTATAATTTCTTTAGGAAATTCATCTGTTTAGCAATTTCCTTACTGTATGATCGTGCTTAAAATTGTGACTCTGAGTGTTTTGTATACCGAGTGTCTCGCAATATGATGTCCATAGCTCCTGGAACACCTAAAAAACCTCAAAATCCCTTCAAAATAGAGAAAAACATCCAAATCAACAGATCCGAAAGTTTCTCAATAAAACAAAATTATAAATTAATAATTTCATTACTTGCGATTTGCTTAAAACTCAATTGTCACATTTGTTTACCCATCGAAATATAGTTGCAAATATTTGGGAATAAGCATAATCAGAGAGTAAAAGGCTGTATATAAACCACAGGTGATAAAATTACTAATTTAGAATTTGTTTTATTTAGAAACTGTTGCAATTTGAACGTATGTTGACTCAGACTTTTTTACTCAACATAATCCCAGGAACACGCAGTCAAGTATGGACACCCTTCACGAATCCCCAGAAGAAAAGTCATATGGCGTAAAATCCGAGGCAGCCACCGCATTAACGTCCCAATGTGTACGTCCTATCTAATATTGTGGGAAATTTTCATTGAGGTATCCTCGCATTACATTGTTGTAATGAACCTTAAAAGGTTGGAAAGATTGCCATTCTATCGGCGTAAGAATCATCCCTATCCATCGCGTAGTTTTTATGTGGTGAATTTCTAAGTTTCGCGGACTTAGGAATAATCCTATATAACTGTGTCAGTTCCCCGAAAGAGTTTTAAGTTCTTATAAGAGATCTATTTTTATAGTGATTTTGTGTTCGTATGTCTTTTAAATATGTCGCTTTATTTTGTTTATCTACGAATGTGATTTCTCCATTGTTAGGATGACAGTCTTGGTCGTTATTATTGCTCTGTCAAAATAGGGATGGTTTATATGTTGTACTCTCTAAAACAGGGATTGGAATGAACTTATACAGGACGTCTAAAAAAAACTGGATTATTAGCACAATGGTATTTAAGATACGACCAAGATTTACAATTCAAAATAAAGAGAAGATGGGTAATTATTTTCAGCTATCACATACGTCAAACTGATAGCTGTTCTAGCCAGACATTTAAGACAAGATAGTTCAACAGAGTTGCAAATATTATAAATCAGGGCATTTGGGATTTTGCGCACTCTCTCTCTTTCAATAGTGCTTTAACGTAAAACACATTATCCTTTTAGGTGTCATCATAAGAAAAAGTCTATTGGCAAAACGTCTGGTGAACGAGGTAAGTATTCAATGCTACCTCTTCCCCAATCAATCTACTGTACTCGACAGATTTTCATCAAGATAGATTGTGCGGGGCTCCTCATCCTTTGACAGTTTCATGCACTAAATTCAAATATAAAGTGTGTATACATTTTTGAGACACTCTCTATATATAAAATGCTTACGTCGTCATACTTGTGCATCTTAGCTAGATTTTGATATATGATTGACTAGCAAAGATACCCGGCGTTGCCCGGGATAATTCCACTTGGATGTAAACAGAACAATCTCCAAAAATTAAATTAAATTTTCCAATATCTTAAAAATAAACCCATGAAAATGCTTAGAATTAATACAGTAAAAATTCTTAATGAAAATTCGAAAAAAATCTTTTTAAAGGCTCACAATGGATGGACTGCTCCAATAATTTCTTACTCAGATAATCTTACTTCAGATCAACACTTGATGTTGTTGCAATTTCCACTCTTCTCTCGCTGTGTTGAAGCAAAATTTGGCCTTTCATCACTTTGGGTAGTCTAGCGGTCGCCAATTCTTCTATTTACTTGCTTCCCATTTGCTCAATACAGCATGGAGCTAAAGGTTTGCTTTCTCTGTCGTCTTTCCACTCTTTCTCAATAGTCTGCTAACTCTTCATTATCTCCAGCTACTGATCATTTTTAAAGATTTTCAAGAAATTGTTAAGTACTAAGAACTCTCTTTTCTAAGAAAAACCTGAATAACAGGAATTCTATGCATTGTTACAAATTGAAACTTATCCATATTGCATCATCATTTTATGTTCATTGTTATAATTCTTGGAAAGGATTGCTTTATCATTGCATCATCATTTTGAGCTCATTGTTATTGGTGAATTGCGTGTTGAAACCATTGTTGATACCTATTGTTGCACAAACTTTTATTTGCATTGTTGGTCATGAGATATATATTGTTGGTCCGTGCAGAGTGTTTGTGAATTGCGTGTTGATACCATTGTTGCAAAAACTTTGTCTTGCATTGTTGGTCATGCGATATTTCTCATTAATATGCCCTGCCATAACCATGAATATCGATTTTTTATCGATAATTATTATTTTTTCGAAATCTGAAGTAGACAGTGACCTTCCTCATGCTTTGAAGGTCATGTATGCGAAATTTCATCAAGATCGGAATAAAACTGTAGATTTGTATAAAAAACGTACACACAGATCCACAGACCCACCCACAGACCCACCCACAGACGCACAGACCCACAAACATCCTTCTTTATATATATAGATATTGGTAATTTGCTTAAATCAGGGTAAAATGCGGCATTTTGATATGCTCAAATTTGTCCTCTGTCGGCATGGTAAATGATGCTAATCTTCTTTGACTCTTAGAGAACAGTTTGCCCACATACTATAGCAGAATACCACAGGTCTCTGTTGAAGAATCTGAAGAGGTACACTACAAAGAAATAATTTCATCAAAATGGATGGCGACTTCATCATGACAATGCAAGACCTGATGTGGCAAACACAATTATGGAATTTATGATGTATATTTTACGTTGAAGAGTTTAATTTTATGAACAAACTTAAAAAATCTTTTTAACTTCAACAATATTTAATTAATATAAACAAAAATAAATGAATGTTAAAAACTGACAACAGTTTCTATCGTAACAACATTAATATGACCACCTCTCCTCGAACATGTTGGAACGTCCCATGGTATGCAGATGAAAAATCATTGCATATCATTAAAAGCTGACAACAGCAGACGTGTAGTAGCATCCGTTAACACAGCAATTTTCGCTGTCATGGCCAGAGCAAGTGACCTGTCGGACCTCCAAAAGGGGATGTTCATTGGCTATCTGGCCAAGGGGGGCAGCATTTCAGAAACGGCCACCTTTGTGAACTGCTCTAGGGCTGCCGAACCAGACAGTTTCGAGCAACCGAAGAGGTAATTGTGGGGCCCACGGGCCATTGATCCTAGAGGGGAGCGTCGGTTACGACGCCTGGCCAAGACCAATCGGTGTGCCACTGTTGAGCCACTGACACAGCAAATGAACAGTGGGGCCACTAGGCGTGTCAGCACCAAGACAGTGCAACGATCCCTCTTGAGATTAGGGCTCCGGAGCAGGCGTATGGTAACAGCACCCATGTTGACGCCTGTGCATCGCCGAAAACGCCTCCAATTCGCAATGGACTGTCGCCATTGGACCTCGGCCGAGTGGAAAAGGGTTGCTTTCTCTGTTCACCAGAAACCGCGACTCGTCAGAGTGGACGGACGATGGAGAATTCGCCGGGAAGCATCTGAGAACAGGCATCCCGACACCATCGTTGGCAGACGACAGGCTGGTGGGGGAGGTGTGACTGTTTGGGGGATGTTTTCGTGGTATGGTCCGAGTCCACTGATACCGCTGGAGGGTACACTGAATGCTGTTCGTTACCTGACGATCGTCGCAGATCAGGTACACCCCTTCATGTCGACAGTGTTTCCTCAGGGTGATGGCACCTTTCAACAGGACAATGCTCCCTGCCATACTGTCCACGACTGGTTTGAGGAGCATGGGAACGAATTCAAGCTACTCCCATGGCCACCAAACTCCCCGGACCTCAACCCCGACCATCTCAATCGCCATGTCCGCAAGCTGGACCCTCCACCACGCACGGTGATGGAATTACGGGATGCACTGATCGCCGAATGGTACCAGATACCTGCACCACCTTCCGAGGACTTATTGACTCTCTGCCACGTCGACTAGCTACTGTGCTTGCCGCCAAAGGTGGATATTCTGGATACTAGCAGGTGGTCATATTAATGTGTCCCGACCCTGTATATACAAAATATACATTTAAAAATCAAACCAAAGTTGTGTGAGCTGCAAAGTCTAAAAATCCTTGAGAATTTAGAACTTGACTAAAAATCTGGGAACTTTTATTAAAAGAGGAATAGAAGAAAAGTTGTAACAAGTGTATTCAAGTGGTTGGGGACTACTTTGAAAAAGATTATGTAGCCACTGAAAACAATGTACGGTTGAGGGGAAATATCGTCTCATTCTTGTAGATCAATCCTCGTATATTAACGAAAAAACAAAAAAATAAACAAACATTTAGTTGATCAATTTTCTCACTAGTCCAAAAACCACGTCAACCGTTGCCTGTTAGATTCGTCTAAGAAAAACGAGAGCAGAAGAAGCGACGTACTCTAGAAAGACTCAAGCGAAGCACCAATATAGCAGGAAGACTGTTTGAACGTTTTAAAGATTTCCTTGTTAAAATAAACAAATCAATTAAAAGTATCTCTCAAGGTCTGCATCGATCTGGAAAGTGTCGTCATCGAAAGTTTCTAAGTCAAAATCGTTTACTAAATACTCCTTCTTTCAGGACAATGCGAGGCCTCATAATCTCCTAAATTTTTCCCAAACCTTTTTATTCTCAGATCTGTTGCCTTCTAATTAGCACTTTTACATCTTGCTGGATATTCAAATACGCAATCAACAATTCAAACACGAGAGAAAATGAAAATGAGATGAATGATTTTGCCGCTTCTAAGGGTGGAGCTTTATATATATATAAAAAAAAGATAATTCTAAACTAAAATTTCCTTGCAAAAGGCTATTGATTGTTTATTTTTCTAAATGAAGTGCTTTTGCTGAACTTTTACGGGCGTTTTAATTTTGTCCTAAAAAGCTTCCACATACTCTTTGGTTATCTGATAATATTAATAGAGTTAATGGCAAGTCTGTTACTAAAAAGGAATTAAAGCAATAATATAGTTCGTTTCTTATCACCTAAGTATGTCATGTCCTTCTTGACACTATTTTTAGTCCTGAAGAATAAACATTTAATATTGAACGTAATCGATCATCAACGTGGAAATAAATTCTACTGAACTCTCTTCCGACTTGCTCTCAGATTCTTAAGACATTTCACGTAATCGCTACACGGGTTCGGAAGGACAATTACCGCCACTCGGAGAGGACCACCACGTGGACCCCCTTCCCTAATATGCGGGAAAAAGGATGGGTAATAAAAAGAGCCGTGAGGAAATTTAATGAAAAATACTCCTTTCCACGCCGGAATTTCTTTATATCGGGGGCGGACAGAGTCTCAGCGTCGCATGCGCAATCTCTAAAATTTCGATCGATATTTGAGGAGTGGCATTTTATTGCACGAGACAGACACACGGTCACCGCCCGCACGCGGCAAAGGAAGGAAAAAAAAAAAGTCTCCTTCCACCGCGTATTCTTCGACGAAGGAGTGGCAGCCTATGAGGTGGGTCAACGAACCTTAGACCCCTGTTCCCTCCTTGCGCGCGCCCTGGGATCAATTCCCTGTTAAAAGTTAAATATTTCACCTCCAAGTTCAACACGGTGCTCCGTACAATAGAACGAAAAGCGCGACGGATAAAAGGAAAGGGGAGGAAAAGCGAAAGCGAAATTTAAGGCCTGTGAGGAAAACGGAGAGTTTGTGAATCTCATCATCGAGTTTGTCTTCAAGGAATTCTTTATTTAATTACTGGATTTCTTAAATGTAAAGAAGAGGGGGAGAATCAAAGGTTCTGATTTTCCATTCACCATTAAGAGAGTGAGATACCAGCGACTTGAATGTAAACAGCCTATTTTCTTTTTATTTACAGCCCTACAGTATTTACACCGAATTTAACTTTTATGTGAGGAAGAAAATACACAAATTTTTCAAATCAACCATTCAGCAAGAAGAATTTTATACTAAGAAATTCTCTTCATTCTAAGGTGATATATCAAGACTGAACGATGAAATTTGCATTCACGAAGAACGACATGATGTTGTTATGAAATGAAACTGCCAAACTGTTCCCAGCGGTACGCATAATGTGTAGTAATAATAATAATAATAAACTGCTTGAGACATGAAAATCGACCCAATCATAGGCATGCCTGTCGACGGGTCAGCTACTTTTCATAGAAACGGAATAGAAAATATAGATCTGATATGCACGATAACAAGACAGCATCACTATTTAAAACTGACAATAATTTGAAAATAAATTTTGGAATTTTTTTAAAATCTGAATTATAATAGAGCAATTTGATATGAAAAATTGACCCGTAAAATTACTGCTTTGAATGATCTTAAGTGTCCTTCAGTTGATAAATCAGCGTATTTGAACTTAAGGTGATGTGAATTTTCTTAGTGGATAAATTGCAACTGAGAAGTTTTGAATATAAACTTATATCGCAATTGAGTACAAATTCTTCTTAATCTTCAAACTATACTCTCCTTGACTAATATACGTTTTTGCACGTTCGTGCAATTTTTTTATGGAATGCTGTTAACTTCTTTTATAATGGTACTCTGAATCGCATTCAGTTTGAAAATGCCGTCTTTTAATACAAATTTTATTATGGGGAACAGAAAATGGCAGGGGCAAAATATGATGAGTAACGAGGATGATGAAAGACAGCAACGTTTCATTTCGCCAGAAAATTAAGTTTATGAATAGTAAATATAAGACATGTTCAAATGAAAGTAATTCAAAGGGCACTGAGACGGATTAAATGAAAGTATTAATATTAACCTTTGTTTATATGAAGGAAGAACATGTTATAGTCACTATTATAGAACTTGCCACCGCATTTTGGTTATTGCTTCCTGAACCAGTCTCACAACATGTGGCCTAGCACTGTCCTGGAGGAGGATCACACATCACTGAGCTTACCAGGTCGCTTGTTTTTCACAGTTTGACGATAGCATTAATACGGCTTTTGGGGTCCATAAAGTCCAAAAGCAGAGGACCGTCGGAATCAAAGAAACACGTAAGCATAACCTTCCCGGTCGAACTTTGCGACTTGAATTTTTTGGGCCGTGGTGACGATGGATGCTTCATCTGCATTGTGGATATCTTCCCGGGGGGTTCTCAATACGGGCACCAGGTCTCATCTACCGCGATAATCTTCTTCAAAAACGCTTCCCCCTCATGACTGTAACGTTCCAGATGATCCAAACAGCAGCCGAAACGTAGCCCTTTGTGCTCTTCCGTGAGCATTCGTGGTACCTACTGACAGCAGACCTTGCCATATCCCAGGCTTTTCACTACAGCATATGCGGAACCAATACTGACGTCGTGATCCTTCGCAAGTGACCGTTTCCTGATCCGCCTGTCCTCACGAATCGACTTATCCATGTCTGTCTTCAATTGATCGGTGATGACCACGTTTGCTTGGCCCAGACGTGGTTTATCAGCCGTTTTCACACCACAATCATGGAACATTTTGGCCCAGCGCACCACTGTTGCTTTCGATACACATCCTTCTCCATAAACATCCCATCCGAGCATGAATGTCAACTGGTGGAATGTCCTCAGCTGTCAGAAACATTATCACCGCTCGTTGGTCAGTTTTGGACGGAAATTTAATAGGAGGGTCCATTGTAACACAAACGAAATACAAGCATAAGCCTAACGTAACTTCCCACAGCAGTGCTTATCAGAACAAGCAGACGATACGTCAACAATCACGTTTGCCTCGTGTCTGCGCACTCACGTGCTCGCGCGCTCGCGCGCTACAGCCCGAATCACTTTGATTTGAACATGCCTTATAGTTTTGTAGCACGAACAGCAATAACATATATAAGGGCGGATTACAGAGTCCGTGGATATCCTGACGGATTAAACTGCGTAAAAAATTTCGGGGGGGGGGGGGCTTAAAATAAGTGAATACAGGGTGTATCAGGTTCGATGGTCATAAAGTACCTAGCGTGATCCTTTGCATGATTATAAACTTAAAGTCGAAAACTCAAAATTTAAATTGCGTCGTTACGTCATTTATGAACTTTCCGCACCAGCAGTTCATTAAATTCAAAGGGGCGATTACAATTAAATCGGCGGCAATTGTTGAGATTAAATGACGTTTTCGACAGGTTTTCAGCAAACTTCGCGTGATGTTTAGACCTTTAACATTTGAGTTTTGAACATTTTGCATACGGAACTTTAAGTTTGTAATCATGCAAAGGATCACGCTAGGTACTTTATGATCATCGAACCTGATACACCCTGTATATGGAGACTATTCTAAAATCAACCTTTTTACAAAATACTAGGCATATTTTTTTTTACTAAACGCTACTTTTTGGGCGAAAAAAGGTTTTTATCTCAATTATACTGGAGAACCAGCCTTTTGGTAATAAGGCTAGAGATCTCCAGCCTTAATGAAATAGAAACTGAAAGCATAAGGACTTCTGCCGTTTTATTAACTCGTCAGACTTTTCAAAATATTCTTAGCCTTGTCGCAGAAAATCATTCAACTTTTTAACAACCAGGTCACTTCAAAACTAATGCATGGCTTTATTTTAATTCAATTTTACATCTTTGCTACTTATAGAGTTCATAAAAGCAGCATCCTTCCTGCTTGTATTAAATTTTAAGTCAATCCATTCTCGCTTGTAGCATGGTCATAGCTCTTTTGATGCTTGCTGCCCTTGAACTTCGTCAAAAGCAACGTGAGTTCGAGAATGAGACATTCACAAGAGTTTGAAAAAGTTCTGTGGAGATGATGTCGATCGCAGTACCGTTAATTGGTGGCCACGCAAATTATCTGGTGAAGTGACAGGCAATTATTCTCCTCGCAACGGCAGACCACACATCGCACAAATATCTGACAATGTGCAGAGCGTTAACAACATGGCTTGTAACTGAAAAATGTCACTTCTATTGAGAATTGGGGAAGCAAATGTATGCTGAATAGAGAAATACTAGAATAAATACAGACTTCGCTCGGGTTGTTTGAATATATACAGGTTGTTAAGGGCAAAATTTTACAATAACTAAATTTGACTAACTGTACAGGGATTTCACAGATCAGCCACGACTTTTCCAGGGTTATTCTACGGAAAAAACACGCTGCATGAAAAATGTGTGGTTTCCACTAATAAAATTCGCCCAACTCGCTGCAAGTCATTAAAACCCGCTAAAAATCCTATTCACCTTAACATGTAAGGTAATTTATTTAGCTCGGGTTAGTTGAATATGGGGTGAATTTGTTTAAGGTAAACTTTTGAAGAACTAAATTAAGGCTTTTTTTGCATTGGGCTTAATTATTAAAAATGCAAACTGTGATTGTATTATCGATCTACACTTAAAAAGCTAATAAGCAGTGATATCTTCGAAGTCTTTTTTTAGACAACATTTTTTTGTTTATCTACCAGGAGCATAGATGAAAAAGTTTTCTGGAGCATTAACGCGTGAGCATTCTACAGTTGTCCATGTGAAAAGCGCGGGCTCCGAATTGGCTCCCGCTACTTTTAATGATTGTCCTTGCGGTTTGTTAATCTTCATAGCAAACTGGATTCGTACAAAAGGAAATGTAGTGAATTTTTTTGCACGGTGAGTGAGGAGGATAGCCTCCAGTGTTGCCAGATTTGGTAATTTTTTTTAAAGCGCTAGTCCTTGTTTTTATTGTTTTGTGCATTGTTTAATTTTTATTGATAATGTCCAATAAAGGACAAGGGCTTTAAAATATATTATCAAATCTGGCAACACTGATAGCCTCGTTTCCGTTTAAGAAGGCGGAAGATGGTGTGTGTTATTAAATTTAATAATATTCAGTGTAAGAGAAGATTGTTGGTTTGTCATATTGTTGTAGTTTAGTTAGGTTAGCAGATAAGAGATATCAGATAGGAGATAAGATAGGAGTCAGGAGAAATTTTATGACTCTCCTTTGGATTGTGGATTGTCATAATATTTCTTTAATTTAAATAATATTCAGTGTAAGAATGGATTGTTGATTGTTATTGTCGACTTGTCATATATCAACCTATTGTCAATGTTGTAGGTAGTATTGTTGTTGAATTTAGAAATTTAAATATATTTTGTTGCATGAAAAACGGGTGGTTTATTCAGCCATAAAACCCGTGCAACCCGTGGAAATCCATGGCTAAGTAATGAAAAAAGTTTCCCAGACTATGTTAAAGCATCATGCAAAGTTTGACGCCCGTTGGTTTCGCGGTTGTAGAGATTATCGCGAATATACACGCAGACAGACAGGCAGACATGCATTGACTTTTATTAATACTGTATAGATTAGCTGCACCATTTGACCGAACCTGAGACGAAGAGATAATCGATGGAGTGACTTCGCTCAAAAGAAATTCAAAACGGCACCCTCGTCAAAAAAAAGGTTATGTTTCCAGTCTTATTCGATTCAGAAGACTTCTGCTTGTAGACATTATACCACAAGGAATCAACATTAATTCTGAAGCATATGTGGCAATCCTAAAATTCTTCAAGCTCGATTGAGTCGTGTTCGACTGCAGCGGCAGAAGGAGGATGTTTTCACAATAATGCTAGGCAGTCAAAAAACCAAGGACGAGATCACAAAACTTGGCTGCACAACATTACAATGCCCGTCTTAATACAGCCCTGATCTGGCAACCACTGATTAACTGAAGGAACCTCCTGTGAAAGAAGATTTGAAGATGATGACGCCCTCATTCCAAGGTGATATAAAGGTTGAAAGGAATGGAGATTATTTGTGAAGGAGTGATATTTCATTTCAAAAGAATGTCACAACATACTGTATAAATAGCAAAAGGGTAGAATAAAAATTAAATTAAAAAATGCTATGCTTACTTTTGGAGTGATCCGTTTATTAAAAATTAATTAAAAATCGCGCAAATAATCAAACTTAATCTAACCTATACTTAAAGGGAACAGACAAACACACGAAATACAGAGATCTCCTCAGAAACGAAATTTATTGATTACAGTGACGGAAGCGAGCGAGCATATTACACGTTGCAGTGACGGAATCTATCAGAGTACTGATGGTAGCTGCTAGTCATTGACAGCTTTTGTTTGTCATCCATAAAATTTAGTGTTGGGGCCAGAGGCGGATTTAGTGGATATTTATTTGCTTGTAAACATTGCCCCCTCCCCCCCGAGTTTTATAGCTGAATCCACTCCTAGTTGGGGCCAATTAAGTATAAAACATGAAATTCTAAGAAAAGAGAAAAGAAAGGAGGAAGGAATTATGTTTTATTATATTAAGTTTTTATATATGTGAGGACCCCTCCCAGCGGGATTCTTGGTTGCCGCCAGGCCCGATCCGCCTCTGAGTAATGATAATTGCCGCAGCGGCTCATATCGTATCTTTCGTGATTTCCAAAGGAAAAGTAGCTATAATGTTGTATACTAATGTTAAGCTGGGCAAAATCCAGAAGAGCCCGGAACACAATCTCCTTGGAATATAGTCTAAAGGACTTTAAACTTAGCATTTTGTTTATTTTAATTTCAAAATTTTGATTGTATAGTATGTTAAACCTTCTAAGTTTCATTCATATACCGTTAGCTTATGATTAATGAAAATCGTCTGTCGTGATGACCTATTTTTATGTACTGATAATAAATTCTGATTAGATTATATAACATTAAAGGGATACGCTAAAATTAACACGAAATATTATTTTCACCCCCATTAGTGAAATAATAAATTTTATTTACTATAGTTCAATTTCTTGCGGTTTTCTGATTGTTTGATGAGTATTCAGCAAACCGCAATAAAATATGCGAGCTTCTCATAAGCCTTCACGATAAACATGCGATCCTTCTCATAAGATGGTCTCTTACCCTCTGGAATGGAATGTAGTCTTCCGATAAAAGAGGTTCCCGCCTATGATTAAAGCCTAGTCCACATTTGTATAATTTTAAGGCGCCAGAGCAGTATCCAGAATATTTAAAAGGGGATCTTGGTTTTTTAAAGAGGGAGTGTTCTCTCATACTCAGTATACTTAATATCTTTTATTCTCCACAAAGTGCATAAGTTAACCCCTCTCTCCGGTGGCCTTGTACGGAGTTATTGATCAGAGTTGTAAATATTTAATAATAGGATCGCTGTTTAAAAAAAGGCCAATTTAGAATGATTAAACGTTAATAATTCTAATTCGTAATTAGTTAATGTTTTCAGCTCATCAAGAAGGATGACATCGAATTCCTTTAGGTTGTATGATTAAAACTGCTATTGAAGAGTCGCTTCAGATGGAAAAGCTTTTATTTTTCGGATCCTTGGTAAGAACTCGTTATATAATTAATGTTTTCCTATCAAATAAATACATTTTGCAATAAAGTGCGCTTCTATCCATCCTTACCTTAATACCCATGATTGCGAGCTCATTTCGTCCTGTAGCTTTTGGTTTGCGGACGGTTCCATCCTTGCGTCTCCCGACCCCTAGAAGGCCGTTTGCCAAACGACTGTGTAAGTCAGTGCCTTTGAGACGGTCGGTAATGAGAAAAGTCGGTGCTGAGGAATCCAGGAGAGCCCCGAGAAACGCGCGGCAGTTTAATCGCGTAGAAATGGTGCTCTTACATGACTCCCTTCTCGCCGTTCGATTACTCGGCTAATTGTGCTGATGTCTGTCTGCATTCAATGAAAGTGCGAGGGTCTTAGTTTGAAAGAGACATTATGCAAACATTAGTATAGTTAAAGGTTGATGACCTTAAAGATTGAGCTTTTCCCGCAGGTCTTCGCAATCAGATGAGCACGCGGACGTTGCCAATTTAGTATTCAAACATTGTAACAAACATTTATTACACAGACACACACACACACACACGCACGCACGCACGCACGCACGCGCACACCTTCTCACTCATAATGCCATATAAATCAGATTAGTATGATGAAAGAACATAATGATAAAGAAAGGGAGGTCCTGATTATAAATGCATTCATTAATAAAAAATAAATTTTATTTGAAAAGAATATTATAGGTAATGAACTATTATTATACCAGTGTGTTATCTTAAACTGTATCAATGAAGGCCGTTTATTACCTATCGTGTATCATTTCCTTCCTCATTTCCTGAAAAATAAGGAAATCAATTAAGGGGATTGTAAATTGAGTAGAGAGCAGAAATATACATAAATCTAAATATATACAAAGATAATTTTTCGTATGCAAATGGAATAAATGTCGTAGTGTAGTGCGGTTAAAAAAAATTACAATCAATGGAGAAATTCTTTTGAGTGATGAAATTATTAATATTAAAAATAATCCATCCTGGTTCATGACGCTTTATTGGATTTTTTATTTTTCCTCTAAATATTTAATGAAAAGAATGAATGAAATGGTCTCTTTAGGTAAATTGGATTTTAAGCCTTTTGGGTTATTTGATCTTATTTGATATAGAAATAAGAAATGTAAAATGACTAGTGTTGCAGTTATGAAAGGGAAAAGAGAATGAATGGTGAAAAATCGAGTTAGGGTGGTATTGTCTTCTGCAAATCCTCCTATGTTCTTTTATAATAAGTCCTGCCATTTTACATATCTGAATTGTATAAATTCCACTCCTTAGAATGCTATACCAGAAAAACACTCATCTCTCAGGTAAAGATAATAGAGCGCTGAAGATTGTATGTTTGTTTTCATCTATATGGTCTAGCATATATTCCTACCAACGCGTTTCGATATTACATCATTCTCAAGGTGTTATTTCTAAGGATGTAGTATCGAAATGCGTCGGGAGAAATAATGTCATAAAAAGTGTTAAAATAGTATAAATAAATAAAATGATTATATAAGGGTTAATTTATCAGCATACATTTAAAATTTTCATCTCAAACAATACCATTTTTTTTAGTACTTGAGCGCTGTGGTGAAATTTGAGAGCTTTGCAGGTGCCAATGGGTCATATTTACCGTGCACTAGAAGGTTAACTATAGGGCAGTTATACTACGGCTCAAATTACCAAACTCCAATCTTTAGCCCTTTTATTTATCTTCACAAAAATAAGCAAGCTTTTGAGTGATGTTTGGCTTTGACGATGGCTTCTTAATTATTGTGCGTCAATGCCCCATAATATGTGTGAATTATTACTGAATATTGATGTTTGTCAAGATTGTTAAGAGAACTTTAAAGTAGCAAATTTAATTTAAATGAAAACAACAAATGCGTAAATTTCTAATGTGTGTAGGGCTATTTGTTATTCTCCAGAGTACATTCTATTGCTAAATAACATTATTATCCACAACTAAATAAGATTATACAAATGGTAATGAACTGTGAAATAGGCTTACATAAAAAAATAGTGTGTACAAAGACAAGGCTTTTTCGTTATCCTAAATACAAACATAGAAATAAAACGATAACTTGTGGCCACGCAGTCAAACCTCAGTAAGTTATCAAAATGATAAATAAGAAACACAAAGTGAAGCAAACACAGTTACTTTCACCCTTACTGCTCTATATCTACCAGATAAAAATGAGGATAGACATAAGGAGACTATGTTAGGTGAAAAATTAGAGCAGGGCATTTCGTTCTAGATACAATCAATTCCAGGTAGCTTGCTTTAAAAGATAAACCTTCTTACATGAAGCGGCAAGAATTGTTCAAAGGATTATGGCGTGATGACAAATCAATAACAATGGTGCGTAGATAAAAAAAAAAAAAAGTAAAGAAAAACACCGTATGTATTAGGTTGGCAATAATCAACTCGAAGGAGTCGATAATATATTTTGCTATCATTATAAGGAACAAAAGTAAACAGGGCATTATCTAAAGGCAAGCAAAGGATAACATACTTTATCTGAAACAACATTTGATAATATTACCCCATGAATGTCCACATATGAGGGGTGATTATTTATGAAACGAATGGACAAAAAGTGTTTGAACAAAGTCATTCACAATCATTTAATAAACAGAAAATGAAATATACGTTGAAAAGATATGTTGTAATTGAAAGAAAAGGAATCAATGAGTTAAAGGAAATAGATTACGAAACAACCGTAGTAAACATTGAAGGAGCCGTTTTATTTTTTATTGTTAATCCGTGTACTTTATTCAACGAAAACAAAATCGACATTTCAAAAGCAGCGATGTCGAAACCTACTGCAGTAGAAAAAATGAACACAAAATAGTAGAAATTTAACATTAAACATATTTTAAAATCAGATGGAATTGTGGCTTACCAGAGTAACGATATTGAGAAGGATTAATAGGGTTAATAGAATCACCAGAGAACTTCTCTTTTTATAAAAATAAATAAATAAATAAATAAAGAAATAAAAAGCTTGCGAAAGATCAATGAGAGTGCAATGGAGAAGAGGCACTTTTATTGCACTCTGAAAAGTGTTTAAGTGGATTCGTGTGTAAGACAGTGAATTCAAGATTAGTCCTAGTTTCTTTGGGTGTATTTACCAAAATAGCCCTTGTTGTGAAATGTTGCAAAAAATGCATATGCAATCCACCTAATAAAGAGTGTTTCATTTTCAGCTTGGCTTTATTCGAAATGCAATTTTATTCATTACGATTTGAATAGTATGTGTATTTTCAAGTTAGCCGGAAATAATGTACTTTAGAAGATACAGAATGAAATGATTGATTAAATAAAAAATCAGAATAATAGATAAGTTAATTAAAAAAACAAGATTCACCAAATTGATAGATGTCTTAAACAAGGCGACTTTTGTTTTTAATTATCTTTTATTCAAATTATTATTTAATCAATCATACAGACTGAGACAAAAGTCTGGTAATTGAGCGTATAACTCGAAAACTATTTGCTGTGGGTTAGTGAAATTAAAAATATTATTACTAAGCAGGATAGGGGCTACTTGGTAGTGACATTTTCACGTTTATGCAAGAAAGTGTTCATGAATTTTGGAAACTTATCTCCTAAACTATGAGAGATAGAGGCATAGTGTTAATTGCAGATTACCCTTCAATTACTTTAAAACGAATGTTAAAATCATTGCTTCATTGGTGGGAAATTAAAGAAAAAAATTGCTTGAAGTCTATCGATTGTACGGATCAAACCACTAAATTAACAGGAAGAAGGAGGCATGGTGTCATTTTGGTGTGATATTTTCCAGCATGGTGTCAATCTGGTGGATGACAATTCGGTGAAGAACAATTTGGTTGAAGTGCAAATTCAGTCGAGATTTTAAATCACTGAAGAATTTTAGATATTTAAATCTTTGAATAAATTGAAATAAAAAGACTTTTTAACCACAACAGAATACAAAGTGAAACAATACAACCTGTAAACGTTTTTCGAAAGCTTTGCTTTCATCTTTCAGCAGACAAGGAGAACCTCAAGAACTTCTGACCGACTTCTGAGAGAACTCACTGGTTGTATTGTTTCACTTTGTGTTCTGTTGTGGTTAAAGAGTCTTTTTATTTCAATTTATCTATTAGCATTATCCACATAAATCATTATTTTGTTTTAATTTAACTCGTTGTTTGTGTAACAATTGACACAATTACAAAGAAATTTGCTTCAATCATTTTATGCAAAAGTCAGTTTTTGCACGGGAATCTTTTATTTATTTGTTTATTTATTTATTTATTTATTTATTTATTTGTAAGATTTGAATCTTATATAGTTTAGGAATTTGTTTTAAGTTATGAAATTTCTTTAGAATTATTTGCTAATCATAAATTCATTATACTTTTGGTCATAAGAAGTTTTTTTTAACGCACATATATATTTATATATTAAGTTGTGATCCCACTGCATGACAGAGTTTTTAAAAAAGTATAAGGAGCAATAGCACAGTTGATAGAGGCATGTTACTCACGACCCCTGGTTCGAATGCAGGTCGCGGAATTTTTCCTATTAGTTTATAAATAAATGAGATTATTTCTTTATTACATGATTTATTAGCTAATTTGGTAAAAAGTGTAACATTTTCTATTTAGCCTCTTTGCTAAGAGTTCCGTTATTCAATTAAAAATGCTGTAATTCTTGAATTATTACTTATGCTCGTTAAAATGGGCCCAATAGGAATGGGGTAGGTAAATCTGTAATTTGACATTAATTAGCATGTTAACCCCCATCGCCTCCCCCTAGCCTTACCCTACCCTTTCTGCTAACAAGGTATACGGTTTGTTTAGAAGTTCGTTAATTAAATTTTTTGATATATTTTTTTATTAAAATTGGATTTTGAGTTATAAAAATTTCTGATACGGCAGGACAATATCGTTTTCCTTGTCCGTCATTTTGTCTAGCTGTAATTAATAATATTTTATTTAAATAGATGGATCTTTATTAAAAATTATGATTTACGAATCTCTAGCAGATTCGCAAACATTAAAAAATCGTGAATTACCAATTTTCTTTTGCTAAAGACTCCTTATTAGATGTCGTTAATGAAATTGTCAACTATGCAATATGCAGCGCTAGCGTCATCTCAGAAACAAATTGTGAATTCAAACCTATTCCACATGAGTAAATTTACAATTTTAAAACATCACCAAATAATTATATATTGATAAAGATGAATATACTCCTTTAATTAAAATAGTAAAATTAAAATAAATAATAAAAAAATGATAATTATAATATAATAAAATAATAAAAAAACAAGGAAAAAAGTCACCAGAGTTAAAGTTTAAGTACGAAGAAACACAGAAGATGTACAGAAGAGACGAAGATCAGATGAAAACACAGAAGATATACTGAAGAGATGAAGATCAGATGAAACACAGAAGAAACACAGAAGAGACGAAGATACTGCGAAGAAACGTAACAGGAACACAGGGAGGTACACAGGTCTATGATGGAAGTTCGATGATTCGTGATGTAAATGACTCGTGATGTAAATGACTGTCTATAATATTAACGTTTTCGGGATTTTTTTCCCATCATCAGATTTAAAGTTTTGAATGAATGGAAGATAATGATAAAAATTAAATAAATAAAACAATGTTGTCTAATACAATGTGTGATTATTTTGATTGTTGTGATCGGGATTGTTG
>JAHWFO010031028.1:364125-412847 GCA_023313115.1 Rhysida immarginata | reverse complement strand
CATATTTCATCAAATATTCGATTATTTGATTTTCGACAAAACGTCTAAATCGAAAGTGTCCGATTACTTTCTTCCAATCAGTGTACTTCTAGTTGGGGCTTAATTTATTATTATACGATTAGTTATACAGTATTACAGGAATCGTCGGAACTACATGACAAGTAGGTACAATAAAATATTGTAAACATTCCAAGGAGGAGCTTTAGCAGTGAAGCAGAAATACATTTATAAATTTATAAACAAGAAATCAATCCCCCCGAGTAGGGTAAGGCAAGTACACTATCTACCGAAAAGTAATCGGACACTTTCGATTTTAGACATCTTGTCGAATATCTAAAAAAATACTTGACGAATTATCCTGAAACTTCAGGGATGTAAAGAGCATGTTACACCTCATATATTTCAGCGAAGGTTTTGTCCCGAAGACAAATAGAGGTCTAGCAACAAAGTGAACCGAAACAATTATGTTTGGGATCACCCTGTAAAAAATAATGCTTGAAATGCATTATAGCTGTAGCATATCTTATGAGGCTTCTTTTACTTATCTGTGTCCCTCTGTATGAGAATAGCACCTATATTCATGGAGTTATAAAGGTTTCTTTAAAAAAGTCGAAATGTTTTCGTAAGTTTTTTGTTTATAACACACAGGATTTTCAACCCAATTCGATGCCATTTTCAGGAAACTTGACAAACTACAGTAGAGATAACATCCTACAATCAGAATATAAAAATATTAAATATTTGATGAAATATGAGCATTTTTACTAAATGATGTTTAACTGCGCATGCGCAAGCGTTACCAAATTGTCTTTTGTATAATTTATTAGCCAAATGTACAGAGCTACTCTTCTAAAAAGCCCAAGCAAATATCGTGAAAATTCAGAAAGATATCGTCGATAGAATGAGTTGAATTTCAGTTGCTCTGAAAAAATAAACAAAACGACAACGGGCTTTCTCCAAATTTTTATTTTGGATCGGACACCAGTATCAACTTCTTCTTCTTATGCCAATATGAAGTCAATATGAAGTCAATAAGTAAACTGAACACAGATAAGTAAAAGAAGCCTCATAAGCATATGCTACAGCTACAATGCATTTCAAGCATTATTTTTTAATGGAAAAAAATTATTATTTTTACAGGGTGATCCCAAACATTATTTTTCTTGTTAAATTCGTTACTGGTTCCCTATTTGCCTTCGGGACAAAACCTTCGATGAAATATACGATGTGTAACATGCTCTTTACTCCCCTGAAGTTTCAGAATAATTCGTCAAGTATTTTTCTAAATATTCGACAAAACGTCTAAAATCGTAAGTGTCCGATTACTTTTGGATAGATAGTGTAGCAGACCCTGCGGTCATCTATTTTATCTCTTTATCTGCACTTTTTCCTCCGCCCCCCCCCCCCCTTTTTTAATCAATAAATTGAATTTCTTGAATGTAATGTGTAGAAAACGTAAAAAAACTCGTATTTGCTTTCCTTTCTCATCATTTCCGATGAAATGACATATCACATGCCATATGTTGCCATAATTCTAACGACCTAGTGACCGCCACTCCCGCAACTCCGACCCCACTGGAACAATTGGGCCTAAACCTCATAGTAATGTAGATCTTGCCTAGAGGAATCTGGATACTGAATTTCACTCCTTTACGTACCTAAATAGCACATAAATCTTTTGTCCTCTCTGAATCCCATCCCCGTAATTCCGACCCCAGTGCACCAATCAAATACCAAACTAAATAGTGAAGGTGGACATGCCCATAGGAAGCTACATTCCGAATTTCAATCTTCTACCTCAAAAAATGTAGAAATTATGAAGGTGACGGACGGACATTATAAAACTAATAAGTAGCTCCATTCTTCCGCTACTTAATAATGTAGATTATGAGCACTTGAGCAATCGTGCGTCGACAAAGCGATTTCACGTGCGCGTACCGATGTCAATAATGCCTAAAAGATGAACAGAAAGTAACAATATATTCATTCTTGGCAAATCGATTATTATATGACATGCCATTATCTTGGTACTTTTTACAATCACTGTTTTAGCACGTGAATTCTACTTGAAGGGGTCCCCGAAAAATTCTGAAAAGTTGATACGGCCGAGCTAAGACTTTGATGGTGATATTTCTGAAAACAGAATTTGAAAAAGTTAATCCGTTTTCAAGTTATCGTGCAGATGGCAGACAGCCGGACGGACGCACGGATAAACGTACAGACCAAGCGTGCATTCTTATAAGTAGCTTTTTGCTACAGCTCCTACTAAAGGGGTCGTTCGAGGATCAAGCCTAGGAAGTGCATTATTCGCGACAATTACCTCTTCAGTTTATGAACTTTCTATACTTTCCGATTTTCAGAATTACATTGATGACTATGTGCTTATTTAATCGTATTCTTCTGTAAAAACTCACTCACTCACGTTAAAGAAATCAGTGATAAGTTCGGAATCTATGATAACAATTGAAAATGAGACTTAACGCTTAATCCAAGTAAAACAGAGATACACTATGTGATCAAAGCTTCCGGACAATTCTCCAAAATAATGTTACGTGTCTCAATTTACATGTATATGATGCAGAATGATGCCTTAACGATGTAATATAAATCACTCAACAGAGCTCAGCGAGTTTCTACATGGTACCATTATAGGATTTCATTTATGTCACAGGGATATACACTAGATTTCGTTCATTCTGCAAACACCTCTGTCACTAGGTGACATCATTTTCAAATGGAAATCTCAAGGAGAACGTCAACGAAACCGCGAAGCGGTAGGCCAAAGGAAAAGACAGATCGTCGAGTGCTAGCAAATATCATACGATGCATTCAGAAGTCGTCAGCTGAAACAATTGATACAGAGTTCCTAAATGCCCCACTTCAAGTATTGCCAGTACAATCACCATTCGTTGGAACTGAGGACCCTAGGTTCCATGGCCGTGCTGCTGCTCATAAGCCCCACCTCAGCAAAGTCAATGCGAAGCGACGTTTAGACTGGTTGCACACCATCAATCAGACAGCTAACACAAGAATGGACAAAAGAACAATGGAAGCATGTCTTATGGAGTGACAATCACTCTGGCAATCAGATGGCGGGGCTTATTTTGATGGTTTGGAATAAATAGAAAAATAGCCGAAACTGTGGATACCTTAATAAACAAAGGAAAAAAACAGAAAAAAACTTTTTTTTTTTTTCCCTATGTGGAGTAGTGTTTTCTGTTTTTTCCTTTATTTTTTGATGGTTTGGCTTATTTTGAAGATTTGGGTTAGACCAACTTGTTCCAGTAGTAGAAATTATGACGTCTTCATTTTGGACAATTATGTATTGATAATATTGGAGCAACAACGTGGGATTGGACCACTCCTGTACCAATATGACAATGCTTCTTGTCACTAAGCAAAGTGTGTGCAAGAACACCTTGAGGAAGCAGGGGTGAGGAAATGGAGTGGTTTGCATTGAATGCCTGCAGGAAGAATTGGACCGACAACTACGGATTAGGCCAATATCTATGACTGAAATTATCAACACTCTTCTGGAAGAATGTAAGAAAATTCCTGAAGGTATATAAAAATCTGAGGTAATCATCCTCGGAGAGTGGAGGCCGTAATAAAAGAAAAGAGAGGAAACCTTTGATCACAAATGTCAAACATGAACTCTTAGGAGTACTTTTGATTCAAATTTGTCATTTATACAACTACATCAATTAGTCTTTTTGTTACACAAAGTACGACAAACGCTCTCAAAACGCGAACTTATCGTCACAAAGGTTATCACCACATAAATATTTACAAAGCGCTTATCACGACATCAAACAAAAGAGCTTATAAATGATTACCAGAAATGTATTTAATATTAACCTCAACACTAAGTAATTGAAAAATTAAAAATCTAACTCAAAAAATGGAAAAATTAATCTTTAACTGCATTTACAGTTTATTTCGCAAAAAATGCGAGAAGCTCATTTCACAATTTATGACGAAACTTTAAGACACAACATATTCCAACAATGAAATGAATGAAACGAAAATCATCTTTGATGTGAATACTAAAGTCTACTGTGACACATTTCAAAAACACATTTGATGCTAGCGGTGCCAAAAACCAGAAATTTGATAATGCTAGCGGTGCCAAAACCATATTTCATGTCCATAAATTTGGTAATTTGCCTCTGTGAATTCCGAGCGCGACTCCCCTATTCTCTAACATGGGAACCGATTATAAAAGGCCCCTCTTTCCAAGGATTAAGGGCTTCCTCTTTCCAAGGATTAAGATCATATATATCTGAAACCTCGTCTCTCTGGCGAAACTATTTGATATTCTCATCGGAAGCAAATTTTCTTAAACAAAATTGCAGCGTTAAAAACACAGACAGCTACGCATTATACGCCTTCTAAGGAAAAATTTCATTATTTTTAATGAGGAAAAACTGTCATCTGATAGATTCAAAATGGTCTGCACATGAACTTTATTGCGTTATAAAGCAAACGATGAGCGCTCCTGATGCGCGTAGTCAAATCTAGCGTTTAAATTTAAATTAGACTTTGAGAAGGACAGAGAGCACATTAATTTTGAATAAGCAAGAATTTTAAATTAAATTTTATTTGTACTCAATTTTTGATTGGTTTGGTTTGTTTGGTATTAACGTCCTTTTCAACTGTCATGGTCATTTCAGGACGGTGTTATAGGGGCCGCAAATTTTGCTTCGCAAGGGTTCTTTAACGTGCAGCCGGCAATCGACTACACGGGACTAATGGCTTGGTGAAGCCCCATTTGGTCGCCTCCCATTTGGTCGCCTCCCATTTCGTCGCCATTTCAGCGCCATTTGGTCGCCTCCCATTTGGACGTTTGACCTGACCCATTTGATCGCCTCCCATTTCGTCGCCGATCGTCGATAATAACAACATCGATAATAACTTCTCCCAAACATCGATAATTCTAAATAGGCCTACTTCCAAACTGCCTCGAACCAAAGCCTGTAGTGAAGATATTAAACTGAATAAAGATTACTTGTCTTTTTATTAAGAAAATTGATGTACTGTTGTGTTTTTTTGTCGATGTGCAAGTGAGAAAGCTTTCCAAATCAATGTAGGGCTATAAACTTCCAAACTGCCTCGATGAAGTTGAGGCAGTTGCTTTTGTCGAAGTTTCTTTCTGTTGCTTGATTATGGGGCAAATGTTCCAAAATTAAATTGAATTTTGGTGTAAAAATGCATGTAACTGAACTTTTAATTTCCCCCATTAAAATCATTTGGGTTACAAACAGGCACGATATGCTTGATAACTTGATAAAATAATTTGACAGTTGTAGGATTATGGAAACATATCAAGTTTCTTTCCTTTGTACTGTATTCAATTGTATGGTGCAATTAGTTTTTTTTAATATAAATCATTAATTTTAACTAGGGTCTCTTATACATTTAAATTATATTTAAATTTAAAATTAATTTATTAATTTTTGGTCTTTGAAATTGGGACATTTGTCCATGGAGGTTTTGTCAGGGTCAATTGCGACCGGTCTTTGTCAAAAAGACTTTTTTCAAAAGCAGGTTGCACCATTGGAAAAAAAAGGACCATGTTATCGTCCAAAGCATTTGGAGAAATTGTTGGTTTTACAATCGATGCTTTTGAATGTCTTGCATAAATTTTGTTAAACCCAACTTTTACATTTGTCAAATTATCAGTAATGAAATGTCTGTTGTAGTCTAAGCTTTATCTATGTGATTTTATGCTATTTTATTGAGATAAAGAAATTAAAAGAACCATCGATGGTATTCCTGTACCCATCGATGGTATTCCTGTACCCATCGATGGTATACAGGCGATCAAATGGGAGGCGACCAAATGGGAGGGCGACGAAATGGGAGGCGACCAAATGGGAGGCGACGAAATGGGAGGCGACCAAATGGGGCTTAACCAATGGCTTTACTTCCCTTCCGAAGGAAGTGCGTGATCTCAGGATTTTCCCCCTGAAAAAGCTTTACAGTACTTCCCTTCCGAAGGAAATGCAGGATTTTCCCATGATTTTCCCCCTGAAAAAATCCTCGTCGTCCTCGGCCGGGGTCGAACCCGCGTCCTCGGGCATCAGAGGCGACCACGCAACCACTGAGCCCCCGAGGCCGATCTCAATTTTTGAATTATACTGAGAAATTTGTTCATTACGAAGAGGAACTGGTAAATGGTAAAAGCAAAAATGACAGTAGGGGATTCTTGTGACCATTTCATGAATTGATTGAAGCAATGGTAGAATTTTTGATGATTTTATGTCAAAGTAAACCCAAAGAAAGAAACTACAAGAATAAGTAATCATTACATGTTTTATTTATTAAGATATGCTCGTTCGATCAGAAATAAACAAATAATATGCATTAATTTTCATTCAGTTCTCGTAATTTATAAATAGAAATTAAGTGTGTTCAATAATTGTACCCGTTAAGGAATACTACATAAAGCATAATACATATCCTGCACACTGTTCTAAGAAAATCAAAATTTATTATCTTAGCGTCCACCAAATTTCTGGAAGGTTTGGTTTGGTATTAACGTCCTTTTCAACTACTATGGTCGTTTCAGGACGGCGTTATAGGGGCCGCAAATTTTGCCTCGCAAGGGTTCTTTAACGTGCAGCCGGCAAACGACTACACGGGACCAACGGCTTTACTTCCCTTCCGAAGTAAGTGCATGATCTCAGGATTTCCCCCTGAAAAATCCTCGTCGTCCTCGGACGGGATCGAACCCACGTACTCGGGTATCAGAGGCGATCACGCAACCGCTGAGCCACCGAGGCCGATAAATTTCTGGAAGACATCTATTGACAGGAGACGACTGAAAAAAATATAGAGGTCTGCAAATTATTACAGGCAAATAAAGAATATATAAAAATCGGCCACGCTTTTTTTTAATATATAATTCAAGAAGTTTTATTATTATTTATTATCTTTTTGTAATATACAGGCTGTCCAAAAAGTCTGGTAACATGGCAGATATCTCAAAGTCAGTTTGGGCTGGCCAGGTTGGCTGAGGTTTCTAACACATTTGAATTGCAGTGAAGCACACCGTTGGGAATTTTCTTTCCTTGAGTGACTCTTTCTCGTCCATTCTCTCAAAATTTTTCAAGGGGAAGGGTGTGATTAAAAATAGTTTTTAGTCTAATGTGGTGTTGGTCTACAGGGTAGCAATTGGAAATTTTTCTCTATCTTTAATAGTTTTCGAGTTAGTAAATGGATGACCTTAAATTCGGGAGTCAAAATCAAATTTGAGTGCGACAATGAATTCCCCACCCCCCTATTACCTATAAACCACACTCATAAGATCTCGCCTACCTGGCAGCTTTGAGATATCTGCCATGTTACCAGACTTTTTGGACACCCTGTATAGTAACTTTGATGCAATTTTTTGCTTTTCACAAGAATTTCAGTTTCTCTTGATGTCTTCATCCCTGTGCCATATTCGGATTAGTTCTGTTACGACCTTAATCTCGTTGATCATCGTCTTTTGCTTGAGTTTTAACTTCACAGATGAAGTAATGAATTAGACAGTATAGACAAACAAAAAGTTGATGCGAAAGTTTTAATGAAGGTTGGTAGCTTTGAGGGAAAGTTACCGAAGTTTTTTTCTTTTTTTTTTTAAAGAAAGCACCTATAATCAAAAGTAATAAAAAAAATGCACTGTACGTTCTTAAATTATAATTAGTAAAATATGAAAATACGAAAATATAATTTTAAAAAAATGCGATAAGTCGAATGTACACCTGTGTATTTTCAGGTCGCGGAAGAAAGAAAATAACGCTTAAAATAATGATCAAATAGATCTGTTATCATCAGCTTGTAAAAAATTCAGAAGCCAAAGAAAAGTTCATGAACCATTAAATTTCGTGCTTACGGAGTCTAATGCGAAGGATGGAGTCGTTTATAAATCCGTTTATAAATCTAACCTTTTAAGCAGTGACAATGAACGCAATCGACTAACGCCAAGCTTTATTCAAAAAGTTTTACCTAAGCATATATACGTAGATGTCATGCGGTAGGCAATTAAGTGCTCAGGATAAAAAGGCAATTAAAAATGTCCGGTTTTTATTCATCAAGATTGAGCAATACCATACGAAGCGACGGCTGCAGTAAAGCGGAACCTTGAAGAGCAATCTGTCAAATGGAAGACGAGGATTATTTTAATTAAGAAAAAAGTTCAAAAGAAATTAGTGAAAGAACACGTCTACTCTGTCAGGGATCCTTGATGCAAGAGCTAGCCACAAGGAGATGTGTTAAACATAAAATCATTATCACGAATGAAACGCTAACAGGCTGTTAATAAGAGAGCGCCAAAATCGTGTTGAGATCGTTGTCGGTTGATCTTGCTTGAAGATAACCAGAAAAACGCTATCGAGGACAATAGCAGCAGCTGTTTGTTATGGCAGGGGTGACAAGAGGGTTTTCTTTTGCTTGCAAATAAATAACAACTCGGCGAGGAGACTTGTTTATTTTCTTAAAACAGGTCAAAGAAATGGAGCGCGTTTCCATGGAGGAGAGACAGATCAAGAGGGAAAAAAGGGAGGGGAAGAGAAACTGCGCTGTTGGATACGAAGCAACCTTGCACCTGTGTAGAGAATTATCATACTTGGAAACTCTTTAGGAGATGAAATCACTTATTTTTAGAACATTAAAAAAAGGAACCGAACAGCCTTCGTTATTCCGACAGAGGCTATTTTTTATTTGATTTTCCGGCTAAATAACTCAAGGTATTCATTACAACGAAATCTGTTTTCTGTAAGAGGAAAAGAAACTGCTTAAGCGTTGTGACATTTCTCTCCATTAACAATATAATTTTCACTGATTTAATTAATGTACGTGGGCATGCGATATACAACAGTTCACCACAATTTGGCTCATCACATACTTTCGTCTTATACATTAAATCACTCCGCAAGTTCGCCATAATCATTTCGTCACACTCATAATGGTCACCCGTAATACTCATTTTGCCGTTTATCTGCATATTGCCCCATTCTTTTGTATCTTTCATAATTAAAAAGTGAATACATGTACATTGTAAAAAGAAAGAATATAAATCCTGCTCCTGTATAGTGTATAAATAACTAATTAAATTTAATAATTTCACCTAAAATATGATTGATTTTTAAATTTCAAATATATTGACAAGAACAGATGAAGGTAGGTACATATACATGTTCTTGATATTGATTTATATTTAATATTCTTCGTCCCCCTCCTTTCCTTATCGTTATGTCACCTTTAAAAATTTATGATTTTGTAACAACGTTTGCGCGATGAGGCGCTCGAAAAATGAACATACTTCTCAGAATTTGAAAATAATTTTTAATTTTTTTTTCATCTTTTAATCCGATTCTGAGAAAGACGTTCCTTACAGCTATTTAAAGTGGGCATATAAGGAGAATACAATATGGAGCCCATATGTGTTTTTCCATGGAAGGAAATTGTTTTTCTCTCCTTCTTTCTACTTTGGGCATTTTTTTGTGCTAAGGGACTTTCGAAATTTTAAAAACTAAGATACGTGAAATATTTAATAGTAGATTGTTTATTATTATCGGAACTGGGGGGGGGGGAACTTTCATTTTCGGAAGAAGCATGCCATAAGGGTAAGCAGCATTTTACAACCTTTTTTTCGGCTTGTATTAATAGGAAAGCTTTAGATAAATAGGAAGATTTGGTCAACCAAAATGAAAAGAAAAAATACCAGAGGGCTTTTTCGTCGCAATTTTCGATCCCTGAATACTACGCAAGTCCGCTGCAAAAATCATCATGGGTTCGATTCCCCATCATCAATGATCCGTGTAAATGACGTTGAGAATCTATTATCGGCAGTTTCTGCTGAACGACAACAAACTTCTGCTCAAACTATGGCAACGCTCCTGCTTTGTCAACATTATTTCTATACTAGATAGATCCCATCAAAATTTGACGGTAGACAACCCATCTCCATCTGTTTTTGCCTGTATTGTTGTTTATTGTTATGTAATTGTTGATTTGATCATCAATGGTAGCAAAGTTGTTGTGACGTCATTGTGAAGAGGATTATTTGATTTGCCAGGGAAGCATTTTGAATTGTAAATTACCGCTAATTAATAGTAATAATGGATGCCAAAACTAAATTTGACAAATCTACAGACTAAGACCTTTCATTTAAGACCAAAATGAAGTTTATAGACGCAGTAGTTTTCTGCAACGAACTGTCGAAAGAATCACCCGTAGAACTTAATTATACAGGGTGAATACAAAAGTCTGAACCCCCCCTTTTATTTTTTGAACCGAAGCAGATATGTCAATTTTGATGAATCCAATGAATAGGAAGTTGTGGGTGGCCTATCCCATGGTGCACTTTTCATCATCCCAAATATGCAAATTAGGACACATTCAAAATTTATCTCAAAAACCGTAAGGGATAGAGAAAAAAACCCAATTGCAAACTTGTTCAGCATAAAAAAACAAACAAAACAAAAAAAATCATCCAAATCGGGCCAACCAATCACCCACAATCACGTGGTGAACTGTTTGTAGCTTACAAACAGTCACACTGCACAAACACGTTACTTCAAACAGTTTAAAAAAAATGTTAATCAGCAAAATGCTCGATGTGACGACCGTGGGCACCATAACACAATTCGGCACGGAACCTAACTGACGCCAAAACATCGGCAAGCATGGCTGGTGTCACTCCTCGGCACGCTTCCTGGATTCGTTGAACCAGATCCTCCAGTGAGGCGGGCTGCATAGCATAAACCTTGTCCTTCAGGTATCCCCACAAGAATAAGTCAAGTGGTGTAAAATCAGGGGAGCGGGGTGGCCAACGAACTGGTCCTCCTCGGCCAATCCATTGTTGTCCAAACATCTCACTTAGACGCTCGCGAACGACCAACCCGTAATGTGGAGGAGCTCCATCATGCTGAAACCACGTGCGCTGATACGAGGCCAATGGCAAATTGTCAATGAAGTCTGTGACTACCACGTTGAGAATTTCAGCCCGGTAGCGTTCTGCAGTCAGTTTTCTATCGTAAAAATACGGTCCAACCACAGTGTCATTGTACAATCCACACCACACATTGATTCTCCAGTTCACTTGATGAGTTGCTTCTCGCAGACATCGTGGGTTTTCGTCTGCCCAATGATGTGGTTGTGCCTGTTGATAACTCCATCCCTAGTGAACTGGGCTTCATCTGTCCACAACACCTCATGAATGAAGTTTGGATTGTCATCCAGGCAGGTAAATAACCAGTTGCAGAAGGCGGCCCTAGCAACATAATCCAATGGCAGTAACTCCTGGTGACAATGAATATGGTATGGGTAAAAATGATGTGCGTGTAGAATGTTGAGAACAGTTCTCTGATGGCACCCAACATCTGCAGCAATTGCTCTGCTGCTTGTGTGGGGATTTGCAGCAACTGCAGCCAGAACTAGTATTGTTGTATCCTCGTCGCCTTGTGCCCTTGGTCGTCCTCGTTCTGCATTAACATTCCCTGTAGCCTCGAATCTTTGAATAATATGACGCATTGTTTGACGAGATGGATGGCGTTCGTTAGGGTATCTGTCTTGATGCAGCATGTAGGTTTCTCCTTGCCTCTCCGAAGCAGAAGATAATGTTGACCATTTCCGGCCATCCTGGAATTGTTCTGTCTTCTGTGTGCTGAAACATGCCTTTTATTTGCTTTTCCGCATGAAAGTGAATGTGAGTATGGTAATTTATGTTAATTTTTTGATTTGCATGCTTTACATGGTGGAAATATCAACATTCAGCTTTCCTTGTGCAGTGTGACTGTTTGTAAGCTACAAACAGTTCACCACGTGATTGTGGGTGATTGGTTGGTCCGATTTGGATGATTTTTTTTTGTTTTGTTTGTTTTTTTATGCTGAACAAGTTTGCAATTGGGTTTTTTTCTCTATCCCTTACGGTTTTTGAGATAAATTTTGAATGTGTCCTAATTTGCATATTTGGGATGATGAAAAGTGCATCATGGGATAGGCCACCCACAACTTCCTATTCATTGAATTCATCAAAATTGACATATCTTCTTCGGTTCAAAAAATAAAAGGGGGGGGGTTCAGACTTTTGTATTCACCCTGTACAGATTATAACAGCTATTACAGTTGAAAAATTAAACATATCGCTTTCAGCATGTTCATCGATTATGTAGATTTTCTACAGGGTGTCCCAAAAATGACTGATGGATTTTGAAAATCAATAAAAAAAAACGGACTGCGATAGATATGTATCGTTTGCAGCCTTATGCTTAGGAAATCAGGAAATTTTATCCCACCAAATTTCAAATTTAGTTAACATTTTCACCCACAGGTGGCGCTGAAAACTATGAAAAAATAAAAACCGGTATGAAAATGTTGCAAGGACTGTTGCAAAAAACTAAACAACGTGGCGCAGTCTCGGGCAATAATTTGCAGACATCCGTTCAAACATGTCACGTGGAATTACGAAAAACCCGTTTTAACTATACCTGTTACAGATCGCCTGCAGCGCCACCTGTGGGTGAAAATGTTAACTAAATTTGAAATTTGGTGGGATAAAATTCCCTGATTTCCTAAGCATAAGGCTGCAAACGATACATATCTATCGCATTCCGTTTTTTTTTTATTGATCTTCAAAATCCGTCAGTCATTTTTGGGACACCCTGTATCATTACAATACTGAAAACCTTGTATTAAGAATAGAGAACAGACTGAAATCTTTGACTGGCGCTTGCAGTTTACAATTGATCAACACTGGTGAAGTACTTTTCGAACATTCTGTAAAAGCCTGCTTAGCGCAGTTGCCATTTTCTTTATCGAAGATTACAGTTCAAAACCTAAGATTTCAAATACAATTGAAAATGTGCGTTTATAATTTTCAGCGGCAGTATTTACTGTTTATTTACAAATGTAGATAGCACGTAGTATCAGAATAAAATAACGATTTTTAACTTTGAAATCACAGCACACTTAACGAGAGAGAATGAAGATTTAATGTCTTATTCGCTATTCCTCTGTTATCTTTTCGGTATCGATGTTGTTAAATAACCATTGGATCTTTTTGAAATTTAACTTAGCAGAGGATCAACCTACTAAGGATTTGCTTGTTCTTCCATGCTTCTTCGTAAAGGGAGATACCCTCAGAGGGATTCGAGCCTGCGACCCGCTGGTCTCTAGAGCAATAAAGCCTGCGCCTTAGCGCTCTCCGCAAATAATTACTGTTTGAGAAAAACGTGAAGAAAATGCCTTTATTACATGACACTAAAAGCTACAAATTGTTACAAACATAATATGATAAAATAACAATTGCTTATTTATTATAGGTATTTTCTAATTAAAAAAAAAATATTCACAGCTTTCCTCAAATTGTGACTTTGCGTTTAAATTAATACATAAATGATTATGGAATAATTTTTTTATTTTATCTATTCCTCTATTGAACCAAAACAAATTTTCATACATATTAGATTAATGATGTTAGCTATTTAATGATAATTGTTTTCAACGTAGGACGTTTAATATTTATTGTTTACATTTGTTTAATTTAATT
Source organism: Rhysida immarginata (assembly GCA_023313115.1). Classification (NCBI taxonomy): domain Eukaryota; kingdom Metazoa; phylum Arthropoda; class Chilopoda; order Scolopendromorpha; family Scolopendridae; genus Rhysida; species Rhysida immarginata. Next base: position 399,310 of record JAHWFO010031028.1, on the reverse strand, counting down.
AGATGTTAATGAACCTCAGTGTCGAGTAAAAGTGAATGGGAAAAAATCAGTTTATGTGTTAACTGCGAATTAAAACCATTTAAGGGTTGTTTGGAATGCAGATTAAGTCGTTCTGGGTTCCCACGAGTGACTTTTCTCCTTCAGTTGACGCAAGCAGCTGGAGAATGTTCGTCGTTGTGAATGTTAAAATATTTGTTTGGTGCCTTCTTCAACTTCTTCCCATTCGAAATGGGATGGATGATTAATTTACTTTTATCAAGAAATTCCCCAAGTTTTTTGCGTATCCAAATCTTGCGAGTGATAGGAGCGGCTGAGTGGTGGAAACGGCAATTTTTTTCTTTTCTTTTGTGTTCATCGAAGATATAGTGCTTTATTTCAATCGTAACGCATTTAATACACATATGTAGTTTGTTACAGTCCTTTTTAATAAAGATTTTCTTCAATAATTTAAAATAATGCATACATTTTTTTTATTTTTTTTATTTTATGTATTTCTAAAAAATTATGTACATTTAATATAATTTAACAGTTGTGTGAAATGAAATCAAATAATTAAAAAATTCATGAAAATTTAAAATAACGAGCTGAGTGAGGGACAAAATATAGTAGCGCAACGAAATCTCTGTTTGGTTATAACCGACTGATTTCATTCCAGTGGCGATGCAATATATGTATTTTGATGGAAATCGGAGTGAGAGTTAGATGATGACAGAAAACAAAACTTCAATTTTTTCAGCCTTTAAGGTAGCAGTAATAAATCAAAAGTAAAATAAATGATTTAAACAATTCTAAGATATTGTAGAAACTTTGCAGTTTTTCTTAATATTATTCTGAATATTGAATTTTATTGTACCCTTCAATCTTTTGAGCTTTCATATTGTAACATGTTTACTACAGTTAGCTATATTCAACTATTCGATAACCCTGACGAGATATTATTACGATAACATTACTGCAATGTATGAGTACGTGCATTTAAAAAGTTTAAAGGCCTCATTGTAGTATTAACATATTTTTTTTTCTCACAAGTAATTGGCTAAAATTCAATTTGGTTCTAATTTTTTCTTCCACCCGTCATTTTCAAGTAAACTATACGAAAGTAGTAAACCACTCTGCAATTTGGTTAACTTGATTAATTGTAATTAACAGGCAAATTTGGTAAACTTCAACAACGAAGCCGTCCCATTGAAAGTGATGTTCTACTTCCAACATCTTTTGGAAAAGCATCCACAGTAAAAATGTCAAATTCGGTACTGAATTATTAGTTTGACAAAGGGCTGAGAAGATTTGATTGATTTATGTAGTCTAATGATTCACTCAAATGTATGGAGTCGTCATTCAGGACAGAAATGATTTGTCCACGGGAACTCACGAATTTACTTCACTAAACAATACTTCTCATCGAGCTACTTGAACTTTTAAGCTGAGAGCATCTAAAAAAAAATGGAACTTATAATATGAAGGGAGAAGCGAAAGAAGTACATTTTTTTCCAACATTAAGATCATCAGTTGATAAGGAATTAGAAATTCGAATCAATAGAGAATTATGAGTATTGCTGCATACAAATTCTACACATTTATGGAAAAAAATTACAAAATAAAAATGTTAGCGTCCCAAATAAAGAGCTTTTGAAAAATTGATGTACGACATTTTTTTTTTTTTTTGTTTTTTTTTACCTTATGAAGATCTATAAAAATGTTATATTAATTTCTCTTCGTCTATTCTCTTTGCTATTTTCTTCTTGATACTTTAAAACCAGTCCTATCTTTTCTTTCACAGGTGCTGAAGTAGGTGAACTTTAATAAACAGCATAAACCTAACGACGGTGGAAGACCGAGAATACAAAAAAAAAATATATATATAAAAAAAAAAACCTAAAAAAAAACCCATGCGACGAGTCCAAAAGCAAACATTTTACATTCACTATTAAAAAGTAGAGGAATGTTTTATCACAGATGATTAATAACGAGGGGTCGCCCAATCGTATATCTAAGTCGCCTTCTCTCCATCTTTAATGAAAATGTAATAATACCTTAAGTTATGATGATGTCATTTGCGCGCTTTTTACCAGGAATGTATTCCCCCTCATAACTTTGCAGAAAGTTGATTTCTGGTGACATTTTACTCCCTTCCATTTCGGAGAATTGAATTTCTCTCGACATACGCGAAGACGTTTTTTTCCCTTGATTGTTCAAACAATAATGTTTAATTTATTCGCGGAACAATGTTTCTACGTGGTCTGGCAGCGCTTCCATGTGTTTTGAAACATTCCCGCCCACGTTCGGTGCTCCGAAGTCACGCAAAGTCATTCAGTGGATTCCTAGGTATAAATCAGAGCAGCTAATGAAATAACTGTTGTCCTTAATTGAAGAGCGTTGCCTCTGATAAGCTTCGCTAGGGAAGATTAAGAAAAGAGAGAAAGAAAAAAAAAAGAAAGAAAGAAAGAAAAAAAGAAAAAAACTTCAAGACGGCGGCGGAATGGGGATGTGGATATTTCTTTTTTAAAGAGGCGCCATCTTGCTGAATGAAAACTTGAAATACAAGCAGTCACGCACGTGCCCTATATTGTGAAGGGAAGAAAACCTCAATCCCTATAGTAATGAGAATTCGTAAAAACTTCTGATGTGCATTTGGTGTTATTAAATTCTCATACATAATCGGTCGTGTTTTGTCTTCGTAATCGAATGGGAGAAAAACAATCAAGGCAGCGAAAGTCCTGAAGCGCGCTACGGTGAACGCGCTCCTTTTTGTCGTGATTATTAAGATTAATCTTGACGACGTAATTCAAATGGTGATTCAATTACTTCTCATCGCAGTCAATGTCACCACTTCCTCTTTAATGGGGCGACGAAATTACTTTCACTCATTTCTTTCTTCGCCAATGAACGTATCGACCCCTTGGCGTGGCCTCCTTTTTTTTCTTTTTTTTTTCCTCCTCTACGACTTCGAATGGGATGAAGAGCGTCACGCGCACGCGCGACATTAAAGGCGCTTGCGCAACTCAATCAAGCAGCCGAACTATTCGAAGCCAGCTCAATATATATATTTTTTCCTTTATGTCTTATGCAACACCTATAGAGGAAATGGCGTTAAATAACAAGACTCCTTCCAGGATACAGATTCTCAGATAGGTGGCTGCTCATAAACATGTGATCGTAACTTTTTATTTCGCCTCATTAAACAGCAGCCGCTCAGCGACATGAGTGACGTCGGCCGGCCACGTGGGGCTTCTTGTCACTGACGCTACAGGGAATCTTCCTTCGTTCGTTCGTTCATTCCCTCGCTCATCCTTCCCTTTTTCTCTTCCAGATCGACCTCCAAAGTTTGACGAAATTAAGAGTTGAATTCGCAATGACTTATATAATAAAGCAATTTCTTATTTCACATATATGAAAAGTAAATGAGATGGCACAACGCGTGCGTTCGCACCACACGTTCAAGGAATTTTCCATAAAAAGGCGCCATTAATAAAGTCGGCAGGGAAATACTAACGGCGCCGTATTATTTATAGACGTCGTAAAATGGGACCATCTTAAAGTGATGAGTCATAATACACCATGATTTTCCTTTTTAATTTTAAAAACATTTTTACGATAAATTGGATATCAATATTCATCGGATGATCCCAAGCTGGCACGTACAGCCGAATCTTATGACTCAAGTTTCCATCGAATAATTTACCACATTAAAAAGAGGGAAAACATAATTCTGTCATTTCCTCATTTTCGAAAATGAATACCTTCATATCAAAAATAACGATAAACGCTTTTACTTCCGTTAGGTGACCATGGAGGCATCACATGGAGGAATGGCGAACCTCATAAATAAACGGATGATTTAACAATTGCCTTCAGAGATTTGACACGAGAGTGAAAATTGCTATTGCAAGCGGGCAAAATACAAATCGAAGATTGAATAAACGCGAACTAGATAAATCTTGTGTAAGTGAACTTTATTTCCGACCAACTTTAAATCCTTGGACACTCTCCAAGACTAGCTATTGTAAGAAGGTCTATTCCAAAAAGACCTCGAAGTAAAAAATTTTTCAATGCGGGAAATAAAAGGAAAGATAAAAGACCAAAGTTCTCCCAAGTTTTAAAACAGAAAATGCACATTGTATGAATTTTTATATAGTAATAAAAAGCAAATGCCCATTTCCTCTGCTTTATAATCAACTATGCCAAAAATTCCCGTTTATCGAAAGAAAAAAAAAAGTTCCAAAGCTCGAGTTCAACACTCGACATCACACCGTTCGAACTATAAAACGACGAGCAATTAATTGCAAAATCAAACAATTTGGATGCTTTTCTATAAACTTCCTTGGTAAGCAAAACAAATTCGCCAACAATCTCAAATTCTTTAAATTAGGACATCAGCTGGTTATAGCATTAGGCAGAGGATTCCAAAATGCTTTCGTACTGACCTTATTGATCTTATAATGCGATTTTTGAAGGTTTCCCGAACCATAATGGCCTAGAAATATTTGCAGGACGCCCCACCCTATTGCTACAATAGAAAAAAAAGACGTATTTTTTATGTAGATTATGAATGACATTTCCTTTTTAGGTAATTAAAATACCCAAGTCATTATCAGTGTTCAATAACTAAACAGACGTTTAAGAAAACGACCCTCTCTAGAACGTTTGTTAATGTTTGTCGATTCTTTTTAGACATCCTTGTCAACGAATAAGAAAAAAGAAAAGAAAAAAAAATGGTAGGACAGCGTCTGGTCAAAATGAGCTTCGACGCTGAAAAGGTGGGACAGCTCTGCAACTCAATTATAGTGATGTGTGCAAGGAAGATAAAAGAATGTGTGGATATGATTTTATTGATACCCTTTTTTAACTGTCTTTCAACATGTTTTTGTTTTTTTTTAATTCTATATGAATGCTGTACATAAAATAAAGAATATCCTTTGTTTTATTTCCCTCTTACATTTCTAGGAAGTATTTCATATTACAATATTTTATGGATTTATTATTAATTTTAGAAAAATTGATGCTTTAGCTTTTTGTACACGAGTATGAAAAAAATAAAAAAAAAAGCTTTTGAAAACGAAACATTTTAATATCGGCTGACCAAATATTAAGTTAGTAAGGAACGTTATTGATACCTTATCATTATATAAATTAATTGCTCTAAACATAGATTTAACTTTTTATATACGTAGAAATTATCAGTTCAATTATTTGCACTGTTGACATGAATGTTTAACAGTGATCGAATAAGTTAACTTAAAAATTTACAAAATAAATATCTTTACCTCGACTTTTATTAAACAAAAAAATATACCTCAAATAAGCAAAGAAACTTGGGAAATTTAAAAGTTTAGAAAATAATATACGACTTTTAAAAATTAAATGATTCTACTGCATTTATTGTTTACTCTATGCATGAAGCATATCCTTTTCGATGATATTGAAACCGAAACGAGGAAGCGTTTAGTTTCTAATGTTTCCGACACCAGCGCCTCCAACAGAGAAACCTTTTATTTTTACTCATTTCCTAAATGTTTAAGTAAATACGTGTTAATATAAATTGCAAAATTTAACATGTTTTCTACAGGATTTGAAAAGATTTTAATTCTCAGATCAAAAGATGTTGATTTTTAATTGATTTTACTAGCGGAGTAGAAAATTTAATTGTTTTATTCAACTCTAGATGGCAGACTTGTGCCTCACATTTGATTCATTTGAAAGATTTCTGTGAAACCGCGCCATAGTATTAGAGTAGTGCAAATAATACTATGCCACAAACGGCAAAGTCTGATAGATGGCCTTTAATAAAGCCAATCAAAATTTATTATTGCTATCTAAGAAAAAAGAAATATCCAAAGGCGAAACATCATATTGACTATTCTTTATCTTTAACAGGAACTAAACTTGCAATGCCACAAAAAAATTATTTGCCCACTTAACCTCAGTGCGAGTGATTAAAAAAGGGCACCAATCTCTACAACTTTGAAATCTCTCGCATGTTACTTCTGTTTGTGAATGATTTTGCTTGAAAATTTATTTATTTATTTATTTATTTATTTATTGTTTTTGGTAACTTAATAAAATAAGTTGACTTAAGTGATTTCAGATTTAAAAAAGTGGAGAAAAAAAATACTCGCTACATCCATTTTGGCGATAACCACCTAAAGAATTTACGCTGCAACATTTGTTACTTTACAATTTTTTTTAGTCTTTCTTTTCTTTTTAAACTTAAGTAATTTTAATTCTTGCTCTTAGAAAATATTTTGTTTTAGAACCTTTTGAAGGAATCCGTTAAGAGACTGCATGAGGGTAAGCGAAAAAGAGTTTTAATTAGGATTATAAATAATAGAAATTCTCATTTGAAAAATATTTCCTGGTTTTAAAAGCACTTTTATTGGTTTAAATTTATTTTATTTTTAAAGCATTATGCGTACTGAAACAAAAAAAAAAATGAAAAATGATACTCCACGTTCCGTAATTTTTTCCAGAATGAAATGATTTGTGATTATTACGTTCTCGTCTTGAAAAAAAAAAAGAAAATTCCTTTTGGTTAACATATTTCCACCTTTTATCTTCCATAACTGCGAAAGTCGATATTCGACCATGTAGCAGCGACACTTCCAAAGTGGCCAGATCGATTGGAAGACGATTCCAGTCATGGACGGCCTTCCTTCAGTGAGGAACCACAAATTGTCCAGCAAGTGGAGTCCCTGGTCTTCTAAGACCGACAGAGACGGATTAAGCTAGGTGGGGTCCCACGACGGTAAAATTTCGGGAGCGCCTAACTAATAATTGCTTATATAGGGCTACTATAATAATTTATTCGATTTCTAAATGCTGTATTTCCCAAAGTATTACATATACAAATATAAATTATACATGAAAAGAACCGTAATAGTTTTGCAATAGCAAGTTCGCAGCTTGCTCTGACTATCGATTTTTGTGGACTTCGCACGAAACTCTCCCTCACTTTCTCACGCTTCAGCTGGCACGCTTGGTCGACTGCTGCTTTTCCATTTACACAGACAACCAATTTCGTTAAACTGCCGATGCCGCCGCAAAAATTTCTGTTTACATCAGGATCTATCCTGTAGTCTCTTCTGAAAGTACGTTGCAATAACCGCTCGCTGTGATACCTCAAATCCGGCAGTTCTGTCTATTCTCAAATCCACTCATGAAAGTGGGCCTCGTCACTGAAAATGAAAACGGCCATTTGTTGCTCTGTCAGACAACAACGTTTCCGCCCAGGCAATTTCACCGTTGCCATTGAACCAGTTATCTGAAACTTCAACATTAGTCTTCGAACTGTGGACTCCTTAGGTGCTTCATTTCTCCTGAAAATCGTACGAAGTTTTCGCACTGTCTGCGTGGCACTTTCACCACTTTGGTCAAATGTCTTGATTATAACAACGGATGAAACAATGATAAGAACAGGCCTAACAAATTCGAAACAAAAGCGTGCCGCCGATTCAAATTCGGCGTCCTTTCTGGAACACCCTTTATAATCAACATACAGTCATCGATCCAGACAATCCTCTTGCCATATGAAACGAGCGATTTCGGAGGAAGCTTTCTTATTTAAATGGCTTTGCATTTATCGACATTCAACTTCTCTGATAAACCAGCACAAAGAATCCTTTCAGACCTTCCGTAGGCAAGCTTTAACATGGGCAAGGTTATGTGCCCATGTCATCATAGTAGTATCATCATAGTCAAATTGAGAGAAATACGTTTTTACCCCCAAAAGTTAGCATCTTATAAAAAAGCTAATATGCTATAAAAGTTATTGATTTTACATTAATCCAGCGATACATATACAGGGATTCATTCGATTTCCAAACACTGTATTTTCCAAAGTATTACACATATAGATATAATTGCTACATGAAAAGAACCGTAAACTCACCAAATTTACTTAGTGATACACCATTTGGCTGCAAGAGTGCAGAACCTTTACAAAATGGCGACAAAGAAGGAAAAGAGTTTGTCTGTGTTGTAATATGCGAGATGTACCAGATTTACATTATCATACCTGCCAACTTTCAGAAAATAAAAAGAGTAAAATCCTTCACGTTATAGTTAGGCCTATGCAAATTTATATAATCGTATAATTAGGCCTATGGCATGGTTCGTAATCGCATTTTTCCCACCATGTGATATGTTGAAGTCACATTTAAGTACTTTACAGAAAGCACATTTTTCACCCTGCCGTGATAAAGACATGAACAGAAATTGTTTTTAATAATTCTCTCTGAAAGTCTGAAATATTTTATTTTATCAACAATTTCACTCAAGGCTAAAACTTAAGTATTTCGCGTTCTTTATCGTGGTCTTCGAGATATTAGGCCTCCGCATGGGGCTTGAAATCACGTGTCTAGGCATTTTCAAGTTTTGACCGCTAGTTGTTTATCTCTATGGCTAATTTGGTGCTCTTCAGGGATATAGAACTACATGATGCTCTCGTCCCGATCTACTTTATCCAACTTAAAATTTTACCATAGCCGGCTCGGTGGCCGAGAGCGTTGAGGTGCAGGTCTTGCCGCTCTCGTAACCATCGAGTCGCGAATTCGAATCCCACCGAGGGCATGGATGTTTGTTTGTCTATTTCACCATCACACTTTCATCCCAAACAGCTAGTCTCCTGGATAAAAGGGGAGATGCGGGCTGAAAATCCATCCATCCAAATTTTACCTTGAATTCTCCTTTAGATTTCCCTGATGACCCCCCCTCCAGCGTTAAAAAGTTGAATTTTTGACACGAAGGAAAACATTGAAATGATACGTGATGCAGAGGCCTAATATCTCGAAGGCCACGCCCTTCATGATGGAAAAAATAGTCCTAGTTTAAGAATTTAATTTCCGTAATAATGTGTTCCGTCGCCTACTTGTGTAATTATGGAAAAACATAAAATCCTTTATATAAAGCGTAAAATGGTATTAAAAGCGTAAATTTTACGTGGAAAGCGTAAAATGGTATTAAAAGCGTAAATTTTACGTGGAAAACGTAAAAGTTGGCAAGTATGCATTATTCATAGTGAGATGGGGAAATGAAAATCTCCGAATAATCCAGGAGCTTAAAATGCAAACGCTAAGAACAACTGTGTGGTGTGTTTTTTGGGCATGTAGAGTGACGGGCCGTTTTTAATTGAAAATGATGAGGGGAATATGGAGAACGTTACTGTAAAATGCTATCTAATCGGTTGTGGCCTACCTTCAAAGATATGGAGATTAGCAATCTGTGGTTTCACCAGGAAGGAGGGACCTGCCACACTTCGAATGAGACGATTTTCTGACTCCACGAAAAATTCCTGCAACGAGTGATCTCATTGCACAGTGACCAAGGACCAAGAATGGCTGGCACGGTCCCGCGATCCCTTCTTATGGGGGGGGGGGGGTGAAATCACGTGTACGCCAACAAACCACGGACAATTCTTGAATTGAAGACGGAAATTATATGCGTGAATGGAGGCATCGAGACAGATATCTGCGAGAGGGTTATTAGTAATTTTTAGGAGCCTATAAAAGCATGCAGACTCTGCGAGTGGACATATGCTTCTTGCGACCCGACGAAGAACAGTAACATCGATTCCACAAGAGGCTGGAAGACCTCTGGTGAGATGTTGAGCCATTCCGCCTGCATTACCACCCACAGATTCCTAGTATTGGCCACAGAAACCCCTCCAACACGTCCTATAAATTTCAGTGGTATTTATGCTTGGGAAGCGAGATGGAAAAGTTTCGTTGGAACTTTCCTGGTTTCCATCAAACCAGTTCTGCACAATATGGACTCGATGACATGGAGCATTATCCTGCTGGAACGGGTTCATGAGTTGTTTCCCCAGTTATCTGGTTCTGCTCACTTCGGCAGGATAACTTCCCTTTTCAAATGGGCTTGGAACCGTCCATGGTGGAGATATGGTCAGTAGAGAGCGAACATAGCCTTTCCAGCGGAGGGCTGAAACTTGAACGTCACGGACCCTTGACAGAATATGGGCCACAATTCGTCCACTTTTAAACGTCTCTGCCGACTAGGACACTTCTTTTCTCACCAATACAGTTATCTCCATGTTGTTGCGACATTTTTCGATGAATTTCATTGGTCTTCATACCATCTGATCACAAATATATGATGATTCTCACTACTCCACTACGATGCAAACAACAAAGGGCAATGGCAATAATGTAAATGCTGCCCTTTCAATTTATTCACGCCATGCCATCTATCAGGTACATGTACTGTCAACAATTACCGTAAGAATATTTCTTTCCTATGCTTGAAATACTATTTATTTAGGTTACTGTTATTTTTTGAATCATCCTCATATAGTATCAGACCAGGAATAGATGAAACAGGTACTTCATCTATTGCTGATCAGACTTTTGCATCATTTATACCGAGCGATTCATTTAACCTGAGACATCGAAATATCTCGGAAACTATGCATCGTACGAAAAAAAAAGCCCGAAAAAATGTACTTAATCAATTTTCGGCGGATGGAGTGGGGGCGATTCTGAAGTTTCAAATGAGAGCCCTCATTTGTTGTAGCAGATTCGGGTAGTGCGTCAAAAGATATGAAGGCTTTATCTGAAATATTATTTTCGATTCGCGACAGATGGCGCTGTATTCATTTAAAATACTTTTTTTCTATGGTTCTGGTACAGTGGCTAGAGTAATAGTGTGGAAATCACGCTCGCTCTGGCTCCCTGGATGATACTCTGGATGATCCCTGGTAGCGGTGGCGCTGTGATCAGGAGATTTGCAGAGACCACAGTATAAGACCACCTGAATAGAAGGGTCTCTAGAGGTTTGCTTGGCCAGATTCTATTAAATAACTCTGGCTATGCCTACGATATAACTAGAGTGATTTATATTTCTTAATATTTTTTTTTCTGTTGTATTATTTAACAATATTAAAAATAAATAAACCCATCTTTTAAATAGTCATCAAACAAACTCATTATATATTCTTTTCTGTATTCTGAATTACCATTCAAGTATCCTACTCATTTTGGTACGGCCTGAGTAGGATAAATAAAATTACCATCCTAATTTTTTATTACTGTACCGAATAAATTTGAAATATCTTAGTATCGCTATTAATTTTAAAACTTAAGAACTATAATGCGTATATTTTTAAATGTTGTATCTTTTAATGTAGCAGTTAAGATTATTTTTTTAAATATGTCTATTATACTTTTTAAAGTTAATTCAAGTATTGAAACAGTTTATAGTAAATTAATTTTCAATTAGGCCCAACGTTAATTAATAATTGAAATTTATAATGATACTAAGTTATTTCTGATTTCTCTGACACAGTAATAAAATTAAGGTGATCAGTCCGTATCAAAATAAATGAGACATTTTAAATGATAATTCTTAATAAAGAAGTTAAAAAATAATACATTTAACAACGGCAAAGGTTTCATCTAAGTGCACCGACGCAATTTCAGAAGTTTTTGTTTTTCTATTTCCTTGCTGGTTAAAATATAAAATTTAATAATAGCTATACAGTTGACCCTCGATTTTACGGACCTCAATTTTACGGATTTCGGATTTTCCTGACATATTTTCTACTGAAATTTTTTTGTACTTTTTGTGTTGTGTGCAAGGATATCCACGAAGTTTGAAGATAAAAAGTTTTATGCTAGTTTTTTGTTCCATTCCTTGTATCGAATTAATACTAATTAACAATAATAATATTAACAATAATGATGTAACAATAATAATAATGTATACAGTGTATTATAATTACATTTAAAATTTTTTTGCGGTTTACATCGTAATGCTGGAGATGTGTAATTTTTTTATTAAACAACTAGAATTAAAGCCCGTCATACGACGGTGCCACAACAGGCGAATCTGTAAATTCGATTTTAATTGTAAATTTCGCCTGTGAAAGGACTGTGATAATTGACAGGACTGCCAATAATAAATAAAAATGTTTACTTAATTTTCAAACCTGCTTTTTCGTTAAGGTCGCGGGGCAGCGCTCGAGATTTTCCGCCATCAGCTGGATGTCCTCAATGGTAATACCCAAGCGACTCGAACCTGGATGATCAATGTAATCTAGCCACATAGTTCTAGGCCGACCCCTTGGTCTCTTATGAGACATACTTCTCCTCTTCTTCCGCAGCCTCCACGGTCACCTGACCTATGATTTTTTTTTTCTTATGGGCTTACGACCAAGTTCATGTTTTTGCCCCCCCCCCCCCAACACCGATTTGGAAAATAGCAACTGCCAAAGAAGACAGTTTTGCGGCATCCGTACATGTGGCCAAACCAATGCAGCTGAAGCCTCTCAATGCAGAGAAGCGGAGAAGTAGCAGTTCAGCAGCTAAAGACTGCTTTATTGTGATGCTGAACACTATCTAGTAGGGAACATCTGTCATACCTCTCAGAATCTCATTTCGGCGTTATTTCGGTCATTACCCAAGACTCATGACCATAGAAGGGAATGGGGACAAAGATTTGAAAACAGACAGCTTGGGTTTCTTTCTTAGCTCAAGTTTTTTTTATAACGGATCACCACAGTTCGCGTCAGACACACATTGCTGCACCGATCCGAGCATCCAATAAATAATGTTATTGCTTTTGATTTTATTCGAAAGACCGGCGTACGATGGTTACTGCAATACTGGAAACTGCAAGTTCGATTCCATTTTTAAAAAATTTCATCTATGACAGGATTGTAATAATTGGCAGGACTGCGATAATTACCAGTATTGCGAATAGTAAAAAAAGTCACTGTCAACATGAGAGCGATACTAACACAACGTGTCCTATTACAATGGGACAAAGTCACTACTGTTAATTTGACAGGTAAAACCTAACACAAAAACGCATTTACATCTGTTAGATGTAAACTTTGCTCTTCAGTGAAAATAACTCGTCGGGCTCTTTTTTTTTTTTTTTTTTTTTTTACCTCCCTCATTGCTCTATTTCCTCGGCAGACCATTTTTGGGGGGCACGACCACTATATTTTAAAACTAAAAAAAATTAATTATACACATACAATGAATATAAAAAAATGAGAAAAAAATGTTATGTACTGTTGATTTTTTCGATTTGATTTTTTATTTTTCTAATTTATGAATTTTTCCTTTTCATTAATTCATTCAACTGAAAAATTATTCCTATATAGCGAATGTCGTAAAATGTAAAAACTAATGTTACGTACTTGTGACTTGAATTGTTAATTAATTTCAAAATTTTATTTGAATGTTATTATTTATTATTAAAATTAAAAAAATAAGAATCGTATACATGTACTGAATTTCGTAATTTAGAATAGCTAAATTACTTACTTAGGATTTAATTTGATTTATTGACTTGTTTTAGTGTGCTATTTTTTAAATGTCAATAGATATATATATATATTTAAATCTATGACGACAATATATTTTTGAACCGTAGCCTAAGAAAAATATAAGATTTTTTTATTAATCTTTTTCGTCGGCTGCGATTTTTGGACTTTAACAATCACTGTATTGTTGCTCGTCACTATGGAAACGGCCACGGAGCAGGAGGATTTAGCATTTTATATATAAGATCTGAAAAGCAACAATATTATATATACATGTATATTACCATTAAAAGGTATTGTTGCTTTCCAGATTGTTTAAAAAGTTCAGCTGAAGTATGTGTCAGCATTATTTGTATTACCTCGGAAAATCCGGACTTTGAGATTTTCCGGACAACCCTCTCCCCCAATTAGTCCGTAAAATCGAGGGTCAACTGTGTTTTTATAGTAATAGCTACCTTATGGAAAACTTAAGAATAAAATAAAACTCTTTAACCACAACAAAGTAATTGAAAAACTACAACCTTATACTGAAAATGTATAAGGTTGTATTTTTTCAATTACTTTGCTGTGGTTAAAGAGTTTTATTCTTAAGTTTTCCATTGTTACTAGCCACATAATTTCTATTGGCTTTTTTTAGCTACCTTATGCTCATTACAACCTACAGGGCGAGTTTAAGGTCGTGCACATCAAAGTTTAGCTGCCCGTAAAAGTACCAGTTTGAGAATTTAAATGAAAGTAAAGTATCACAGAGATCAGTTGATATGTTGGCTTTTATTTTAGCAGACAAACTTTAGGTGCTACAACAAATGTTGGAAATGGCGTCCTCTTTCGCGAATACAAAAGCGTGTTCGTTTTACCAGATTTCGTGAGACTGCGAAGCATGGCAGTATTGATGTTAGAATTGGCTGTTGTGATGTTCGTTTTCAGCTCAGCAATCGCGTGTGGACTATTCACATAAACCACATTTTTCAAATAACCCTATAGGAAAATTCAGGGGGTGATAAATCTGGCGAGCGAGGGGGCCACAATCCCTAATTCGAAAGAGGACGTCATTTCGAACATTTATTTTAACATCTAAAGTTTGTCTGGTAAAAATAAAAGCCAACATTTCAATTAATCTCTGTGATACTTTACTTTCATTTAAATTCTCAAACTGGTACTTTTACGGGCAGCTAAACTTTGATGTGCGCGACTTTAAACTCACCCTGTACAAAATATCTTCTTTTGTCTTGGAGACAATTCAGGACATCAGTAGTGAAGTCTTGATGTAACTCTTTAAAGCTGAGAGGAAGGGTAATAACTTTTTCTAGTAAGTTGAGAGGTTGAATAATGGACAAATCAATTTACCCCTATCAAACTTTAAAGTAAATGTAGCAGCATTATAATAAATACTAAAGCTGAGCAGATCAATATTAGAAATTAAAAACAATTATTTTTATTCTCAACTTGATTAAATTAATTTGAACAGTAGAATAATTACAAAATAAACATCTGAAATTTTAAAATCACTGTCCTATTTACAATAAAATTATCTGAGGAATTTGACTAAAAATGTCACAGAAACAAAAACAGAAAATGTTCGACTAAAGATGTCACAGAAACCGAAAAAAAATGTCATATGACTAAAAATGTGCTGTCCGTAATGTCCATGAAATTTTTGGATGAAGTTATGAATTGTGTGAATTTATGAATCATATCATTAAGATTACTTTTTTTTAGGAGAATAATACTCTAGTGAGCGCGGTAATGTTTTTATTATCAATGTTTATTACGGTAAAATTCATATCTCCAAATAGTTTTCTGTGATATTTTTAGTCAAATTCCTCAGATAATTTTATTGTAAATAGGACAGTGACTTTAAAGTGTTAGATGTTAATTTTATAGTTATTCTATTATTCAAATTAATTTAATTCAGATGAGATTAAAAATAATTGTTATTAATTAGTAGCAGCATTATTTTCCCCTTTCTGCGTCTGCCAGGACCTGCAATGAAACAGTTCTCGCATCAATACATAACTGAAATTGTAACACCTGGTTTTCATACATATTAGAAAATGTTGTTCGAGAAATGTTTGTGGATGCGTATTGAATTCGGGTTTTCAACTCATCCAAGTCTCTGGGAGGGGTTTGATACACAGCGTCCTTCACATAACCCCCCAAAAAATAAAAAGTCTATGTATTGCTTCAGATGGTAACCAAATTGAACATTTCTGTAATTTTCTTGTGAAATAAATAAATAAGTTATGTAAAAATTAGGTAATTTAGGGTTAAACATGGTGTGTTCTACAAGTTTTCCATTGACACTTTTATTGTATCTTACTGGGTTAAAAAGTTACATTATGATTTGACCCCTTAAAGAGGTCAAAGGTCAAATTTGACGTGAGCATCAGATTGCACATCCTCACTTTCCTACAGCATTGTATTAACAGATTGTTGACAATTTTAATAGATTTGTAGATATTCAAAGTAAACACCCTGTGTATAACTGTAAATGGTCTTTGCATGTCAAAATTTAGTGGTATTTATTGGGAATTGCTCTTAACGCAGGTCTTGAATAGAAGCCTGTCTCGATTAATGGCCGGGAGGTGGGAGGGGGGTCAGGTTTTTACAAATGGAATTCCGGACCTCAAATCAAGCTTTCACGGTACTCTAATTATACATTCATCTAAGATTTTCAATCGCTCACTCATTTGAGAAATTGAGATCTGGCTACCTAATGTGGATCCAACGTCTTCAAAATACCAATGAAAATTAATGTTATTAAAATCATTAATTATTTCAGAAGCAAATGACAATCTTCTTCCGTACTTAATAATATTTCTTTTTCAATAAATATTATATGGGAAATTCTGGTATTGGACAATTTTGAAAAACCAGAACTAAAAACACACTGGAAAAATACCTCAAATATTGAAGAAAATAGTAGTTACCTGAAGCTGGTTCGTTTCGTGTCTGGCTTAAGAAAATAGGGCTTCTTCAGAGTTTGGTTGTTCATCCTACAATTGAAGATCTCTTGACATCTCCAGCCTTAGGCATAATGGTTACGTAAGCTTTCCAAGATAATACCATTAAAAAGTGTGTTATCACGTTATCTCACTTGGTGACACAGATGTTCCATTTTCATGGAAGAATAATTGGCCTTGTTACATCTAGAAGTAATAGTTGCTATGGCCTCCTTGTTACTAATCCTTAGTTTATCATGTTAATTTTAAATTTAATGGTACTTGAAATTAAAATTACTTTTCTTCTAACAATAATGAAGAAGGTTTCTCGTAATTCTCTTCGGGTGTTATTGTTTATGGGTTCGATTTTACTGATATTCCGCAGGTTGATACACTTTAATATGCACTAGTAATAGCTAATTAAAATGCTAATCTGTAACACTGGAAATAATTTTAATATAGGGGAGACCAGGGATAGTTGATACATTTTTCAGTTTTAAATTATTCTGATTTTTTTGTAAAACTTTAGAAATTTCAAAACAGTTTGAAATAACAGCTTATTGTTTTGTTTTTTTTAAATTTGCCAATAGTTATTTTCATGTATGAAGACTATTGTCCATAAAAATTTTTTTTCTTCGACTATGTGAAGATGTATTCCCATGTTGAGAAAAGTTGATACTATAATATCACGGAATATCATAGTAGAAAATAATGCCCAATTCATTTTAGCAAACAACTGTTTATTAAAAAATTTCAATAACTTTTTGAGATAATGAACATACAAACATAAGGAGTGCAAAAAGTGGCATTTTAAAGTTAAAGAAATTGAAACTTGAGATCAATCTACCCCATGAGATTTCGAAATGTCTCAACTATCCCCACGTGATGCCATTACGGTTTTCTTCTTCTGTATGAAAACACGCGACCAATACAAAAAAAGAAACTAGCCAAATTTACTCACGTTTCCACTCTCTGAAGAAATTCTGCACGTTCACTTACAAGGCGTATTGAGACTGGAACAGCTGCATGGAAATTTACTTTGCACTAGTTAAACAGAACAAGCCATCCCATCTATTGCGGTGTAATTAAACGAAGAAGGAGTGTTTCATTGGTGATTTAAAAAATTTACACATAAGCATTGTTAGGTATACCAAGATGTATCAACGTGCCCCCGTATTAACTTTCCCCGCTTTTCCCGCAAAAAAGAAAGCCAAAAGATAAACAAACGTGAAAGTTGTCTCAATCACTTTAATAAAAATTGTGAATATATTACACTAAAGAATGGATTAAATTACTGTTAATAAGTTATAACTTTCTTTTTATCATAATTTAACATAATCATAACAATAATCTAGCGTAATAAATATTCGTTAATTCCGCATATGTAAATAGGCGAAGGAATATATTTTTGTGAAACTCCATTCGAAATATATTCCATTGTATTTGCCCAACTTTTAAATTTCAATTAGTTGATTTTCAATTTGTATCACTATATGTAAACTGAATTTAATTTCATATTAATCAGCCTTACTTGTAGCGGAAATAACGAAAAATTATTTAGCCTCATTGCCCACACAGACTTATTTTTGTTTTCAAGTCTTTTTAACCAGAACCAGAAAACTCAGCTTAAAACATTCTTTAGCTTAACTTTTATAATCCAGCTTCTTTAATTAAGAACGTGAAAAAGGTAAAATTTATTAATTCATAAGTTTCTCTTTGATAATAACTGATGAGGTATGAGTGTCCAAGAGCACATTGCATAGATAGCAGTATATTTGCTAACAATAACGTTCGCTTCATTGCAGAATTATTGTTTATATCAGGGTTAAAAGAATGCTTCAAGCTCATTTAATTGGCTAAAATGGCGATCACTGATTGTTATTCAATGTAGAGAAATGAAGTAGAGTAAAATTCAAATAATTACTTATACAAACATTCAACTGTATAACGATTGAAATTGAACAAACTATAATGTTGTTCAACACCTTTAATTTTTATTAAAGAAAAGAGCACAAAATATGGTATTATGTAGTAAGTGTTTCATTCCATTTCACGATAGAGCACTACATCGATCGACATTTTGATTTTTTGTAGATCGGTTGCTTCGCTCTGAAGCTAAAGTATTAATAAAGTGTTAACAATAAAATGCTAAGAATGCAACCTACCCCGAAACAAACATCTTTATGTATATCGTGCAACATCTAAAACACATTATTTTTTTGTGATAAAAGGCGGCATAAAGCTGCTTTGTTAAAACTATTGTTCAAACCATTGAGTTTGTAAAATTTATGATGTATTAAAAGCTCATTTTACACTTTTATAACTCTTTTTAACTTTTCATAAATTCCCTACCCTCTAATAGTACAGTGATGGCATTACGCGAGCGTCCTTCGATTTTCACTAAATTGATTACCTTAAATTAATTCCAGAAATGGAAAATGAAAAATATATGACTCAGTTGGGTTACTGAAAATATAATGAAAATAAAATAATTTATATTATTTTCATCATTCAAATGTAATCTATTATATATTTATTCGAATGATAATTAAAGCTGATTTTCCTTAGAGAAGAAGAAAATATGTGGGAAAAATTTTTTCTGCGTTTGCATGATCACGTGACAGTGCGACAAAATGGTGGCAATATTACTCGCGAAATGGCCGTTTGGAGTGGGAGGGTTTATCGACTATGGGATTTACTCAACTGCTGTGCACACTAATTAATAGTTTGTAGTGAAGCGAATAATTGTATTAACTTTCTGTAGAATTATATGAAGCATGCTAACAGAGTGTGATGAAAACGAGATAAGCTCTTAAGTAAATAACTGGCTAGAGAAAGTAACTCTTAGCATTGTTCTATTGTAATAGCTTGATGTGACATGAAATGGCGGGCAAAATAATCACTAAATGGCGACGCAGTACATGTTTAAAAAATGAAATTCAAATTTGCGAAGATAGTAAAGCAAATTTTGTGATATGACGTAACATTAATTATATACGATCTATATCATTAATTAGTTTTTTCGATCACTTACTAAGATGTAGTACATGTGTTTCCAAAGATAACTTTCTGCATGTTCTTAATCATAAAATAATTTGAATAGTATAAATTATATTAGGTTTTTAAGAAGCCATATCAAATAAAGCAATCATGGTAGGGGAGATGAGATGATAACGTAATTAAAATCAAAATTATCATAAGAGGTAATAACACGTAATTAGTTAAAGATGAGCAGTTTATGAGCACTTTGAGATATACTTGACGAATGTTTATCATTTTTATTTAAATCATTGCTTATACAGGGGATGATTGTATACTTATTATTTATTATTCAGTACATACGAAATAAAAACGCATTTCAAAGTACACTCATACCATAAATCAAAATGACAGGAGAGATCAAGGACAAAAAAGACGCAATCGTGTTTATAAACGAAAAACGAAACCTTTTTTTAATGAATGGAAAGATTTTGTTTTACTTTTTTTTCATTTGGATTGAATCTTTAGTCCATTGTCAGCATTTAAGCATTGAGAAATTGGATGTCTGTTCCATAAATCTCATCGACAAGCACATTGAACACATGGATCAAACCCGTTATCGATCAGTGCTGCATATGTGGATACGGTGCAAAAATAAATGAAAATAAAGAAATTAAACTTTATAAGCTTATAAGAAGAAAAAATCATTCCAACTTTTGTGAATCATTTGTAGAAATCAGTGGAATTAAAATCAGTGATCGGTTTATAGATCATTGTTGTTTAAATTGGGGGTATTTGTGTAAAAAAAATATAAAAAAATATAAAGATCACAGGATTTATCATTTGCATTTAGTTGTGTTGCCTTTTGAAAAAGTTAATGTACATTGAAATCATGATATTCTGGTCAATATCAGAACATTCAGCTCGGTTTTCGGTTCGATATCCTAAAATCGGCTGCTCCAGACATCTTCGCGCTCGCACTGTGGATCTGGTACCGATGCGAATGCATAAATAAATAGATTGAAAAACATGACGGGCAGTGTTCAATTTCTGATGCGGGTTAGTCAATTCACGCACTATCTGAAGCTCGTGATTATAAGTATAAATCATTAGATAATGTTCAGTAATCAGGATGGGTTTCTTGACAAAAGCCTTGCTTGCACGAAAGAACCCAGTTTTATCTTGGTTTCAGATAAAATTCCCATAGTAATTTTTTTAACTTGCTACTGTAACTTCTGCAACTATCAAATCTTCATAAGCTGAAGATTAGAGTGGAAATGTTGACACTGATTCCAGCAAAGTTGTCTTAAGATTTCAGTTGAACCCGATTGGACAACTCCGAGATGATCTTTCTTTCTTCTCATTTCAGTTTGCTGATATTTTACGTTCCCTTCATACATAATCTCTTAAACTTAAAAGTGCTGACAAATATCCTATTGTTTTGTTCTGCCTCAACCACTCACGGGTTGGCGCCACAGTTGATTCTTAAGATAGTGCACAATCTGAAAAGGTCGAGATGTTCAGTTAAAAAGAAATAATGCAACTTGTTTAAGTGGTGACTTGTTTAAATAAGAGTTTAGATTTTAACTTATGGTTGTAAGTGTTATAAGTAGGCTTTACTACACCAAAAATGTCTCTCCACTTCTTACAACATGAAATGAGTCGATAATATGAGGCAATGCGATTGAAGAAATTAATTTCAGTGCCAAAAGAAAAATGTAAATCAAATCTTTTCTTTAAAACAGTTAATTTTGTCCACAGCTTGTTTTGAATTTAGTATACTCACATAAATCATATGGTAAACGATTCTTTTATCTTATATGCTTTATAATCAAGTCGTTATTGGTTTCAAAGAAAAACCCTGCACCTGGTTCTTGGGGCCCTTGTGCAGTATCAGCCCCAATGTATGACAAGGCATATCATACCGCCCTCACATGAGGAAGGCACCTTAGGAGGAGGAGGAAATGCTTATTTTATTCGTTCCTGTATAATTAGTATATCATCTCTCTTATTGCGGAATTATGATAGATGCAATATTCTCTCATATTTATTTGTAATTTTAGAATTCAAGCAGTTGGTTTCATCAAATATTGAATGTTTAGTTCTAGTAGATTTCATGATGATAAAATTACTATAAAAATAAAGAGGTCGTTTTTTTTTTTAGAATTACGTCATGGCAACTATTTTGTTTCTTTTATATATGTTGCAACACAGTATGTTTCTCGCAATCGCCGGATTTGCCCATTGCCATAATTTTTTGACCACAAACGCGTTCTGGATAGATATTTAAGTCAGTAGACGTCGGAAAAGAAGCACAATGCGTAGTGGGTATTTCAGTTTGCTCAAGAGACGAAAAAGATATTTTTTCGCTTAGGATATATTCCGATTTTAACTATTGCGCGTTCTAACTAAGTACTTTGAGTTTACTCATAACACGAATAATTCTCTCTCAAAAAGTTGCAGTTACTACGCTGGAATAAAGAGGACTTCTTATGAAGCTTTAAAGCTTTATTCGGCGTGCAGTGTCTAAAGAGAGAGTGCACGGCCCGTTTTCTTCGCCGAAGCAATTGTGTCTGGCACCACCTACTTACTGGACTTGTCGGAAAACTGGTTGTATTCTACAATTGGACACTGATTACAACGGCTACGTTGTCCCATTTTCACAGGAATGAGCAAGTGCTCTTCAATCGTGTTCTTACAGTGCATAGATTGGCCGTGACACAAATGACGATGGCAGCCTTCTTCATGGCCACCCCGTTCTCCGGACCTGACGCCATGCGATTATTTCCTTTGCATTTCGTTAAAGATAACGTTTACGTACCACTATTACCCATGTCTCTCAAGATCTTCGTGGTCGAATAACACGTGTACTACAGACCATAACGTCGGACATGCATCCTGACTGAAAGTTTGAACGTGCATGCATCGCGTTGCTGCCAAGTTCGTGCCTCACCTAATGTCACAAGATCATCGAGCTGCATTGTGTCAGGGTCTCCTCAACTAAGATGAGGAGATGAAACTTTCTTGTAAAGCATCATTACGGGTCATGAAACATGGATTATGGCACTGAAACCAAAGTTCAGTCTTCTCAGAGGGTTGATGAAAATTTGCTTCGGTCGAAAAAACCAAGCAAAGTTCGCTCTAATGTCAAAGTAATGCTGACCGTGCTTTTGATGCCAATAGCGTTGTCCATTATGAATTCCTCCCGTCCGGTCAGACAGTGAACTAGAGACACTACCTTCTCCAAGTTCTGAAATGTCTCAGAGATAATGTTAGGAGTAAAAGATCAGAAATTTTGCGCAATCAGAACAGCTTTCTCCTTCATGATAACGCGCCAGCCCACTCATCGTTGTAAGTTCGTGAGTTTTTAGCCAAATACGGAATGAGTGTCCTCCCCCCCCCCCCTCCTTCCCCCGTAGTGCTCTCACCTGACTCCAGAGGAATTTTGCCTGTTCCCCAAACTGAAGGCAAAGTCGAAACAGAAGAGATTTGACACCATTGAGGAGATCAGGAAAAATTCGCAGAGGGAACCAAAAGAAACGTTCCAGAACTGCTTCAAAAAGTGGAAACACCGCTGGACACGTGTATTTCTTGGGGAGGAGAGTTCTTGAAGAAGATGAAGACCACTGATCTGTAAGTTGAGTTCCGGAATTTTTTGAACAGACCTCGTATAGTTATTTATTCCCATCGCCTTTCACCTAATGGAATTTTCAAAGGACATAAAAATAAACTTTAAAGATAACGAATTTTAAGATTAATGAACCTCAACATAGGTCCATATTTAAATGGACTGATTTCTGAATATTCTTTTCAAAATTTAGAAAAAATCCTCCCTTGCAGTGAGATGTGCATCTAAATGTAATATAAAATAAATTTATAGGTAAATATGATCCCTTTCTTCCATCAACTTTATAAGGTAAGTATTCTCGGTTACTTGAAGGGTTTGTGGTGATTTTTGTTAAGCAGCAGACAAAATATTACATACATATATTATATATTTATTACATACTTTCTGTAACTTTGATGAAAGCTGATTTTTACTTCGGAAGAGAAGAACGAATACCCTCTAAGGCATAAGATACCAAAATGTGCACCAACGCATTAGGCGCATTCGGCGGCGCTCAGATCTGACTCAGATCTGAGAGAGCAGCGTTCGGCGAGCACTTTGGTACTTCCGCCTGAGAAGAAAACGTGTTCGGCACGCAACGAATCTGTCAGATTCTGAGCTCAGACGCTCAGCAAGCTTTTCTTTTTCTGAGTGCTCAGATAGAATATGGCGGCGCTCACTGCGATGCGAAGCTATCAAAAAAGCTACGAGAGCCAAATCATGGCGATGCCCAGTGTACCCTTTCCTCCCTGGCCTTATGGTATACTCTTCTCGCGATCGAATATTAATCATGCTGAGTTGTTCATTTGATCCAGATTTTTATTTCATGTACACTAAAATTAGTAAAACCGTCGTTTCTTCTCAATATTTGTAAAGTCGGTAAAGCCATTTCTTTCTGAGATAAAAGCGCGTTCGGCAACAGTCACTCAGACGCTCAGAAAAGCAGTCAGATACCACGTGACAGTTCTCTCAGATCTGAGCCAGATCTGAGTGCCGCCGAATGCGCCTACTGACTTGGGCTTGGAGCGCTGCTCCATGTCGCCATCTATTGCCGTAAAATAGAGAATCGTTTTTGAAGTCCTTGTATCTCGACAGGGGCGTAGCTACTATGGTTCCAAGTGGTTCACTCATCGATCTATATATACTAACAGGGCTCGAAACTGTTAGGAGTATATTGGGATGGCGTGAGGCAGGGCCGTACCCAGGGGGAAGGGGCTTTCCCCCCCCCCCCCCCGCCATGGGGGCCCCCGCGGGGGCGGCGGCGAGCAGTTTTTTGGGGGGGGGGGGGGGTCGATTTTCAAAAATTCCACTGAGTCGGACCTTTTTCCATATTTGGGAGGCGGACCTTTTTCCATAATGGGTTGGTCGTCGACTCCCCGCGCCCCCCCCCGCCCCCTGGCTATGGGCCTGCCATGTCAACTAAATCTGTTACATGGGGGACATCCCCCCACAAGCAAGATTGCCCCCCCCCCCGAAAAAAATTCCGGGTACGACCCGGCTGTCAAAGTTCGTACCATGGCCGAACCATGTCCCGTTACAATTTTGCTACGCCTCTGCATTTCAATATACAGTCCGAGTAATATACAAGTTGCGCAAAGCGGCAATGAAAAAAATATCGCTTCCTTTGATTCGTCTCGTTTGATTTGACGAAAAATGGGTAAACGTCTATTTTAGTATACCAAGGCTCATACTAATTCAGGATTCGTTAATACACTAATTCGTTAATTGTATTTACGGAAAATAAATATAAAACTTAACCAAATGTTATCGCACTCAATTTATGCGTCCTAAATGGTGTAGTAAATGCTGCAGTGTATCAAGAAATACTGTATTTGACAATTTCATGATCCCATCATTTGAAGATCTGTGCTGTGATGCCTTTCTGTTCCAGCAGGATGGTGCGTCTAGTCATACTACTACAACCCCGTTTCAAAAATTTACGATCATGTGCTGAAATACATCTGTATGCTATTTTATTAGTAGTCATATATGAAAAAATAAATAATAAATTTACAACGCTTGTTCTACAATGAAATCAACGCTTGTTATTTTTATTGTTTTTTGCTCGATGAGGTGCAGCACCATCCTTGTTGAAACACGTTTGGCTGATTGGTGTGAAGCATCTCAATTTATGAAATCAAACGTTCTCCTAAGATACAGTATCTTGATATTTTTTTGCATTCCCTGTTCCATCAATGTTTTTGAGAACACCAACACCTTGACCACTCATACAGCCCCATACCATGAGACTCTCGGGGAATTTCACCGACTTAGTTAAGCTTCAGATTTCACCGAATGACTTTGCAACATAACACACACTAAATGTAGACTCGTCATTCCGTATTACATTATTCCATTGGTCTAGTGTCCATCTTTCTGTATAAAAGCCGAATCCAAGATTTCGTAGCCAATAGCTGTAGTCCAGTCTGATGTAATTTCAGATGTTGTGACATGTCTTTTGCCTTTTAATAGTCGTGGCAATAATTTATCATCTTTCTTGATTTACGTGGTCTTCCAGTTTGCTTGATGGCTAACAACGAGCCTGATGCTTTCCGCTTTTTAATGATGGCCACAATGGCACTTTGACTCACACACAGTTCTTCAGCTATTAAGCGTGTAGACTTGTTTTCTTTGTGTTTCGCAATAATAAGCTGGCGGAGGTGAAAGTGTTTTCTTCCTTCCCTGTTCACCACTGAGATAAGCACAATTCCGTAGAGCAGTAATTTACAGCAATGTACACTCACATGCCAAAAGTCATGGAATAGCAGTGGACTATTTTTCAAGTGCCAGTAGCATCATGTGCAAACAGTATAAATATGCAAATCAGTGTCAGTAGGTTTAGTTACACTGTCATGAGTAAGGGGTGAGGTGTTCGGTGTGACATTGGCTACACGACGAGAGCTATCCGAGTTCGAACGTATGGGTCATTCAATATCGGAGGTGGCTCAAGAATTCAACTTCCCACGGTCCATAGTTTCAAGAGTCTACCAAGAGTACTAACTTGACGGCATTACCTCACACCATGGACAACGCAGTAGTCGACCACACCTTCTCAATGAACGAGACCAACGGCGTCTGAGTAGGATGGTCACCGCTAACAGGCAACTGACACTACGCCAGATTTTAACTAGGGTGATACTAGAGCTGTATCGATGCGAACTGTGTAACGAAAAGTGGTGTCCATGGGATATGGAAGCAGAAGACCAACGAGGGTGCCCTTGCTAACAACAAGACATCGTCAGCAACGTCTCTCCTGGGCCCATGAAACCATCGACTGGACACTTGACAACTGGAAACGTATGACCTGGTCTGATGATCTCGATTCCCAGCTGATACGAGCTGACGGTAGGGCTCGAGTGTGGCGCGGACCCCATGAAGGCCATGGACCCAAGTTGTCAAGCATGCACTGTGCAAGCCGTGGTGGCTCGGTAATGGGCAATTGTGGGAAAAGTCGGAATGCTTGGCAATGTCTTCAGATGTCTTCCATCGACTTGTCGAATCAATGCCACGTCGTACTGTGGCAGTTCGCCGGGTTAGAGTAGGTCCCACACGTTATTAGGTGCTATCCCATTACTTTTGGCATGTGAGTGAAAGTGGTCTAAGCTGAAAATGAAAGATATGCAAATACAACCGTCGTTTCAAAAGTTCGTGAATTTTATTTCGGAGCGCGCGCTATGAAACAAGTGGACGTGCAAAAATGCATACATATTCTTTTGATGCTATGGTAATAGGTAACAAGTCCGAAAACACAACAACCCGATTGTAAATATTCTTGAAACACTATATTGAGGTACTGATCGTATATTTTTGGAATACTCCAAGGGGTGATCATATTATTTTGAAACAGTAGTGTTTGTAAAAATCATCTCTCCCTTCTAAACTGCATTTTGTTAAGCCTGTTTTTGTTTTATTACGTTGTTCTATAACAAACAAGAGTTGTAAATATATTTGTTTTTTGCTAGTCTTATTTGACTAGATAATAAAATGGCATAAAGATAAGAGATAAATGTATTTTAGCACATGATCGTATATTTTTGAAATTGGGCTGTAAATCCACGAAAAAATGGCTTCAACGATGAAATATTTCTTTGTTACCATGGCCAAGGAATTCACCAGACATTAATCCAGTTGAAAATTTATGGAAGTTGATGAAGGCTAGACTTCAACAAAGACTAATCAGGAGTTGATTTCTGCAATCAAACATATTTGGTCTAATATCAGTCGTGAAGAAGGTGCTAAATTGGTCAACAGGTCGTGTCTAAAAAGTACGACCGGTCGCCAACAGGTTACGTGGTACGATCGGCGGCCGTTTGCTTCCGTTTGTTCGTTCATGGACAGCAGCGGTCGTGAGCATTTTGCTTCAAAATGGCGTCGCAGCAAGGTTCCTCATCATATATCGCCATCTCCTTTCTCCAAAATATATTTTTTACGTATCGGGCACTCGAACACTTGAATTTTCTACTTTCGTCCGCAATTTTGCTTCTACTCACCGAGGCAGCCGACCGCGACCGGTCGTTACTTTATGAATCGAGGGTCATCCGAATCGGGAGAAAATTTAAAATGAATAAAGCCAACTACGTATGCCTGCATCGTTCCCGGGTCGAGCGGACATAGTCAAAATTTCGAGTCAGTCACTGGTGGCTCCAAAACGAGCTTTGCGACGACGGGTTTTGACCAGTCGCGACCGGTCGGGTTTTTTAGACACACCCTAAATAGACTAACGCCCGTACTCAGAATGAGCGCTAATGCTCTTGCTCTTACCACGGTCTAGAATACCGTGCACCGAACTTTTCAAAAATGGACGCTCACTTCGTTTAACATTATGTAACAAGAACTTTTTTAACAAAAATGAACCGACTTCAAGGGTCAAAAACCTTCCCAGAAAAATATTCAGTTGAATAGCGAAAACTCCAACCAAATCGGATCAGTAGTTTTTGAGAAAATCGCGAACATACATACATACGAATATATACGGGTCAAACAGAGACCTCCTTTTTTGAAGTCGGTAAAAATCACGGTTTAGATCGTAGTGCACGGCGGTAAAAATCACAGCAAATATCCTACAATGTGCTCTCAATGCTTTCGAGCTTTATTGTCATTAACTACTTTTTAACAATGGAGCTTTCGGACCATTGTATTCTAGACCATGCTCTTACTCAAGATCATTGTTGAATACAAATTTCATATTATTGAATTCGTACTTGACAATGGTTTGAGTAAGAGCCAAGAGCATTAGTGCTCATTCTGAATACGGGCGTAAGTCTTGCAATTAAAGCCATTAAGTCGACGCTATTAATTATTACGTAAAATATCCATATTTGGGTCTAATATTACTTCAAGTTGCGGTCATTGCGCATCGATCTCTCCTCCCCATCTTCTTCCAAGCATGTTCGCTCTTCAACCCAGTCAGATCTGATCGCTTCGCTGTTTATATATTGGGCCTATTGCAAAATATATCATGTAAGCAAGAATAATGAAGGAGGTACATCTATTCCTGATGTAATGTTACTACAGGTTTTAATGCTAACTAATTTGGAATTCTTTTAGTTCGTTGGAATTTTTTACTAAGTGTGAAATGGGATCGCGAGACCAAAGAGCTTAAGATACACCGGTGTAACAGAAAACGTACTTCATCGGACCACATAAGTTGTTTCCAATTATCGACTGTCCAATCTTTGTGCTTCTCTTCGAAAAGGAGATGTTTCTCTTGTTATAAGATGTTCGAACAGGCTTTCGGCTTCAATATCCCATATGATGCAGTGTACGACAAACCTTGATTAAGATGTGTGGTAATTTGTTGCACTGTTGCCCTTTAGTTGTCATTTATAATCCGAGACACACACCGTTCCGTCGGAGCATTTACTTGTCGATGACAACCACAAGTTGACAGTTGAGACCGCCAAACTTTCTGCCTACGTTGAGACTCAGCTTTTTTGGAGTGGCAGTCCAGTCTATAAATATTTTAACAATAGCTACTTTTGAACATTTCACAAATGCGGCGGTTTTCCTGATACTTGGCTCCATGGCTCCGAGCTCCTACAATCATTCCACGTTCAAAGTCTGTCAAATCGCGTTGTTTACCCATATCTTCACAAACAAATCACTTCTATATAATTATCGTAAGTTGGCTAGTTGTAAACACTAAGTTTTCCTTTTTTATACCAGTCTCGTCCGCTAGCCATAAATGTCAAAAGCGTTGTCTTCGACAGTGTTCAGATAGACCTTTCACAAATATCTGGGCAACAGTTCCATACCAGCAGAAGAAGCTCCATACCATAACATCACAACCAGAGCATTGATTTATAAGGCATGCTAGATTAATTTCTTCATGGGGCTCCCGCCAAACTTTCTGCCTAGCGTTGGTACAAGCAAAATGTGTATCATGATGATTCTTTCGACCACATATCCTTCTTCCAGTCTTCACGTGACTAGTCACGACGTGATATTCCAGATACCACTGTAGACGAACTTTTCTGTTCTTTGCAAAACTTTGGGGCTTTCGTAAAGGTCGTGACTGCCAATTTGGACCCGCTTCAGTTCTCGGCCCATGATTCTGGCAGTTACACTCCAGCCATCTTAAGAAGAACACTTAAAGTCAATTGAATTGGTTTGAATTGACTTTGAGTGTTCTTAGGATGGCTGGAGTGTATGAGTTGGGAGCAACCTTTGCTTAAAGTCATTTGTCAATTGCCGCATAGTTGATGTCCTGTTTCTCCATACAACTCGTTTTAAACGACGGCGGTCTCGCTCATGATTGGTCTTTTTTGATTTTTTGAGTTACAGTTAATCTTTAGTAGGCAATGATTGTGGATCGTTTTTCCAACGGTATCGCACGTTCCGAGAACCAATTATGCTGCTTCGGTCGCCAACTGCGTGGAGTCTCCTGTATACAGTTTGCCTGGAAATATTAACCCCAGTGGTTGCTGACAACTCTCTGACAATGTCCCTGGCTGTGTTTAGTAGCGATCTTGTCTGGACGTGGTGATACTTGGACGTTCCTGACTAAAGTGTCTGCGAGTGTTTCCATCCTGTCTGCGAGTGTCTCCTGCTTCAAGTCGTCTAATTATTCGTCCTCTCATTTCACTCTCTAAATACACAGAGTAAGCCATCAGCAACAATTATCGAATGCTCAATTGCCAATGAAAGCTAAGAAACACGTCCTTTATGGTAGAGGCACTAGGAACTGTGTCGCACTGTCAATGAGGTGAGTTTGTTCCGTTACCAGTGGTGCTGCCACCTGTGTATTTAATGTGCATTTAATGATGGAGTGGTGTTTACAGGACCTATAGAATGTCCTTACCAAGTTTTGTACTGATCGGATGTGTGGAAGGGTCTCATGCTACAAATCCTTTAATTTATGGATACCAGTGTATTTACATGCAGTTTCCGCTATTTGGCATATTACATGATCTTAAAATTAGAATCAAATTTCTTATACACTTCTTTTATGCATATTTTTAGATCGGTTTTGACCTATTTTCTTGTTCATTTTAACCTACTGCATTTATTCAGGCATTATACGTACAAGGGGCCCAAAACGTAACTACCAAGATTAAACGGCAATGTCTCAGATTTTCATGTGTAATTGTTTGAAAATTGTTTGAAATGGAAGAACTAGGAGACAAAAAATCCACTTGACCACAAAAGTTTGGAGACATCTGAAAAACGTCTAGAGCAGGAGGGGAAAGGGAAACTTCGAAGGAAAGATGGGTCTAAAGTATCCAGTGATGTTCCCGGGTGGTGAAGATGGATGGTCAAGTTCTGCTTCAAGACATTGAGAGCAGAGTACAATTGCAACAATGGATTACCAAGAAGTGAATAATTACCACTCAGATTGTTGGGATTGCAGAGCACACAGACACAAACGATCATGTACATCCAATGCCACCCAAGAACAGACTCGTTTAGTTGAAGTTATTTTTGCCATATATTTCCTTATCGACGCTAGGGAAATATTGTTGCCATGGAAACCGATGTAGTGATGATGCAACAATATTTTCAAGATGATGCAATGATAGAACATTCGTTTCCAATAATTGTTAACTTCAAGCAGGAAATGAGAATAATAGCACGATATAGATGGGCACATATCTATTGCTGGTGTCAAAGAAACGAAAGAGTATTGATTGGTCAGAGAAGACAAAAAAGTTATCCAGGCGTCGGAAACATCTGAACAACGGGAGCTTCGTCTACAGTAGGAAATTGTAGAATTACTGAAAATCAAGTTGAGCTATTTAACTCATTCAGGTTGTTCTGTTTACCTACGACTGTAATTATTCTAGGCAACACTGGGTGCCTCTGCTAGAATTGATAGTTCTTAAAACTTATCATTTTCTTGAAAGTCTTTAAAAAGGATAAGTAACTGGAGATAATGGAGAATTAGCAGACTATTGAGGAGCGGAACGGCGATAGAGGAAGCAGTCTCTTTGCTCGGGCGACAGTTGACGACATTACCGATAACAATGCATACATCAACTCAAGTCCTCAAATCAATAAGCATTTACTTATTATGCTCTATAATAATCGTTCGAAGAATGGCAACTGAAGAAATGAATGGCCAGAAGACAAAAAGTTAGAATTTCGGAAACATCTGAACAAGGGGAGCTTCGTTTACACCAGGAGATTGTAGAATTACTTAAAAATAATTTGAGTTATTATTTAACTTCTTCAGGTTTTTCTGTTTACCTACAACTTAATTATCCCGGGCAACGCCGGGTGCCTTTGCTAGTCATTGATATTGATGGCAAACTCATCGAACACGTTGTTTTATAAATGCCACTTCATATGCATTGTAATCAGCCTAATTTGAACTGTCTGTGCTCATTTGTCCCTGCACGGCACAACCAAGAGCACATGAATAGAGTGCTTATGTCCTTATGTGCTCTTGACACAACTTTCATCTTGGTAGGTAGGTAGGTTTTGGGCCACCCTGTATTTATTTTGAGGAATTTAATTTTTATCATACACTTATTTAACAAAAAATATAAACAAGCGTATTATTTATTACAGTTATTATTAGTTGTTTAATTATATATTTAATTTTATTTTTGAAACGGCAAATTTAACGATGAATTGAGACTTCTTTATGTAATAAAGTCAGGGGGAGGGTTTATTAAGTTGCTTCTTGATAAACGATGCATAGAGGTCGCCTACAGGAACATCCGCATGGGCAAATCCGTTTCATCGGCTTACAACGCAAATCCTATATTCTTAATGATAAATAAAAGTTTGAAATTAATTCCCTTTCAAAACTCCATTAATATAATAATGTTTACACCAATACAGTATTGGAGTTCTGATTTTTTTGCCGCAGGATGGTGCCACCATGTTTGTCTCTGGCTCAAATTGTGGTGAAACAACTTTCCATGCGTTGTGCAGTGTGCTGTGCCAGTTTCTCTCTCTCTTTCATTATGTGTACTATGCGTTATAATTTTTTCAGCATATTATTGTCACCAGCTCCCGGGGACAACGCCTCCTATAGATAAGTTCGAAAATTCTATCTATCTATAGGAGGCGTTGCCGGGGATAAGTTCGAAAATTCTATACTGTATACTGAAACATTTTTCTTCATGCACGACTCTTGCTTGTTCCATAAACTGCAATGAAGAGGGATTGTCGGTTATGCCTGATCTGACTAGAAATTGACTAAATTTATTGATTCTTTGAGATTGTTTATAGTTTCGAGTCCCACGAAATGATGGCAAATATTAAGCCTATAGTTTAAGCCCGCTTCACACTCTCGCGAGAACAACACAAGAAGCGTGAATGTGGGCCGATTCTCGGTTCTCACGCGTTCTCCGGTTTTTGTCGGTTTTTTGCCCGAGACAAAGGAGATGCGAACGCGAGAACAGGCGGGAAAATCGTGAAACACTCAGTAGCGCGCGATTTCAGCAAGATTCTCGCCGAGATTCTCGCGAGAGTGTGAAGCGGGCTTTAGAAATAAATTCGTATTTGTATTTTGAAAATAGATTTTTTTTTTCATTTAAAAAAACAACCGACCAAAACACGAAAGAACAACGATCAATAATTTAAAATCCACTTATGAGCATTTCATACTGTATATAGCTTATTCATAACGACAAGCAGGAGTTTATGATGATACAGGTTGTATTTTAATACGAAACGCGAGAATAATGTTTTTCACAGCTGTCGTGAATATCGTGCAGATACGCCCATTTTAGGCTCAGCTGGTCTTGGAGCAGCTCGTGGAGCTTTTAGCAGCTCATGGAGACTAGCTAGGCTGCGAATTAGAGTCCCGCTTTGGATGTGAAATGTTTGTTTTTGAATACTTTTTTAACTCAAGCTAATGCGTTAAGCTGGAAAATAAACACGATGCCTTACAGGGCCGTAGCCAGGACGTTATCTTGGGGGGGCCTGCCCTATCTTACAAC
This sequence comes from Rhysida immarginata, assembly GCA_023313115.1. Lineage (NCBI taxonomy): Eukaryota > Metazoa > Arthropoda > Chilopoda > Scolopendromorpha > Scolopendridae > Rhysida > Rhysida immarginata. The sequence continues at coordinate 366,109 of JAHWFO010031028.1, read as the reverse complement.
TAATTCACTGGAAAATACAGTATTTTAGAGACACTATGGCGCAAAACCCCGCAATGCGGGTGACGGAGGCCTTCTAAAGAAACCCTAATATGAAATGAAACGTTAACCTATAAAGTGTCATCTTGTGGGCAACCTATAAATAGATCCGCCGTTCTCTACATGCCCTTTGTTTGGAAATACAGCATGCATTCAATAAAATGCTGAATAAGCTAAACGATATTATTTGCTATATAAGAGGCTGAAATGACCTGTAATTATTTAATTCATAACATATAAGATTTTTTTTTCAGAAATGAAACTTATCATTATGGGGTAATTTGTTTTTATATCCTATGAGAAGAAAAGTAAGAACAGATAGTTAACCTAAATTCTGTAATTTGAGGGAGGAGTTCAGTCTTGCAATCATGGTGAAATGTAAGAGAAAACAAAATGGATAACTTCTCCATATACAGTAAATCCTAAATGTTAAGACGGCGGAATCAAACTCGACAGTACACCATCAAAGAAAAAAATTCGAACAGCTAATTGATTCGCTGGTTGAATTGCTAAACCTGTGAGCGATAACACACAACGTAATAGCAGTTACACGACATGTAAAAGTAAACACTACGTATATACTGCTAAAAATAAATAAGGTTAGTGAGCGGGCGACTTTGACAAAATTATGCAAGCCAGTCGTATGATATCTAAACGAAACACTGAATGTGACAGACAGCAGAATAATGGGAATCAGAATAGGTAAATCATATTATATGTAGGCAGGGATGGATGAAGGGAGGATACTCGATGAGCATCTGTACCACAGAGATAGGGAATTTCTTGGGTTCATTACCGTCTGTTGGAAATAGGCCGAGTTGACTTTAACGTTAGCAGCTAGCTTGTGCAACAACGAGCGCAATATGCAGCTGCAACCATAATTACTTTGGAAAACTTCCCCTTGCCTTGGTTGATGAAAGTAGCCCGTCATTTACCATCTTTGTGATGCCAATGAATAACTTGCGGGTTATTGGTGACCGAGGTGTACCCAACCTTCATCTATCATGTGCAAGGTATCGTGATGGTGAAACGTACGCGGATGTGTCGTTCTGTTAGACGATGACCACGAGCTTTATAGCAACACTGGAATTACAGGTTTTCTCGAATGATGTATCAACCGGAGTCCATATTGATCATATTCTCGTGATGCTATGTATTTGTGTTTTCTAAGGACGCCTTAGCTCAAACACTGTTCAACGTTGGGTAAGTTCTGTTTCTGGTTGCTTTTTCACTTCGAAAACTTCGAAGTCGCATTGAACACCCAAGTTCCAATAGATCCTTCCTTGAGGTTGGAAACATCGCCGGTGGGAAAATCCTATTTCGGAATTCAAATCCTCAATAGAGATGTTCGCTGCTCCCAATGCCCTTGATGTAGTTGCAGCCATAGTAAACTGAATTTAAGAGGAAATAGTCCTCTGTGTCTTAACTAACAATGATTAGTGTTTGGTTTGAGCCGGGTTTGCCTTCCTCGTTGCCTTCTATTTCCCTTTGAAGAAGTCATCACTCTAAAATTTGGCTCAGCAGACCAGAGACAAATGAAAGAAAGAGACTGGCAGTGACCTCCCCTCTAGCGGTGCCTTCGCGCCGCCATATTGGGATTGGCAAGAAACAGCTGATCGTCCGAGGCAATGCATGTGAATCAATCGGTTTGGTTTGGTTTATTTGGTACTAGAAGAGGTACCCGGCGTTGCCCGGGATAATTACACTTGCACAAACTTTTCCTTTCATTGTTAGTCATGAGATATATATTGTTGGTTCATGCAGTGTGTTTGTGAATTGCGTGCTGATACCATTGTTGATACCTATTGTTGTACCAACTTTGCCTTGCATTGTTGGTCATGAGATATTTCTCATTAATATGCCTTGCCATAACCATGAATATCGATTTTTTATCGATATTTATTATTTTTCCGAAATCTGAGGTAGACAGTGACCTTCCTCATGCTTT
>JAHWFO010031028.1:327056-363725 GCA_023313115.1 Rhysida immarginata | reverse complement strand
TTATTCCCGGGAATAAATGGCGAAACTAGTTGGAACTCCTGATGTCCCTCTGTTATACTGTAAGGCCACTACCTGTTTAATCAATAGGAACAGTATTATGATCCACCCTTCTACTGATACTTCTTGTTCTGGTTGGAGACTCTTGCTTTCCTCTTAATCGCAAACTATTAGCAGGGAAGACGATCGGGAAGAGAGCACGTGGCTCTTTGTTTTTGTTTAGTTCGATCGCTCAAGGTCCACGTGTCTCCTTCCGATCACCTTAGAATTTTCTGACACTTTACTGAAGTTTTGCATGCAAAAATTTTGTAGTGGGCCCAAAACCTGTTGCGAATATATGTTTAGTTCTTGCAGGCATACACTATCATTTAAAATATACATTTGCTTCTCAACTTTAGTATAAACTTTTTAAATAAGGAAACTTTTTTCTGTGCTGGTTCATGGGATATAGAAACAGTTTTTTAGTAGTCTACCTTTGTGAAAAATAACAGTTTATGGCTTACCCCTTGTTAGGCAGTCATGATGCACTATTGTTGGATGTGATTCCAGCACATAACTAATTTTCAAACAAAATATTTAAATATTCGTATCTTAAAGAATTTTTCAGTTCTGATGTTATAAAAATGTTGTTTTATCAAAATTGTTGTTCTATTAGTCATTAGTTCCAAAAAATTATTATTATTATAAATTGTTTCACCCAAATTTCCACTTTCATTATAAAGTAATTTTCTTATTTAAAAAAGTTTCCTTATTTAAAAATTTTCCACTGAATTTGAGAAGCAAATGTATGTTTTAAATTTAGTTATCAGTCATATACCTCAACTGTATCCTGTATTAACACACTATCATATTTTATTGCGTGAAATCACAGAAACAAGAGTTTCTGTTTTATTACAGAGCGAGAGAATTGGCATTAAGAGTTATGTTTTTTTTCCGAAACGAAAGGCCATTGATTCAAATCCTTTTTCACAGAAGGTATATATGTTGTAGATTGACCTAAAATTTCAACCAAATCCGTCATGACATGTCCGTGCGGTCCCCGTATGAGATTAAATTTCGTTTTTCGATAAACATTTTCATTAGAGATCCAGCGAAATGTTGACTGAGCTTCGATGTTTTATAACTTTTACTGGACTAATGAAATAGGGGAAATATATCACTAGCTTTTGATAAGTTAGGAGCGTAGCCACCTCCCCCCCCCCCCCCCGTCAGCTATGAGATGTTTATTCCTTTATAAAGCGCTCGCATCTTACTCAACAATAGCGCAAGACATCTTTGCCTTTTTTTAAAAATTTCCTTTAACTTTAAATCTCCTGAGATTTAAAAATTCAACATTTTTTCGTTGTTTAAGGTGGTTTTGTGTAATTTTGGGGTTAAATGAGTTTTTTAAGGATTTTTGATCTCCCAATTCAAGGTGCGCTCGGGATGATCTCCCAATTTTGGGGGCTTTTTGAGAGATTTGAAATTCGCTCAAAAAAAGTCTCGAAAATGTGTAAATATTGATTTTTTTCTGGTCCTTTTATATATTTTTTAAGGATTTTTTAATGGGGGTTTGAAGGATTTTTATCTCCCAAAAATTGACCGCCCAGAAATAACATTGGTATCTACTAACCTCTGTATGAGAAAAATTAGCACATTCTTATAAAACTGTATTTAGTTCTGATACTTTATAAGTGGAATATAAAAAAGAAAAAAAAACACTCATGTGAATGCTTCGCTGTAAACTACGCTAAATTGAAAGTTGTTGCCAAAATTATCCAAGGTCTTTGGGGTTGTAATGAAAGTTTGCTTCCTTTATCATGTAACATTTGAAAAAAGTGAAGTTGAACCAACTCTCTTTTGAGTAAGGGTTAGTTTAAATGTCATTTAAAGTCATGCACTTTTCGGTGGTAAAAATGGACTGGACTTTACAAACTGCGGAATTCTCTGACCGCGAAAAATAGTTTCCATTCCAACATCTAAAACAGAATCGTCAACAGACTGGAAATCTGTCACTATTTTATTTTTATATTACAACAAAGCCTTCTTATGTTACAATAAAACATGTCACAAATACTTATCTAATAAAACCTGTCTGCAAATAAAGCCTTAAAATGAGATTTTAAAGATTAATATATACCCGATGTAATCAGTTAACCTTTTATGAAGTTAAAGGAAACTTGAAAGGTGAAGGAGGGTGATCTGTGGAGCTCGAGCAAGAACATAAAGCTATCACCTCCTATTCAGGTACTTATTATTAAGCAGAAGAACACCGAGATGCATATTTTAGAAGCTATGGTTCATTATTAAACAAGAAGCTAATAGAAAAAATTTATGGACAAAGAACGTGGATTTCATTGTTCCGACGAAACCTTTGACATTTATGTAATAACTTTACTTTCATACTAACTGAAACTTGTAAAAAAAAATTATTTTTCTAATATGTGATTAATTGGACAAATTGATTGTATGATCCATATTTGAATTAGTTCATTGTCAGGTAAAAAGTAGGGCAAAATTATTTTGGGTGAAGATAAATATAGAATTACAGACACAGGGAAGACGAAAACTTACAGAATTAAACATACTGTAAGTCCGTGAAAGGATTTAGAAATTCACCCAAGGAAAACTACGCAACTGATAATTCTTACGTCGATAGAATGACAATCTCTCCGGTATTTTCTGCATACGTCACAAATGCTCAATGTGTCTGCCTTTTGTACTGTGGCAGACTTCTATCCGATAACCCATTTCCTTCATAGAGTCACAGTGATATGGTTGTGTAGTTTCTAGTTATTAACAAGAAGTGTGGAGGCACAAAGGCAGTATCTTCACGAATCCCTATAAGAAAACTCACATGGGGTTAAATTCGGGGTTTGCTTGACCCTCCGCCCCTTTTTTGAAGAACAGGCAGTGACGTCACGGTCAATAAATTTGAATAATAATATCTAATCTTGCATTTTCTAAATTTTGTCCGTGATAGATTTTCACCTCTCATGTCCATTTTAATTTTTTTTTTTAATATTAATAGATTTTTATTACGAATCCTAATACAGTACATTATACAAAGAAGAATGATTGTTTGTGTGATTGTTTCTTATACAAATCCACAGTTTTGTTCCGATCTTGATGAAATTTTGCACACTTGACCTTCAAAGAAAGAAGGTCACTGTCTACATGAGAGTTCGATAAAATAATAATTGTCGATAATAATCGATATGCAAAATGATGACAGAACATACAAATAGTAGGTATCTCACCAACAATATGCACGGATCAACAATATATGTAATAATCACAAACAATGCAAAGCATAGTTTGTGCCTACAATGGTGTTTTGATGTTGCGTCAAACAAGGGCTGATGAAATTAATGCTTACCTTAAAGCTTCAAGTTTTAAGGGGAATAATAAATAAATAAATAAATAAATAAATAAATAAAAGAAAGATTGTTGCCATGGAAACCGATGTAGTGATGATGCAATAAAATTTTCGTGATGATCCAATGACAGAACGTCCTGTTTCCTTGGCAATATAACATTCGTTTCCAAGAATTATTAATAATGAGAAGAAAATCAGCATAGCAGACGATATAGATAGGATAGTCTCTCTCGTTTTATTTTTTTTCAGACGACATTAAAAAAATAAAAATAAAGAGCCCTCCACACGCGACTAAGACTCCCCCCCCCCCTCTAGCGGGGGGTTAGGTATTTAAAGATACCGGTCGATCAAGTAAATTATTTGAAACAACGAAGTCAGCAAGCTTGTACAGACATAACGCCCATCATAATACTAAATTTGATGGGTTCTGTGAAATACCGTGCACAGTTATGCATTGCTGCAGAAGGACACCACATTGAGCACTTCATTCATTGACAAATGTAGCTTGAGCACTGAAATTTCATTTTGTTGTAGTGGGTTTATTTTTACGCTTAATTTTTTTTTGTTAAAATCAGCGTTTTGAGCTCTACAACTATACTATTGGAAATTTTTCTCTACCTGTAATGGTTGCAAAGTTGCAAGGTGCAAAATTCGAGGTCAAAGGTCAAATTTGACACCAGCATTGTTTAGCACCTATCTAATTTCCTATATGTTGCCTGCAAGAGATTTGTTGTATCTCCACTCGTTTTGAAATTGTATGGGTGGCAACAGACTTTTGGCCCGTTCTGTATATAGGGCAGTCTCTCTCGAGGGGTCAGTGTCTCCTTTCAGCTGTCTAACAAAGTTCAGACAATTGGCGAAAGTTTGTGTGTTTGTAGAATGTTTGTTTGTGTTGTGCTTTTTAATAATCGATTGAAGGACATATACAGGGTGTCTCAAAATTCCTGGTACAAACTTTGCGAGGTGATAGAGGGTACAACCATAAGCATCTTTTCTCTATAGTGTTTTTAGGGAAACGCAACCCCTGCAAAGATATAAGGGGCTAAATGTAGGATGCCCGCCTGCAATGTGGCTGACCTGCGTACAGAACAGCTCTAAACATCCAATGACGGTAATTTGAACTCCTTAAACTTTGTCACCCCATTACCGAAATGGTACTGAACCACAATTACTGACACTGATAAATAAGGTTCGAATTGTTTTGCATTATGATGAACTCTCCCAAAACATAGGTGTGATCTGTTGCTAATTGATTGTCGTCAATGAAGTGTCACTTGATAAAACATACATAATTAAATTCATCAACCACCCCTATTGCAAAGACAAGTTCACAATACGTAAATGCATGCAAATTCGAAGCCTACCGATAAAATGTTGCTATTACAAACAAGCCTGTCCATTGTGTTGTGGAATCAGTTCTGTCATGCAGCGATTCACAAATGCTGAGCTTGCCGACATGCATTACATTTATGGTGTAGCAAATGGAAACGGCAGGAACGCTGCACGAATTTATCGTCACCAGTTTCCACGTCGAGTACATCCTGACAGCCGGCTGTTTACCAGAATTCACATTCGACTCCGCGAAAATGGAACGTTTCATGTTCAGCGACCCGATGCTGGACGTCCACGAGCTGCTCGGCAGGAGATTGAAGTACTTGAATACTTTGAAAAACACCCATTCAGTAGTACCCGCATGGCAGCGCAGAACCTGGGTATTTCACGAGGTACGGTTTGGCGTGCGCTTCGTGAGAACGGCATGTATCCATTTCACCATCGACGAGTGCAGCCGTTGCTTCCCCAAGATTATCATTTATATTTCGCCATGGACATCAACAACAATTTGGGGTGAATGTGTTGTGTGGCGTACTTGACAATACGCTGATCGGGCCTTACCTACTACTTCCTCGCCTCAACGGACACATTTATCAAGTGTTTCTGGAGGAAGTATTGCCAGATTTGTTGGAGGATGTTCCATTAGCTTGTCGACGATTGATGGTTTCAGCATGATGAAGCGCCAGCTCATTTCGCTGGAATGTACGCAATGTGCTTGACAACTTGTTTGATGGTCGGTGGATTGGTTGGGGAGGCCCAGTACGATGGCCACCATGTTCGCCCGACCTGTCTCCTCTCGATTTCTGGTTGTGGGGCCACATGAAAACATTGGTGTATGCAACAGAAGTCCAAGATATTGATGACCTTACTGCGCGCATTGCTGTTTCAGCTGGTGAAATCCAAGCCCATACACAAATATTTCAACACACACGCCAATCATTAGTACGCAGATGTCAACTGTGTGTTCAGGTTGGTGGCGGACATTTTGAGCATTTGCTTTGAATAAAATACGTACTTCTAATCTAACACTGTACTGTCAATGTTCGTATTTCGTTTTTTGTGTCACATCCACGTACAGTCATTGGATGTTTAAAGCTGTTCTGTACGCTGGTCAGCCACATTGCAGGCGGTGCGTCCTACTTTTAGCCCCTCATATCTTTGCAGGGGTTGAGTTTCCCTAAAAACACTATAGAGAAAAGATGCTTATGGTTGCACCCTCTATCACCTCGCAAAGTTTGTACCAGGAATTTTGAGACACCCTGTATTAATGCATACCTATAGAAATGCCACCGAAGACAAGAACGAATATTGGTCAGAGAAATCCTACAGCTAAAAGATAAAAAGCTATCCGAGCGTCGGAAATCTGAACACGGCTAAAAATTAGTTCAAGGCTCCGAATTATCGTTTACTCTTCAGAACAGTGTAGAACTTTCCGGATGCGACGGTAGCTCTCCCACCTCCTCTCCCACTGGATTGAACCACTTCTTGAGGTTGCTCTCTTTACCTACAATTCTAATTATCCCGGGCAACGCCGGGTGTCTAGTATAAAATAAAAGTAACGATGAACGTTTATGTGTTCGAAACGTGTAAACTTAAGGGTGTCTTCTGTCATTTATCAGATTGTTACAAATATAATGTCGCAGATTTTCACAGGCGGACACTATTATATGAATGAAAAAAATAAAAAAATTAGAAAAAATAAAAAAAGAAAAGTCAATGTGCGAACTACTTTTCTTTAGAAATAAAAACTCAGTTTGTCAAGCTACGTTACGCCCACTTGCATTTTAATAAAGCGTGAACATTTCCTTTGTCAGAAAAACAATATTAGCATTCAGACACAAATTCAAGAGCTGAACGTTACCATATAGAGACAAAATAGGAATAAGAGTCATTTTCGCTTTACACGTTTAAAATGCTAGTAAGCTTTCATAAACGCACGCATATAAATGTAAAAGTATTATTCTTTGTTTAATAATTTGATATAAAGTTACATTTAAATTTTAGTAGTTTTTAGCTGGCCTGTTGGCCTAAGACCAAAATGGCAACAGAAATGGTGACGCTTGACCTATTAACACGTGATAAACTTCCAAACGATCTCAATTTAAGAGCTTCATAAAATATTTTGTCAGAAAGCGAATAAAAGGTTAAAAAGAAAAAAAAATCCGTGGGAAATAATGCATACAATGGGTGTGTCAGTTGTTTGGAGAGAAAGTTGAATAATTGATCCTCTCTATTACGTGTAAAAGATTAACACATTTTTTTACAAGGTCTGAGAGACTATAATATTCAAAAATAAAATTATTCTTGATTTTCAGTTTTTTAAAATCTAATTTGTTACACTTCTTGCTAAATAATAAGTCAGTGGAGCGTTGTATTGAATGCTCATCATTCAATGGAAAACGTTGTCACAAAATTTTTAATTACATTGTTGCGATGGTAACATGAAGATAGACAAAATCAATAACATTAATATGAAATAACATATTACGAGGGAAAGTTATTAATTGAAGTCAATTCGGTATAATGGACACGGAACCGATGTTTTACTGAAATTTGGTGGATGATAATGGAAAGCAGCCATCTGAACGCTCGTGCTCATGACTACGTATAAAAGTAAGGTTCATGTATACTCTCTATGCCAGCTTAATAAAACGCTATACCGAAATTTCGTAGAATGACTTTCCCTTCTAGAATTTCTCATGCCTTCATTCTAGAGTTGTCTGATCATAATGCGCAATGTGCGTTTATGGCATTAATAGGGACCTCATTGACAACCGCCTCACTTTGAAAATTGCATTTACAGCTTTAAGGAAAAAAAATTTGGACTCGGTAAAATTGCTCGAACAATATATGTATTTTTTTTTAACAGGATAATTGTTGCATAAGCTAAAATTATGTCCCTTACGTATTTCGTTTACATTTATTATTCACTGGTAAAAGTTTGCAAATGAGCAAGAGAAATTCGTGTTTATTAGGTTCCTCTCTTTAAATCGATTCATTGTGCTAAATACATTTTTTCCCTTTATCTAAGCCAAGGATTAGTAAGAATTAAGAACTTAAGACACCGACTTAAGAAAAGTATCAGGGATTTATTATTTATTTCTTTTTTTTTGATAAAAAGAATTAAAGACTGGCAGTACTTCATGATGTTTATTTAAGAAGCCAATAAAACTTTATATAGTTTCCCGAACAATTTTAATGTGTAAGTTTTTACTCTCGTCGTAATCCAAAGTTCATTTTTGAAATACCAGTTCTATCTCTTGGCGTAAAATTTTAATCCCCAAGAGGAACGAAGGTGAAGTGTAAGCGTAGAGTGTTTTCTTTGTTGTTCCCATTTAGGTTAAGTTCTATATTATTTTTTATTTATTAAAAACACACTGAATTTTTTTCTCCGTATAACTGCTTATAATTAACGAATATTAAAAAAAAATGATGATTTCTGTGCCAGAGCATTGATTCGTGAATAACATTATAAAATGGCTTTGAGAGCTTTTTCGGGATTTAATTCTAAACCAACTGATGTTTATTTTTAAGAACTTAAATTTTATTGTTCATAAATTAGCTCAGCATTTCAATACTATGGATTAATAAGCTTACGTTTCTGTAAACGAACCCTGTCTGTAACGATTTCAGTCAATTCATTTAATATTCTAAACTTTTGAAATATATTAACTTTAGTTTTGAATATTTTAATTTAATAATTTTATTTTATCATTTAATTTTACCAATTTCCAAAATTATGTAATTCTGATTGCTTTAAATAATCCTACAAAGAAACTAAGTAACAAGTTTCATTTTAAACTTCCGGTGAACCCGTTAAGAGTTTTGTTATTTTGCAAACTTAGAACAATAAGTTGCATCTATGTTGCTTATAAGTTGCTTAAGAATAAATATATAAAATTTTAATTTCACCAAAGCGTTTCTTCTTTAGTTTCACCAATGTTGCGTAGTTACATGTTTCGTTTTAATCTCTTGAAACGAAATTTTGATCGTATAGAAATTTTACTAAGAGTAATAATAATAATAATCAATCAATAACTTTATTCCAAAAAGGAAAAGGAATCCCATAAAACAGCTGTAAAAGCCAAAACAAGGGTTTCCTAAAATACATAAAAAGCCAAAAGGCTTAACACTGAACAGAACATCAAAATCAAGAAACAAAGTTTATAGAAAACAAAAATTTATATAATACATTTAGAAAAAGAGACAAAAATCATTATCAAGACATCAAAATTCATTATACTGAGTAAGCAAATTATTAATAAAGCCTAATTTAGACTTAACATAAAATAACTTCTTTTTTCTAGAGCGTCTAAAACAATCCAAATTCAAACATTCAAGTACTTCAGGGGCAAAAAGTTACCATTTAAAAGATTGTTAATAAAGTTAAAACATTCAATTTTATAAATTATCATGGGATCAGGGATTCCAGTTCGTTCAGACATGATTGTAAAAGAATAATTCTCCGTAATGCTACCAAATATTTGAAAAAGCATAAGATAAAATCTACTATAAATAGTTATTAGTCTTTGCAGGGAGGAAAAAGCACAATTCCCCCATACAATAATCAAGTATCTAATAATTGGTATAACATAAATATTAAAAAGTAAAACAAGCACATTAGAACTTTTAATTCTTATTGCGATTTTGGACAAGATCCCAACTCGCTTCAGACAGCTACCGATAACATAATCAATGTGCTTATGAAATCTACACTGGGAATCTAAAAAGATACCAAGATCCTTCACACATTTAACTTTTTCGATTTCAGAGTCACACAATTTATAAGAAAATTCAATTGGATTGGATTTTCTAGTAATAGTCAATATCTTAGTTTTATCAACATTAAACTGAAGTTTATTACTAGTGCAATATCGTGCAAAAGGATCAACGAGATTCTGGAGAACCCTACAGTCACTCCTTTGCTTGATGATATTAAAAAGCTTTGTATCATCGGCAAACATTAATCCTTTATCTTCAAGAATATCGAAAGCATCATTCACAAACAAAATAAAAAGTAGAGGTCCCAGGGGACTATCTTGGGGAACCCCTATGCTAATAAGAAAACCAAAATCGGTACAATTTCCGTTGATATTTACAAAACTACAGACGTTAAGTCTTGCTAGCTTGCCAATCAAAACAGTGTTATCAACCCTGTCAAAAGCCTTACTTAGATCCATATAAACAACATCAATTTGGCCCTTAAGATATAGAACCTTGTCAACATTTTTGCAAAATGAAAGAAGATTAGTACTTGTACTTTTTCCTCTCAAAAAGCCATGCTGAAACTCAGATACAAGAGACTCCGTCTCTGCTCTAAGCAGTCTAAATAATATAATTTCAAAGATTTTCCCAAAGACCGGAAACAAGGAAATTGGTCTATAATTTGCGGGATCTAATGGACTTCCCGTTTTAAAGATGGGATAGATTGTTATCCATTTCCAACAATCCGGGTAATACCCTATCTTAAGATATTTATTAAAAATACGAGTAAATCAACAGGGGCTTTAATATATTCAACACAGCCTTTTATAATGAAGGGAGGGATACCTATTGACCTTTTTGGCTTCAACAAATAAGTCTCTTTTTCATCAATACTCAAATTACCTCCCAAGAGCCCAATCTCAATAGGATCAGCATTTCCACTAATTTGCCTACCAGTAAAAATCTTTCCAAACCGACTGGCAAATTCCTTGGCGATATCATCAGTATCAGTTAAAACTTTACCTCCTGTCTCAATAACGATTGTAGAAGGGGAATTTTTATTAACATCATTCCAAAAACTTTTAGAGTTTGTATTTCTATTAAGAATCAAGGATTCAACAAATTTATCATAATCTTCCTTGATTTTTTTGATTTTTTTACGAGCAGGACTGAAATCAACAAAAGCAGACTGTGTTTTAACTTTTTTCCATATCGCATGCAATTTTCTCTTAATTTTGATCAACCTAATAGTTTCCTTTGTCATCCATTTCGGATAATTTGTTTTAAAAGAACAACTTTTAAAGGAGCATTTTCTCTAATAGCGGCCCTACATTTTCTCTAATAGCGGCCCTAATAATAATTCAATTCAATTCAATTCATTCAATTCAATTCATTTATTGTGTTCACACAGCTAAATCAAGCCAACACGGAACTATAATATCGAGCAAAAAGAATGAGAATTACAAGATTAAAAAAAAATAAAATAAATAAAAAGAAATATTAAATAAATAAAATTAACATTACGGAATAATTACAAAACAACAACAGAAAAACAAATAATAATAATACAAAAAAATACAAAAATACAAAAGGACAAGCATGAATTCAATAATGATAATCAATAAATACAACCATAACCACAAACACAGGATAGTAACCTGATGATGCAAATTAATTAAATAAATCAATGACATCAGAATTCTCATTGTATAGTTTTTGAATTCTGAACATTGTGTCCAGACGAAATTTATCTCTGAATTTAATAGGGGGCCAAAAATTCATCACGGGCTTCCTCGTAGTATGGGATGGTACTCGAATGAAAATAGACTCGAGAAGGTTAGGAACATCCACCTTCCCAACTAAAACATTCTTTAGAAAGGCAAGATCAGCCTTCATTCTAATGTCTGAGAGTGCACACAGATCTGAAGGTATATCAAAATTCGGGAATTTCTGCTTTCGAAACCGGAGGAAGACATTTTGCACCCTGTCCAGTTTACAAGACTGCCGATCTGAACCCCCATTCCATAAAACAGAACAGTAGGACAAAACGGGTAAAACTAGACTCCGATATAGCTGAACAAATGTGGAAGGGCACCGAAAATCAGCTCCATTGCGCAGAATGGTACCAAGAGCTCTGTAAGCCTTCAGACGAACAGAGTCAACATGGGAATTATAGGAAAGTGCGCTATCAATGATTACGCCAAGATCACGGACACAGGATTTGGCAACTTGCACGTTTCCACGAACAGAATAGGAGAACTCGATAAAATTGGTCTTTTTGTCACAGTAAGAACAGAGCATTAGTTGCATTAATTGCAAGATCATTCTGCTCACATCAACGACATCAATATATGGGAGTTTCTTATCACCTCGGATAGGTCAGCAGTGAAGATAACAAATAATAAAGGCCCTAGGACAGAACCCTGTGGAACACCACAGAGAGGCCTATAGGACAATGATGAATGATGTCGTATAGATACAACACTCTGTCGATCCAACAGGAAAGAACGCATTATCCGAAGGAGTCCATCAATAATCCCATACGCACGCAATTTTTTAATTAGTAACTCATGATTGACAGAGTCGAACGCCTTTCGCATATCAAAGTAGACCACGTCAAGTTGCTGGCAATGGTCAAGAGCATCATGAGCATGAGTGGTGAGAGATACAAGATTGCTCACAACGGAATGTCGGGGAATGAAACCATGTTGACACGCAGGTACATGAGGAAGGACATGTTGTAGAAGATATTTATGAATGATGTTGTCAAAGACTTTGGCAATGGGTGGAAGGATAGAGATCGGCCTATAGCTAGCAGTGTCGGTCCGTTTGGCAGCACCACCCTTAAAGACAGGAACCACAATCGCACTCTTCCATATTTTAGGATAGTGGCCAGCTTTTAGACACAAATTAAAGATGTGCCTAAGCGGAATAATTATGACATCTCGAAGGCCTTTAAGAATAAATGCAGGAACCTCTGTCGGAGAACTGCAAGGCTTAGCCCGTAATCTATTAATGCCGTAGGCAACATCTCTATCAGTGAACTCGTTTAAGATGAGGTTATCAATAGGGGGACAATAAGTAGACTGTCCTCCGATAGGTGTGTTGAAAAAAGTAGAGACAGTTTCACTGAAATGCTGGACAAAACAGTTACTAATATCCAATCCATCAGTAATGGTAAGAGCAGCAGAGGTAGTGATAGTAGTTATAGTATGTCGATCCTTTCTTTTGGAGTTGACATAGTTCCAGAATTTACTCGGGTGGGAGTTGCAGCTGTTTTCTATAGTGTCAACGTAAGTACGAAAATTCTGCCGCTGAAGCTCTTTGCATTGTTTACGTAGTGAAGAGAATTTTTCACGAAGATCAGGGTGATTACAAGTCTTAAGCTTCTTATGTATGCGATTCTTGGCTTTGAGGAGTTTGGTAAGCTCCTGCGAAAACCACACAGGATACCTGCTAGACTTTCTACTTGTAGCATGAGCAACGGGTATGGCTTCACTCATGATTTGAAGAAGGGTGTTATGAAAGTACTCAGCAGCAGTATCAGCGTCGGTGCATTCTAGCAAAACTGTCCAATCCGTACTGCGAGTACAATCATATAAAAGATTATAGTTACCATGTTTAAATTTCCACAACTGCTTCGGCAAAGTTATAGGAATTTTAGATTTACGGGAATGATTGATGCGAAGAACATAAGTATTGTGATACTGGCTGTCAGGCGGCACAAGACAATTTTCTTCTGTTAGAGTAGTAATAGATGCATGAATGTTTGCGACAACAGCATCAAGCATAACGTCAGGATTATGTCCAAAGGGCAGCAACAACTGAAGTCCACAAACAGCTAAAAGATCACGAATTAGAGAGTGTTTTAAGTGGCCGTAATGACCTCCTGAAGCTAAGTTGATATTGAAATCTCCTACAAGAAGAACTGAACCTTTAAACTTTAAAATCATATCAATGAGAGCCCCATACACACTCCTGATGCCATCAGCACTAAGACCAGGATGAAAATAAAGACAGCCAATCATAAGTGAGACTACACACATCGTTTTTAATCGCAAGAGCAACTCCCCCACCGGAGGAGGCAAATGTTCTGTCCATGCGGAAAATAGTGTATCGCGAATCAAACGCAGAAGAAGAGGTAATATCTGAGACGAACTAGGTTTCACTGAGAGCAATAATAGAATAATCTTCCAACAGAACTGATTGGTACAAAGTAGAAAGCTTCGTACGAAGGCCCCTGCAATTCTGATAGTAAATCTCCATATTATTAGAATTAGTTACCAACTAAGCCAACTGAGTCCTCCGATGCTGAAGTAGGCGTAATTTGATCTGAGCACTGAGGATTAGTTAGGGACACCGAATCCACCTCAGCACCATCTGACAAAGGAGATGCACCGTTAGCCTTATTTTCATGTACAACTGATTTTGTCATCTTGTTCATATTGCCAGCCAAAGACATCGATTTCTCATTTGTTACAGGCAACGGATTATACAAAACTTTGGGGTTAAGCCGATCCTTAAAAGGAAGAACTAAAACTCCACCAGGCCAGTTTGTTGATAGATAAAAGCATGTAGTATATCAAACGACTTGGACTGAGGTGTCATAAATGAATATAATGTAAAATTAATGATAGTCCAAGTTGATTTAAAGGAAGCTGGTTTAGTGGAACCATTCTGGTTCATTCGAACTGTTCATTTATCAACCTCAGTTCTAGAAACGGAAACATAAAATGAGGCATAATGAGGGCGCTTTGGTTTTAGTTTGTGGCAAACAACTTGTGAAGGAGAAAAAGAGGAAATGTGCTCCAACACATTTTCCTCAGTAGTGTCAGGCATCAAGCGTGTGATAAAAAGTTCGTGGTAAGAAACACTGCGCTGTGCCGATTGGAGAGTGAGGCTTAATAATTTAATAATTATATAACAACAGGGGGGAAAAGGCGACTAGATAGATTGGAAGGTCGAACCCAATGTTGTCCCACAACAGGCCTAAGCCCAAAACGGGGTTAATGAAAAAACATTTAAAAGAAAATAAAATAGTTAAATTAGTTAATAATAATAATAATAATAATAATAATAATAATAATAATAATAATAAAATTAAAATAAAATTTCTTGGAGACCTATTACACTAGTAGGTCTTGTATTTCTAATTCGAATGATTTCACACAGTTTCCGTTTGTAAGGAAAATAAATTCCGACATAACGTTATTTTAGATATCACCCTGGTTCTATGCGAAAGCATTTGGTTAAATATGAGTTTTTAAATTGCTATTCAACTGCCTGAAATTGCATCAAGGCACTAAAAGGACGAAATTCACCTATCGATTATTTATGTGTTAAGTTCCTTAAAGTGTTGTTGCGAAGCCGCGGAATGTTTCTTGAGCGAGAACTAAAGCTCTCGATTTTCAGTTGGAGCTTCAATAAAATTCTGAGCCATGCATAATTATTCAGTCTAAAACAGTACAAGGTGGATCAAAACCTACCTATCAAGATTAAATGTCAATTTCTCAACTGATAATAAGTGTAATTGTTTGAAAATTGTGTGATATGTTCGAGGCATCAAGGCATTTTGTTTAACGGCTGGGATTTGTGGACCAGTGTTTTTGGACGGAAATATGTCATCGCAGAGGTACAGCAGACAGGTGCTTGAGAACCAGTTCATTCCTGTCATTCAAGGGTTTGCGGATCTGAGCTCACACATCAGATTTTTTAAGCAAGATGGTGCATGTCCCCATCACACAACTGCTATTTTCGAACTATTGCATGAATATTTCGCACAGAATGTCTCAAGCACTATGGAAGTGGCGTCGACTGGCCCCCGTATTCACCTGGCCTTAAATACTAGTCCACAAATCCCAACCGTTAAACATATCACAGAATTTTCAAACTATTACACTTAGTACTTGCTGAGAAATTAACATTTAATCTTGGCAGGTAGGTTTTGGGCCACCCTGTATCATAATATAGCCATTTGCCCGTAGTGTCCGTGTATGTGTACTTTCCTCTACCTCCTCTTACGGTATTTCAGTTGATAGGGTTGTGATATTTTCTATCAGATGTCCTAAATGACCAAATCTATAGCCGCAATTAATATGATCACCATATGTCGTCTCCTGCAATATTAAAAGTCATTAATCATCTATTTAATTGGAAATTTTGCATGTAAACAATTACACTACTGTTCCTTATCAATTATTGTATAATATGTATAAGAAGCGCATTCTTCTTGTCCCTATTCGTCAGTTTTGATGGGTTTTTTCCATTTCGGTTTCTTAACAGACCGAGTTCTTTTAATCTGCCGTTTGCAAATGTTACTAATAATTTACCTAGGAATTCTCAAAATAATTTGCTAAGTCTCATGTGGCATCTTAGTGTTCCATGTTGGAAGTCTAGTTACTCCCTCTGAACGTGGCATCCCACTACTGCGTCTGTCTGTTCCAAGCTTGGCATGCGTTTTTAATGCAGATTCAGCAACATTTTGATGCGTAAAACTCGTATCAACATCTATAGAGGGGTGTACGAATATCAATGATTGGACGGTGTATGTAATCTTATGATGATGTTACGATGGGCTACTCTGAGGATATGTGGTATAATGTAACGTTTCTGTCTATACCCTAATATCATGCCTGTCCTCCTTTTGTACGAATGATAGCCTGCACACGCTGTAAGTTTTCCCCTTTCAGTGACTTTTTTCCCTACTCCAAAGTAGGATGTATTTCGTTTAAAATTTAATTGGCCAATTACGTAATTGAAATGATTTGTTAAACTATATTTTATCAATAAAAAGAACCAGTTTATGTAAGCTTAATGAATTATTAATGAATATTGAAAACAATAGGAAGATGAGGGAAAAAAAACCCAACGAAATGTTTTTATGTAAGTCATAAAAATAGGTCAGAAAAAAAAAGTTTATTGTGAAAATTTTAAATACGTTGAAATTTAAGTTTAAAAAAAATATGTTAAATATAAATAATGTTATAAGCATGTTAAGGGCGTTTACATAAGCAATACAGTCGTTCACAAAAGATGAAATAAATTGACTTGTTTTTGTTTAACATCCCGCTTGTCTTCCTGATTCAAACTCTAAAGATGATTTATGAATAGATGATGACAAAAGAATGGCAAAGGTGGAATAGGGATTCGAACTCAAATTCATGCATAAAGCTTTCTAGCTAACAGGATTCATGGGGCCGGTTTCGAAAGAAGAGAATCTAAGGGGGAGGAGGGGGAATTCACAGAGGAAAACAAAGTTCTTTTTTTTTTAAAATCTCCTTTAATTCAACAAGACAGAAGATCCTTTTTTCCGGATGTTTTTAAGTACAATTTGATCGCGAGTTTCCAGCGAAGGCCTGTTCAAACACCCGAAAACAGAGACGTGCTGAATCACTTTTGTCATAATGTTTAGCGCCTTTTACTCGTTCACATCATTACTTAGTAACTGATAAATTAATATTAATAATTGCACCATCGTGTCTCCGCAATTGCGGAAACTCGGTGTTTATTATTAACATTAATCGTAGGAAAGAGAACTTAAAATTCCCATTAAAATGTATGCTCAATTGATTTTACTGACGTCATAAAGCATCAATTAAAGCTAGAGGAGGGAGAAAGGAGCTTTAATAAAGTTCTTTTATTCTCGCATCAAAATGTTTATTTTGTAATGTATCGACCTTCATTGTTTTAATCTATGAACACAGATATAAAAAGAAATATTGATTTATTTGTGTAATTTGCATTCTCTTGATTAAAAATTGTTTTTAATCTAAAAGCCGAAGAAAAAAAAAACCAACCCCGACAAGAGTAAATTAAGTTTACAAATTTCGAGAGGAAAATTGAAACAGGTTTTCTTTTAGTTTAGCTTTTCCATAAGAATATTTATTAAAATTATATCCTTAATAAATATTGCTGGGACTTTACTTTGTAGGTTACTAGCTCGTTTTAAATTCTTGCTGCTAGCACTCATTCAAAAATGCTCCATTCTAATTAAGTAGTCAGAATGCTAACATAATTATCTCTTATTGACAATTCCAATTAATGCTTAGATATTGGAGAGGCTATATAAACGTTTAAATAAATAGTGAGAAATTTGTGTGTAATATGATACCTACTAATGCTTTGAAGTTATAGTAACGCTTTGTGAATCTTATTGTTCAGATGTTATCATTACCATCATTTCAAAATCTGCTTTAATAAAAAGTGTGACAAAGATTAATCTTAATTAAATAGGTCGCAAGTAAATTGATACGTTCAAAATTTCGAAAAATTTAATTTCTTTCCACGAAATTCAAACAGAATATTATCATTAAGCAAACGCCTTTAAGTGTAGTCTATCTATCTATATATATAAAGAAGGATGTTTGTGGGTCTGTCTGTGGGTGGGTCTGTACGTTTTTTATACAAATCTACAGTTTTATTCCGATCTTGATGAAATTTCGCATACATGACCTTCAAAGCATGAGGAAGGTCACTGTCTACATCAGATTTCGAAAAAATAATAATTATTGATAAAAAATCGATATTCATGGTTATAGCAGGGCATATTAATGAGAAATATCGCATGACCAACAATGCAAGATAAAGTTTTTGCAACAATGGTATCAACACGCAATTCACAAACACACTGCATGAACCAACAATATATATCTCATGACCAACAATGCAAGGCAAAGTTTGTGCAACAATAGGCCCATTGTGTTCGCATCAACAATGGTATCAACGCGCAATTCACCAATAACAATGAGCACAGAATGATGATGTAATGTTAAAGCAATCTTTCCAAGAATTATAACCATGAACATAAAATGATGATGCAATATGGATAAGTTTCAATTTGTAACAATGCATAGAATTCCTGTTATTCAGGTTTTTCTTTGAAAAGAGAGTTCTTAGTACTTAACAATTTCTTGAAAATCTTTAAAAATGATCAGTAGCTGGAGATAATGAAGAGTTAGCAGACTATTGAGAAAGAGTGGAAAGACGACAGAGAAAGCAAACCTTTAGCTCCGTGCTGTATTGAGCAAATGGGAAGCAAGTAAATAGAAGAATTGGCGACCGCTAGACTACCCAAAGTGATGAAAGGCCAAATTTTGCTTCAACACAACGAGAGAAGAGTGGAAATTGCAACAACATCAAGTGTACATCTGAAGTAAGATTACCTGAGTAAGAAATTATTGGAGCGGTCCATCCATTGTGAGCCTTTAAAAAGATTTTTTTCGAATTTTCATTAAGAATTTTTACTGTATTAATTCTAAGCATTTTCATGTGTTTATTTTTAAGATATTGCAAAATTTAATTTAATTTTTTGAGATTGTTCTGTTTACATCCAAGTGTAATTATCCCGGGCAACGCCGGGTACCTTTGCTAGTACTGTAATATAAAAACATTAATTGAGAGCAAAAAATAAATGAAAAGTAAAAACCGATCATGCAGAAGATTAAAAAAAAAAAACAACTGAAAGGCGATATGATTATTTGCTAATCTTAACTCGATTTTATTTAATTAATCAGTCTATTATGAAATTTATTTATATTTCACTTCGCATTGACTGCAGGCCTTTGTTATTATTACATGAGCAGATATTTTAAGAGTTTCGTTTCGGTAGAACAATGTGATCGACAAATTATGCTTCGCATATAAATGAAAAATTTGTGCAGTTCTTCGTTGAAAACAAGTATTTAAAATGCAAATAATAAACTAGGGGGGAAACATAGCACATATAGTAATTTATTTAATGAATTTCAGTTGGCTTTAGATTCATATACATGAAAAGAAAAAAAAATCATTAAAAAATGTGAATCTACCAGCAATCCAGATAAAACCAACCGAATGAAGTGCACGAGACCCATTATATGATCAATGGAAATTTTCTATTCAATATTCGAGACCTTCGTGAGAGATAATTAGGTCGATCCATTTGCAATTCTATTGTGTTGGGATGTGTCTGGGGACGAGTTGCTAAACTAGCGTCAATATTATTTCTGTGTTACTTTAAACGGATGAAAAAAATCCATTAAACTCGAGAATGAAATAAAAATTTTAATAATTTTCAATCGATATAAAATGTTTTGGCCAACCTTATCGAACGTCTACTGTCAGTCTTGAATCGTTATTTATGTTTCATAAACCTATTTTGTACGACTTAAACGGATAAATGAATCGTGTGACAATTTCTCTGCATTGAAACAATTCTCGTGGGATCACTTTAACGTCAAACTAAGTAAGTACATGCATTTGAATCAGGGCCGGATTTAGCACTGTGGAGGCTCCTGTGCATTTGAGAAGCATGGGGCGTCCTGGGCATTTGCCCTGTTTGCCTTAACTGCAACAAAACTCTGATCATTGGTTTGATATCTTTATTATTCTTTAGACCTGTTATATTATCTTTGAAGTTATCACATTTAATTGAATTCTGAAATGTGAGCTTAAAGAAAAAATTGCCTGCACACGTTGCTTTCTTCGGGGGGGGGGGGGGGCATTTCTTCCCTGCGGGTTAATTTAAACATTAAGTTTCAAGCTCCATTAGATGATAATTGGCAGTCGAGAAAGCTTTAGATTGTCTAATTAACCGTTTTAGCCAGATAATTCTAATTATTAAGCATAATTACTAATCATTATTCTAATAACTCTAATTATTATTAGAAATATGATAATAATCCAATAAAAGTAAAGACCATATTAACGAATAAAATTATCTGTTTTTAGTTTCACTAATATCCTTTCCCTAGCTCATCTCCCGAAAGGTCAAACAAGACTGCAAGACGATTTTTTCTAGAGAACTCCATGACAACCACCATGACAGAGAGAACACTGAATGTGTATCGCAGCAGCCGCCCGTCTCACCTTCGGGAGGTGGGTGATTTTAGATATTCCACAGAAAAAACTGAGCCCACGCCTCGACAATGTGTATCAATTACACTTTTCAAGCCAAACAGCGGCTCCACAATACCCAAGGCTCTGGGAATGCACTAATAGGGCTTTATTAGAATGAGCTTCTCAAGAGATAAGTCTCTTAATAATAATTATAGTTAGTAACATCGCTTGGAAATATTGAACCGAGAGCAAGTGCCCCCTCTTATCGATGATTTTTAGTAGACTTTTCTCCTTAGTTTGTGTTAGTAATCATTCATCCCATAGAGCTGTCTTGTTAAACTCGATAACTGGAGGATCCATTGAATTCTACTATCTTACGTTCCAGGAAATTCAGATGTTCTTTTAGGAAATGCCCGAATTGAAATCAGGTACATTCACTGTCTGCCATCACACGAAAGCATTCAAAAAACGTCTCCAGAGCAAATGCTAATAAAGGAAAGAAAAAATGTTGCAGTAAGTAAATAAATAAAGATGTACCACAGATTCCCTTTTACAATCCCACATTGTCCGTGACCTATTTTCCATTATCATGGTTGCTTCATAATGGCGTCAGCAGCTCCAGATCTGTCGATGTCACGGATGAAATGGTAGACTGCACGCATAACATCAGGAACCGTGTGGAAACGAATGCCGTGCAGGGGTTCCTTAAGTTTTGGGAATAAATTAAAGTCACAGACGCTAAGATCTGGAGAGTATGGAAGGTGGTACAGCATTTCCCAACCCTATCTTGCGAGCAGATCACAGACAACAGCAGGCACATGAAACGGACATTCTTATGAAGGATAAATGGGCGGAGTGATGAGAAAGTGACGCCGTTTATCCTGCGCAAGGCTTCATCAAGGCTGTGTTGCAAGAAATGTGAACACTTTTCCGTTACCTATTTTCTGAGTAAGAATCACACAATTGAAATCGTTCACTCACTTCCTTACGTACTGTACTTTAATGCATCAGCGCCAAAGGCCTCTATAAGTCCTTGGTAGCACTCCTTTGCAATACGACCCCTTGTAGTTTCAGTTTTAAGCCAGGAACTCTGCTCCAATTTGGAAAACATATTTCTCCACGACTTTCTGTTCAGAACAGAATGTGTAACTCTAGTGTGCACGCGCAACGCATGTAAAGGCAAAGCCCATTATATCTTGAGGAAGGGAAGATGTGGCCTTGCAGGTGCCAATACAGTTAGGATTGCACATATCAACATAGCACTGTTGTGACGTATTTAATAGTTCAAGACAAAATTACAGTAACTTTTTACACAACTACTAATAATCACCCCTGTCTGTAATGTGTCAATGTTGCTATGATGACATAAATGGTAAGCCATATTAGCAAGAGCACATATGAATATTAACTCATATTACCTGATCCTTATACCATAGACAGAGAATATCTATCTCTTTTAGTTTAACGAGGAAAAAAGACGGCAACGCTCATATTTGCTAGACACGTCTACACTTCCTACTTCACACTTTCGGTGCATCATAATCTGTCATATTTGCCTTCCTGGTGCGCGCTTTGGTAGCTTCCTCAACCTATGGCATTGTTCCTTTCATTGTCTACAGATTTCCTGCACGAAATATATCCTTTCCTGCCATCAAATATATTGGGGGCATGCTTAAATGCCTTGTCTCCTACATTCTCCTACTATCGATTCTCGGTTTGTCCATTTTTTTTTCTTTCTTGGGTCTCCGAGTTTTCTCATTTAAGTTATATGTCCATCAAAATTCACTATGCAGTGAAGATTGAGGTATGGACAGTATCATATGATTGTTCAACAGTTCTTGTGGGATCCTCTGCCACTCTTACTCCAGGGCACCTTCCAGCTCAAGAAGTGTTGTGGGAGGCATTGGACGATTTGCCGGACGTCTTTCCAGTGCATCCCAAGCACGTTCAATGGGCAAGTCTGGAGAACGTGAAGGCCAGTCCATGCGTTCGATTCTGGCCTCCTGAAGCATGTTGTTGACGAGATCCGCACGGTGGTGAAAGTTATTTCCAACAGCTCCGTATAGGGTAACATTATAGGGATTCTCATCTCAATATTTGACAGCAGTCAGCGATCCGTTTCTGATGACTTGGAGATCGGTACAACCACCAAAGCTGATGCCAGCCCACACCACGGATAGAATCCCTTTCTCGCACGAAACTTACATTCTCCCGGTTTGCATTTAAAAACATGTAAAACTTACATTAACAACGGATAAAAGAGCGCCAATAACATTTAAAGCGAGTATCTTTAAATAATTATTGTTTAAATCAACTGAAGATCTAGAATAAACTCGACTTCTAGAAAACTTCAGGACGAAGATTTTTTATCATCTCAATAGTTTTGAAACAGGGATTACTCCCTATGTGACCAAATTGAATAGAATAATTAAGTTTAACAGATATTTAAAAAAAAATCAAACAGGAACCAAATGCCACAATTTGCACGCTAACTACGACTGGGCACAAATGAAGTTCAAATCCTCCTGACTCGTTAGCAAAAAAAATCCTAATCTAAACTTAGCTTATTTGATGTAAGCTCTTACCCTTTAAATTAACATGGAAAGCTTTGCATTATAAATTTTGTCGAAAATTCATTATATCCTGTTTGTTTGT
Source organism: Rhysida immarginata (assembly GCA_023313115.1). NCBI lineage: Eukaryota > Metazoa > Arthropoda > Chilopoda > Scolopendromorpha > Scolopendridae > Rhysida > Rhysida immarginata. The sequence goes on along the minus strand of JAHWFO010031028.1, from coordinate 340,864 downwards.
TTTTTTTTAATGTTTTGCTTTCATTTTTAAAAGAAATAAAAAAAAACTTAAAGACACTTCCGTTTAGCAGTTTCTAAAGCTTCTCAGAATGTACTATTTTTTCCCATTATAATTCATCCAACTAAAAAAATGGAGTGTACAATGGAATTTTAATTTTAATAATGAGTTTATTAATGTAACCAGGCGAACTTGAATTGGCCACGCCCAGTTTCTTTGATTGTACAGTAGGAAAACAGAATAAGTTATCCAGAGATCTTTTAGATAATGTTAAGAGAAGTCTCTTTACGTTTAAAAAAGAGAAAAAAAATTTATGAAAAAAAAAAACCAAACAACTACTTGCGCAATCATTAATTATAATAGGAACAGTAAGGTCGTGTTAAACATTTAAAAGCATCAAAGGAAATTAAATTTTGTTTAAAAAATTCATGCTAGATATTTTTTCTTAAAAGCGTTAACAAATTTAAAAACGTTTCACCCATTTTCATTTCCTTGAATTTTGAATGCGGAGGTTAAAGCAGCTTGAAATTAAGAAGCATATTTATAGAATTCTTCGCATGTCGTTTCTTTAATAAAACAAACGAAGGCCGATTTTGACTCAAAATATTCGTATTTCTTTTTTGTTTTTGTACTATAATAACACGTATTTTAACGACCTAATCTGAATCACATTATTTCAGCGTTTACTAAGTTTTCCTCTTTAGCGGAAATTTTTTTGTAAATATTGTCAGTTTTATTGATGACTCCTGAAATAACTTTCATATAGCAATAGCAAGCGTAAAATGTCTATTACGCAGGAAAAAAAAACAATTTCATGTAACTAAATTTAAATTCTAACATTATAAATGCCGCTTTCTACACGCCTACGGAGTGGACTCTGAAATTTTTGTTATGTAGTTCTTACTATTAAAAAAAATAGCCAAGGGGCTAATAAAAATCATCAATAAATATTGTTTTAAAATAAAATCATTTATTAATTGTACACGCACAGTGTTTTTAATATATTTTAACGCTAGTAACGATTTTGTTGTAATATATGTAATTAAATGTCATCACTTCTATCTTCGATTTGAAGCGAAACAGTTCCCCTTCTCCCCTCTCTTTTAGTGTGTTATTCTTCAGTTCTCCAGTTTTTACATAGTTACGTCATTACGTTAGTTAACTGTCTCATAGCATTCCATGGTGTTAATTTAATCAACAGAAAAATAAAACTCCTCAAAATGATGCTCCATACCAAATGACAAATTCGCACAATATGGAAAGCAATAATTTTTTTCATGTAATGTCGCTATAAATGTATTTTTAAACATTTTCCAGAATTGCTGCTAGCAACTGTAAGCAGTCGCTTCATCGACCCGAATTCAGATCGACCCATAACTGCGAACTTTCAACATTACTGCGCTTTCAACATAACTAAGAAACGTGGCCATGTGTCTTTTCGCTTCCAATAAAAGAATGGAACGTCCACGTACAATTTTCATAAAGGCCCAGAACTTGATACAATGGAACTTCGGATTTTATGGTCAAAATCAGTTCACTCGTTTTCTTCCGAAATTATATAAATTGCGGGAAACCCGTAGCAGTGTATTAAAACATCAATTTTATATTAATGATGTATTATTATTATTATTATAATTATTATTAACTTGACTAAACCAGAACTTTTACTTTCCTAGCCTTCAAAGCTGCAAACTTGTGAATCGCTTCTCGAAATTAATGACTATCTTGCCAACTCGCATTCCGTTGGTTTTACCAAATGCAAATTTTAATGTGCCGCTATTTTTTAAATAATTATTTATATTTAAACTTCAAAAACTTCATTCAGAAAATTTGACAGGAGTGACGACTAATAAGAAAGGAAATGAAAATTAAAAATAAAATAAAAATAAAATAAAATATTAGCAGCAACGAAAACTGAACTAACTGAAACACTGCACAAAAATTTGGAGACTGAACTAACTGAAACATGGCACCCCTGTGACGCACCAGTTCTATTTGGAGAATTTAAAAGCAAGCTTAACTGACGGAACACTTAAATTTCATTAACGGTAAATTCTAACAGAATATTGAATGAATGAATGAATGAAGATCTTTATTTCAGCGTATAATACAAAACTACAACTCTGAAAAAGGTGGCAGAAAAACGGCCAAAGCCAATCAAAATCTCCACTTTGTTAATAAAAAAAGAAACATTACTTATGACAAATTTTATGAAATGATTTAAAAGAAATATTAAAATAATAATAATAACCTCTCCAGAGGAGCAGTACCTTGTCGTGATGGAGAAGCTTATGAGGCTATGACTCCTGGGCATTTATCGAAAAATGTTACAAGACTCAGTTTCCATTGCTAGACGACAGGACATGGAGCTGTCGAGTTACTGGAAGACAACCGAAAGCGACGGAAAACCTGATCTAAGGAAGAAAACGCTTCTGTTAGGAGATGCTTTTACCAGTCAGACCCATCAAAACGCGGATTTCAAACGCGCATGTATGAAATTTGGAAAGAAAAATACCCAGAATTGCAAATAAGTGAATAGAGATTAATGAATTCAAAAGGCGTGTTATTTTGAGGCAGGAATTTTTCATCAATATTGAATTACAAGCAACTAAAAACCAAGCAATTCAAGACCGAAACATACTAAAAAGAGCTAGAAATGAAGCAGACAACATAATACATAGATATGTAACCTCAGCATCAGAGAGTTGAGCGAAAAAATGACACCATTTAGGCTAAGAGGGATCAAAAAATAGAATCTGCTGAAGAAGTAGAACTAGAGGTCAATGATGATTTAGTGGAGAAAATAAAAGATCAGATGAAAGAAACAAAACTAACCCCCTTACCAAAATTGAATCAAATCAATAAGAAAATGTTGGTAAAAATCCTGAAGAAAGTTAATAAAGCCATCCAGACCATTTCAGCAGAAACATTACCTCAGACATATCAGCTTACATAGCTACCAAAGAATTGGGCTTAAAAATTCGAGAAAAGCAAGCGCTAAAGAAAGAAGAACCAAAATGGAAAATACGACTATTTTCTAAGATCAAGAAACTCCCTTGTAAATTTAAGTAATCTGAAGGACACGAAGATCAGAAGCAGCCCGATTATGAAGTATGAACTGAAAGAGAAGGAAATTGTAGTGATAGCAGAAGAGTAGTGATACCAAAGAATTCTAGCCATTGCAGTTCCAACAGAATTCACAATTCCGAGGAAACCAGCTTCGTTTTTACAGGGAACTTGAAAAGGACATGAAGCAACATAAAAGAAAAATCAGACAAGAAGAAAGCTCTGAAATTTTGGAAGAATTTGTAGGGAAACCATGGAAAGCATAATGTGAATGCAAAATGGATCGAGCATATTGAAAACCGGTAAAGAAGTGCAGTATGGAAGATGCCCAGATAACAAAAGAGATCTGGGCAAATGCAAGCAAAGCAGGTCAAGAACTGGATTGCCCCTGGACCTGATGAGCTCCATGGATTCTAGCTAAAATCGCTGTCAAGTTAACATTCATGGCTGGCTGCCCAGTTCAATGAGGTTCTAGAAACACCAGAAAATGAACAATGGACAGAGACAAAGGTAGGCCTATAACTTGCTTACCGACAACATACAAGCTACTCACAGGCATAATTGGAAACCAAATCTATTAATTCTTGGAAAGTAAAAGCTTGCTCCCTACAGAACAGAAAGGATGCTGCAGAAATTCAAGAGGAAAAAAGACCACTGTTGATCGATAAACTGGTTTTGAAGAACTCAAAAAAGAGACCCAATTTGTTCATGAAAAAACCCAATTTGTTCATGGTATGGATTGACTAAAAAAAGGCATTCGATTTAGTCCTCTATAGCTGATTTGAGAAATACCTGGAAATCTTTGGAGTTAGCAGAAATATTCGGAAATTCATAACCACTTCAATGAAATTTTGGCGAATGAAGTTTCTGGCTAATGGTGAAGAATTTTAAGAAGTAGAAATAAAGCGTGGAATTTTCCAAGGAGATTCATTATTATCATTATTATTCATATTATCGAGGCCCCATTGACGAAAATTTTGAAGATGGCAAATTGCGGATATGACCTGGCGAAAAAAAGAGTGAGAATTTCACATTTGCTGTACATGAAAGACCTGAAATTATTTGAAAAATGAAGACTGAACTGAAGTCTTTGTTAGAATGACTTAGTCTTAGTTGGAACTTAACAACCTGGACCGAGAGACTATAAAACTAACGACTATCGAGCCTTACGCCCAAAAAAGTGATGTTAACCGATTCTATTTACCAAGAACTGATAGTGGCAGAGGACTCCTGAAAGTGAAACAGACTGTGGAGAAAGAAAAGCATAGTGATTACATTAGGAAAAGTGAAGAACCGTTGCTAAAAGAAGTTAATCAGGGGAAATGCTTGAAGACAAGAAAGCCGAAAGCTGAATTCAGAAAGGAAACTATCGAAAATCGAGTGGAAAACTGGAAAAGCAAGCCAAAACACGGTAAATACTTGAAGGACATACAGGGAAAATCCAATCAAAAACTTACGTGGAGCTGGTTAAGAGCAGGGGTGTTGAAGAAAGAAACTGAGGGATCCATTTTGGCACCTCAAGAACAAGTTCTATAAAAAAAAAATTGTATGGAAGCAAAATTTCGGCATATAACCAAAACAGTAAATGCCGACTTTGCAATGAGAAAGGTGAAACAGTAGACCATTTAATCAGCGGATGCAGCAAAATATCAAGACTGGCTATTTGCAATGTCATAATAGAGTTGCGAAAATTATCCACTGGAAACTCTGCCAGAAATTTGGATTCGAATGCAACAAAAATCCGTGAGAACATCAAGTCAAGAAAGTTCTGAAAAATGATGAAATCAAAATTTTGTGGGACTTCAGAATCCAAACAGACAAACATCTGGCTAACAACACGCCTGACATAAATATTGTTGAGAAAAGCTAATCCTGGCTCGTTGATATCGCCATACCGGGTGATGAACAGATTGAAGACAGGGAACGAGAGAAGATCACAACTATCGGGACTTAGAAATTGGACGTTTGTGGTAAAAGACTACTGTAATCATTCCAATTCATGTAGGATCCCTTGGGACAATACTTAAAGGGCTACCTAGATACCTAGAAATTTTGAACTTGCCTGGTTTAAGCACTCTCACTTTGCAAAAATACACTTCTTCTCGGGACTGCTTATATCTTCAGGCGCTACCTTAACAGTTCTTAGGTTCTATGGTTAGGATTTGAACTTATTAAGCCTTTTACCGGTTTTATGACTCTGACTATAACTGAGTCAGATTTGAATTTATTATAACATTTTCCAAATAATAATAATAATAATAAGAAGAAGAAGAAGAAGAAGAAGAAGAAGAAGAAAGTCACAATTCTAAACACCTGTCACATAGTAAAGAAATTCCTACACCCAAACATCAATACTCCCACGAGCGCGTAATTTATCTCTTCCTTACATTTGAGTCCCTTGGGCTTGGCCCTCTCTTGGGTCCACCTCTGGGACTTGGCCTCCGGACTTGATCCGAGTTTGGTTTCCTCAAATAACAGTAGCGTTGAATAGTAAGAAAACAGCTAACTATGATAATAGAATAGAAATGAATCTGATCCTACACAGTAGCGTTGCCTCCCCCTACAGGCAGAGCCCAAGCAGGATTTATGTAGGATCAAAAATAAAAAAGATTCAGTTACATTTAAAATCAACTCAAAGTCTTAAACAATTAAATAGTAAAAGTTAAAACTAAAAACTTAATTATTAAGTAGCAGAAGAATGGAGACTCCATTATTGGTTTCACAATGTCCGTCTATCGTCATATTTTCTACATTTTTGACGTAGAATGTAGCTTACCATAGGCATGTTCTATTTCACTGTTTAGTTTGGTTTTGATTGGTGCACTGGGGACGGAGTTATGGGGGTATCAGTTAGAAAGGACAAAAGATCTACGTGATATTTAGGTATGTAAAAGAGTGAAATTCAGTATGTAGATCCCTCTAAGCAAGATCTACATTACTATAAAAGGTTGGGCCAAATTGTACCAGTGGGGAGTGCAGGCCCGTAACCAGGGGGGGGGGGGCGGAGGGGGGTCAACGACCACCCCATTAAAAAAAAAGGTCCCCCCCCCAAAAATGCAAAAAGGTCCGACTCAGTGGAATGTTTGAAAAAGGTCCGGAATTTTTGAAAATCGACCCCCCCCCCCAAGATAACGTTCTGGCTACGGCCCTGGAGTCGGAGTTAGGGGGGTGGGAGCCATTTGGTCTTTAGAACTATGGCAACATACAGTATGTGATATGATATGTCATTCGTTCGGATATAATAAGAAACGAAAGAAGATACAGCTCTTTTACATTTTCTAAATACTACGTTCGAGATAATCAATTTTTTGATTAAAAAAAATTGGGGGGTTTGAAAGTGCAGGGCTTCCGCTACTTTCCTATACTCTCCTCGGGGGGATTCGCACATTAATAAAACGCTGTTTATGGAACCACGACATAGTGGCTTTGTCCAAGTCTTCAAATTTTGGCTTCCTTAATTTCTTAAAAGAACTTGTCTCCATTTCAACCTGCAGTTTCTTCTCCTTGCTCTTAGCAGCCACAAGAGATGGACTGATTCCTAACCATCGTTCAGCATCACCTTTCTTTTCGCCCTTTTCTCTTTTCACTTTTCTTTTTACCTTCGATAGCACGTATTAAAGCCGCTTTCTTCTACACACAGAGCTTTTCTTTTACTTGCCATGTTCACTGATGGAATGTCAACTTAAACTAATACGACTGATAATACAGCTGATAATACGACTCATTTGGGTAATTGTCTAACAACTAAACCAGCGTATGTACATTTATTGAATCCATGTACAAATGTAGCGCCGAACGCAACTGAACGGCATTTTTTTTTGTTTGGTTCGTTATAGAGAGCGACCGTTTCGTTACAGAGTGAATCGATGCATGGGTTTTAAAGCACACCAAACAAGTTCAAATAATGTTTACGTTGTAGAGAGTCTTGTGTTATAAGGAGTTTCGTTACGGAGAGTTTTCACTGTATATACATCCCATGATGCCCTAAGCACGTGCTTAATGGTTAATCCAGCGCCTGGACCCCAGCCCTGCATACAGGCTATTCACACAGACATAACCAGGTAGCCAACATCATACATCAACCTCTAGCTAAGATACACAAGCTTAGTAGCTTAGGGATGTAAACACTCAATACTATAAATATATTCCAGACACTATCTTGGAGAATACAATACTGTACATAAATTATATTTTGATAGCTCAATAATCGACAAAACGAATTTGATCTTTCCAAAACAACAACAATAATAATAACTTGAGCCCCTTAGGTTTAGCCCTTTCGTGGGTCCGCCTGTGAGACTAGGCATCCGGACTTATTCTGAGTTTGGTCCAATAATAATAAGATAAAGAAGAAGAAGTAGAAGAAAAGATATTATAGCTGCTTATATGTTATTTATCGTGATACTTTCACTAACTGTCTGGATATTGGCAATTATTGTGTTAAAGGATAAAGCAGGTAATTGAATGTTTGTATTCTATCAAGCTATTTCTCATATTTATTATCATCACAATAATAGATTGTTGACAATAACTAATAGAAATCACTTGGTAGGAAACCAGCGTAGCATTCAAGTGCCTCTTTTATCATTTTAGCACCGGAATTATCGTTCATCCAGACAGGCAATGGACGAAAGGAGATAAAACAGCGTATAAACAGCTCGTGTTTATTCGTTTCTTTCATCTTTTTATTTTGATTTTATTTTTACTCCGGGGAAGGAAGTGCTTTAAAATAAGCAAGGCCTAGAAACGAGTTTACGTAATACGAGACCATTCCTCGCTGAATGTTATTAATTTTGAAGCATTTGACGTTATCGGACACAATATTGATAATTTATAATTGAATGAGATTTCTTTTCCGAGTTATTATCTACATCTATTGTATGTCACATTGTTTTTATTTTCACATAATAGCCATTAATCGTAATGTTTCAAAATACTTTTGTTACAATAAAATTAAAAAATAAAAAGAAGAATAATATGTAATTATTTGAGTAATTTATTTTTTAGTTTGTTTTTCCACTGTGTAAATTATTAATTTCAAATATCACACTGTGAATCAAATTTTAAAAGCGCTTTTTGTTTCCGAAATGAATTGTAACATTCCTGATGACTCATGATGGCCGATGATGAAAGTGTCAATGAACAATATTATTTGGTTACAGTTTATCAGAAAGTCAGATATTTTTAACTTTTAACCTATAATGCATGATTATTTAAGAGATAGAGCAGATTTCAAATATTTATTTAAAACAAACTTTAAAAAAGAGAAGAACATCCTGCACATCATTGGAAAGTGGAAGGTTCAAAGTTTTAGGTTCAAAATGCCGCCTAGAAGTTCCATTCAATGTCACATAGTGGGCTGTTTCTTGCTATAGGAAAATGGATGCGTCACAGGAGAAGTCGTTTTGTGTACTGCAGTTTGCAAAATGTGATTTTCTGTCCTTTTCTAAAATAAATATTAGAAATCTGTTCCTTCTTTTTGAATAGCCCTGAATTGTTACTACAATGAGAGAAAGAGAAAAGTGACTTTAATATTCTGTCCTTAACTTTTTATTGCCATATAACGTTTATTCTTGACTCCACTTCGTAGAAGATCCCTTGTGTTTATAGCTAGTAATAATCAGCCACTATTGATGGATAACAATTACTTTATAAAGAATCCAAGTACTTAAAACATTGCTGAAATCCATTTTATCTGGGAATAAGACCAAGTGGGGAACCAAAAAAAAATAAATGTTTTCAGACAGTCTGACATTACATACTGTAATCCACAAATTCAACAGATACTTGACATTTCAGAGAAAATTCCCAAAATTGTTTTTGAAGTCAACCCAATCTGCTTTATCTGGCCCTTCCAGATATTGTAAAAATGTCCATTCTTTATCAGCTCTCGGATTTGAGGAGCAATAAAAAAGCATACTGAAAGCACTGACCACTAAGGCAATGAAGAGCTTCAAATTTTAGAATAGGACTTTGACTAACATTTTTTAGGACCCCCATCTTTATGTGAAATGGTCGCTCCTCTTTTGGGCTATCCAGAAGCCTGGAATGGTCTCTAGCTGTAGGCTAGAGTATTGTTGCTGCAAATGACATCAGTATTCTCTTGCAGTTAGCCACTAACTACGCGTATTACAGAAGAAATAGGAAGAGAATGCTTGAGATAATCGTTTATTTTGAAGCCGAAGTTTTGCATAATATGCTTTACAAACCTGGGTAATGAAAATAAATTTGCCGCGCAAATATAGCTAATGTTATCAAAGCAATTTACGAACATCGAATAAATTTATCCATTGACGACAGCGTGGAGTGTTCCTAAGCGCATATGGTCGAGTGCAAGATTCAGAAATCATTCAATAACATTAAAAGTTTTACACATTTTGCAACCTTTCATTTCTGATGAACGGATACTAGTCGAGAATTTTTACTGTCGTTTTTGAAAAAAATAAAAAAAGGACTAAATATATTATTGCTATATAATTTATAGAATACTAAATTATAAGGTACTTCGGGTCGATAGTAATTATTATACTGTATTTATTTTTGCGTATCAACAGAAACGCAAATTTTAAAAGAAATCGGATTTGCCAAAATCACAAAAACATTGTAATTTTCTAAAATTGTATAGAAAATTCTCATTGAAAGCAAAAAACATGGCTTCATAATGAGGCGTAAATAATGCAATCTAAAGGCCATTTTACTCAAGACTGCGCCAATTCAACTACACTGTTGAAGTGGCTATCACTTTTTATTTGATCCTGTTAGAAAATTTGTAGCAAAATTGCAAAACTTGTTTTATTTGCTTACTGATTCAATATTTTATAATTTAATTTAAGCGCCTCTTTTTCAATAAAATTTAAAATACGTTTTTCGACAAAATAGTTTTTTTTTTTTCTTTTCTTTCTTTTTTTTTCCTGCTGAGGTAAATGTTCGATTAAATTACCAAAGAAACATTAGTCAGAAGCTTTCCAATTTATGTTGCATTAAATTACATATAACATTGTTTCAAGCATTAAATTTTGCTTACATAAAAGTTTCAGTATTGAAGCATATTAAAATCAAATAACTGATTCAAATTACGCGGGAATAAGAAATCAAAGTTTATTGTGAAGCAAGTATTGTTTTCCCTTTTTATTTTTTTTTTATGTCACTATTTTTTGGTTGTGTAAGTATTTGGTTAAATTTAGTCGTCTAATTGGCCTAATAAAAAAGAAAAAAACAAAACAGAAGAAAAAAAAAAGGAATAAGGACAGTTGGTATATGTATATTTCTCTGGTAAAATCCGATACCTTGTTCTCTACTCCTTTTGTGTGTCTGTATGTGTGTGTGTAATTGTTGTTTTGTTTTGTTTTTTAAATTTTATTTATTTATTTATTTATTTATTTATTTATTTATTTTTCCCTGTCATGGCGGGGAGTTGGTTATCTGCGCTCCATTTCTATCGAGTTGCGTGCGTGTATGTTGCAATGCACGTCTTTGTGTCGTCAATTCAACTTGTAGGAAGAAAAAAAAATATCATGAATTTTGGAATGCATCCGGTGCGTTAAATTTTTAAACAGTGTAAAATACGATGAGACAATAATAGAAATGGATTGGTGGGGGAAAAGCTCGTAATGAAAGTTCGACCCGCGACTTGTCAAATGCAATCTTTATTGCAGTTTGCCAATAAAATGAAGGATTCTGGAGGGGAGGAGTTTACTATATAGCTGATTTATTAAATTTTAAAAGCCACTTGAATTTTTTAACAATTATGGCTTATTGCTTTCTTTTCTGCATGGTTGAAAATGGGTGTAAAGAAAACAACAACATGAAAAGAGAAAAACAATTCTTTTATTTATATTAACCTCACATTTTTTCTGAACAGCTCTTAACGATGGTATTATTCGGATACATGCCAGGACAATTATAAAATGCTTGTTTTCTGTTTGTTTGTTGTTGTTGTTGTTTTCATTTCATTTGTAATTTACGCCGATGAAAAAAGTAATAATAAAAAAAACATTCTTAACTGAACAATTATTTAACAGGAAATTGGAATCCCCCATCCTGTATACCGAAAATTTTAATCTAAATTATTAAAAAACTAAAACGCGATTAAAAATTTAATAAGCCTATGGAAGAACTTAGGTAATTTGAATTTCTAACTACTTAAAATGATATTAATATTGTTCTGCACCTTTTTTAATGTGATCTAAAAATTCTCCGAGCTAGTAAACACACACACTTGAAAATGTTTTCTCAGCAATAAGGAAGATAAGCTATGCAGGGAAATACCTATTTTGATTAATTTCGATGACGAAATATTGTGAAACATTGTATAATTTTCATATTTAAGGAATATGAGTTAAGTTTTAATATTCTACATAACTCCTTCTTTATAATATTTTGGGTTTTATATAATATCCAGTAAATGACCGTTGCAAGATCATTCCCTGTCCTTATTTATCATCATATAGATGTGATGATCGACTAAGCGCCTGTTTCTTTTCAGGTAATACTCTTAAACTTCCTAATTCATTTTAAAATCCTAATAGACAAAAAAAATTAAGACAAAAAAAATTACCTTACTTAAATTATACATTGGAATTATAAATAAAAGATAGGATCAAGACACACTTAATGTTTTTGGTCCAGTGCACTGTAAAATTATGTCTGTGGCATGTAGGTGTGCTTACTTACAAGCTAATAATCCACCAATTAAAATACGTTGCAAAAAAAAGGTGTATGAAGAGAAATAATGAATGGTATCTTCTTGTACATCTGATACCATTAACAACGGGAATAATAGCAGGATGATAAAATACGTAATTTAATTCCTTATTGCTTTTACTTTCAATTAAATTTTAGAAATTATATTTAAAAATTATTTAGAAAAATGAGGTTGTCTATCTATAATTGGGCTTCATTTTTCCAAAGTGTGATTGTTAAAAAAAAAAAAAAAAGGTGGGGGTCAAAAAATACGGGTGTTTGAAAAGCATAGGGGTCTATCTGTTATCGTATACTTTGGCAGCTGTGAAACGTTTACTGGCCTGTCTGCTTGGACAGTGGCAGAAGGAACGAGGGGAATCCGCACTTTCGTTCGCTCGCGAACCAAATCCATCGGCCGTATAGATTGCTAATCTGCCGATAGAAGTCGCCACCGTCGTCACTATTGCCTATCTGCTCTCCATCCAAAATGGAACAATTCATGTTGCTTCTAAGAAGACATGGCAATGTCGTGCTCGATCTATAACACTGAATACGTGTTATTTAGTGATGAAGTATATCAGGGGTGATCGTCTAAGATGCTGAATGAAAGAATAATAATTTTTGCAGAGGTTTCACTCGGTAAGCGGCTGTTTCTGTTTGGTTCATTTTCTCTGATGTTGGGAAAAGTAGCTGTGTTGGTATTTTTCTACGCGGCTCACGATTGCGAGCGGCTCTCATTCATTAGGATTTAATTAAATACTTTTCAGCATTTATTCATCATACTTCATGCGCCTGTGTTTGATGATCTCCTCCAAAGGCTTTGGTTTTACCACCATTCAAACGTGCTTAATTTATTATTATTATTTTTATTAATATTTACATCTCATGAAGTTATCACCAAAATGTTTACTTGGTGCAGCGCAGAAGTATATGTTGATGTTTACTTTTGAGAGCCTCCCGTATTTAAAATCGCTATTAAGGTTTATTAATTAAATTAAATTTTATGTGTATTAGGAATTATAAAATAATTTTGTCCTTTTCGTTTCTTGAATGATTGAATTTAATTAGTGTCACTCATTATTTATTGTTAATTTTGATCACGTATTCCCTATGCTCAGTATTTTACTAAGAAATACATGTAACAATTTATTTCAGATACGAATTATGGATAATAAAAGCGCCAGCACAAGCTTCAATTCCAGTATGAGTAAGACACTTTTTTTTTTTTTTTATAAACTTTTTTTGAATAATTTTTAATTACTTCTTACCTTCATTTGTAAGTGCATAAGAAACGGATTGAATAAGAAGCGTGAATAAATTATATAAAACCTTATTTCAGATTTACTTAAAAAAAAGTTTTACATACTCTAAAACTTTTATCTCATTAATCACAATTCCAAAATGATAGCCCAAATGTTATTACAGAAAATGCATCCCCCCCCCCTATATTTTTTAAATTTGTATTTAATTTTGATTTTTGTCTCTGTCAGCTGTTCTCCAACTGTTCAAATTATGTACTGCATCAAAAATAGGAAATACAACCTACCATAATATACAGATATAAAGTATCGTTATCTGTATAGACTTACATTTTTTGTGTAGTACTACACATAAGTACAAAATGTAAGGAAAATAGAATGAAAGGAGAACAAACAACACATTTATATAAATAACATTTTATACAATTTGCATTTTATGTATAACCATTTCATATACTCTCGTTACCTTTGACATAAATGTCAATATTTTGTGTGTTCAGTATATAAATGAGAAATGGTAAATTGGCATTTTGCCCTGCTAGACGGATGGAAATGGTCTGAAGAAAATTTCTGTGCCTTTTGCAGTCATAAATTAAAATTCATGTCATTTAAACTCCCTTTGTGAATGTTTCCTTTTATTCATTTCCTTAAATTATCCATTTATTTAAGCTCGCTCTCCTTTTTATTTAAGAATGCTGCATTTGTTTTTCTATCATAAATTAAAATCAGATCTTCCATTAAATATGCATATTCAGAAAAAATAAAACTAACAACCATGTATTTTGTTTTTGCATGTAGTAATGT
>JAHWFO010031028.1:313637-326956 GCA_023313115.1 Rhysida immarginata | reverse complement strand
AGGGCTCATAAAATTATACTTAAGAGATTTCACAATATCTATAGATCACAATATAAGTTTCAAAAAGCTGTGTTTAAATTTATGAATAGGGTTATATCCAATTATTTTATTCATACTTACTTTTGAAGAATAATTTTATTGAACTGCATTTTCAAACATCCAGATAAAATATTAATAGAAATGGAGAGAATGTTAATATGCATTTAATGTAAAGTGTATTAGGTTATGATAAAAAATATAATGTAAAAAATGGGAGTATTCCAATTTGAATAACACATATACATTATGAAGCTTGTATAAATGGATTCTTTAAAATGGTGACACTGAAGTTTGCAAGATGGATGGGTGCATGAAGTGATCATTTGTCTAAAGGATTGTCAGTTTATTCCAATGAAGGATGGTGGAGTATAGGAATTGTTTACTTTAAAATGGCATTACTTTCTTTTTGCATTCAAAAAGATGTTGGTATATGGTATTCAGGGATGGCTCTGGAATTTTTTTTTATAGCCACTGTTTAGCCACTTTCATATTTTTTTTTAGCCACTGATGTTGCCAACACAAAAAGTTTTTCCCACTAAAACCAAGCAAAAATCCACTGAATTCAGTTGTACTGATCAAATTCAATTCGCTAAATTCAGTGGATAATTTGGATAATTTTGTGTAAAATTCACTAAATTTAGCGGAATACACTAAGTTGGTAACACTGAATAAGCGGCTAGGGTATTGAACGTTCGTGTCAATCATGAAACATCTGATAACAACTTAATCTAACCATTATGTCAATTGCGATATTTGACCAATGGGAAAAAGTTGTGTATGACTTCAGATTTATGGTTTATAAAATTACCTGTAAGTGACATCCAAAGGATAATTCAAAACATCATGTTCACATAAAAATGATCCAAAAAATTTTAAGCTCCCTAGAAGTAATTCAAGATTAACTCCAACTGAGAATTAGTGAAGATTTTTTTTTTGCCACCGACTTTCGCCACTTTTGAATAAAAATTGCCACTTCAATTTTTTTTTTTTGGGCCATTGGCAAAGTGATGATCAGCAGTGCAACCCCTGGTATTTTTATATACAAGTCTTGGATAAAAGTGGCTGGATGATTGGAATTGTATAGGACATAAGAAAAAGTTTTCAGATTAGTTGCTTTAATATGGGAGCATTCATAACAACGTGGTTCCATTTTGGCCTCTTTTGCCCCCCCCCCCCTCTATGTAGCCTAATGTGGCTTTTGCCTTGAACACCCCCTCCCTGGCTGGAATGTAGTTTTTTCCTATTCAAGTGGCCGTGCACTACTTGAAATTTTTATCGCCAATGGTTTAGCCAATAGAAATTTTCTTTAAGCCAGAATCTCATGTTTTTAGCCAAATTTTAAATTAAAAAAAAATTAATCACTTGATAATAGCATTTTCGAGGTTGAAAATAAAAATTTTCCATATAAATAGAATTAGCCAAGTATGTTCGCCAAATGTGATTGTTTATTAGTCAGATTAGTTGAACTGTCGCCACTGGCGATTTGGCGAGTGGACTGCACGGACACTGATTTGTGTGTGTTCTATTGTCAGAACTATCGTTAAAATTAATGAGTATACTGAGTGCTCCTAGAGGAAAGGTCAATATTTTGTAAGGGTATAGAATGAGTTATTAAGTCAAAAGATTTTTATAAACATGTAGTCTTTTAATGAAATTGGTAGAGACTTTACAATCAATAAAAGGAGAACAGAGTTTCTGACTAGTTTCGCCATCTATTCCCGACTTTATCAAGGATATACACATGAGGCTTCTCGCCTTTGTGTACAGAAATATGGTACAATGGAATAATTTCATTGGATAAAATCAATTGGCAGGACCAAGGCAATGAATAATATAGTTTGGGTACAATGATAAAGTAAGATGACTGGATAAAGTTAAAAGCTAAATAAACAGCATAGATGTACGTTGATTGGATAAGAATACAGCAAAAGAAGAGCACAGATTGGGTACAACAAAAGATAGAAATACACTAACTGGATGAAAGTAGAAAAATAAAGATTTTATAATAAGTAACTGACTAATAAAGAATAATAAAGCTGATAGACATAAGTGAAAACAGAAAAGTTCATACATAAAAAGTGTTAAGAAAATGAAAATATAATACAAGTTAAAGTATTACAGTATATCTGAGACCGTATTAAGAATGGAAAAAATGTCAAAATATGTTAGACAGTTAAGGAGACAAGTTCTTGGCTTTGAAAATCTCTGTGTAGTCTTTTATTAATGGTTTTGAGATGCAGCTATTTGAAATTAAAATTATGAAGTTTTTAATATGGTTTTTATTTTACTACATTAACATTCTAATAGCTTTATCATAACAAATATTCCACCACGTACTTCGATGCATTTTTCAATTCTTGTGAGGACGTGGCAAGTTGCACATCTTCGCAATCTCTTATTTGGTCTACACCATCTGTTATAAGTGCAATAAGCTTGTCTCGAGTATTGATTGTAGGTTTACAAACGCTTCACACCTAAGCAACCCCATAAGCAGAAATTCAAGGAAGGTAGATCGGGTGATCTTGGCAGCCAACTAGCCGCATCCAATCCAGCGATTAGGAAAAACTTAACCAATAGGTGTATCTCAGAAACCATTAATAAAAGACTACATGTTTATATAAACTTTTTGATTTAATGTAACTCATTTTACGTCCACATGAAATGTTAACCTTTATTTGCATGTTTTTATGATTGGAAATATTTCCACATTTTGCCTGTATGAACATATTAAAATATCATTATAATCTGTTCATTAATAAAACCATTATCAGCTCTCTAAGTGATTATGTTTTTGTTGGGCCACCTTTTATTATTGGATACCAATGTTACCTATACTAATTTCGGTTCGGAATTTTATTATCACTTCGTGAGATTCTCTAGTAAGATAGGAAAGTAGGGAAATGAATGAGCTCATTTTATTTGCTTTCTGCTCAACTGTTAATTCATGAAATATCCAAATCCTTTCTTTTCTATCACTAAATTTAAGTGGTTAATGATATTGAAAATGGCAGATAACAACATTGGATATGAGATTTGAGCTATCTTTCTTCTGATAAGAGTCCTTCAGTCACAGAGTTGTTGGTCTGGTAAAATAAACCCTGCCTTTTAGAAATCCCCATAACCAATAGCTATGCGCTCTAGCAGCCAAACAACTATTTAAACTAATTTGCATATTTTATGATTGAAAACATTTTTGCATTATGCTAATATGAACATGTTAAAATATCATTGTAATCTGTTCATTAATAAAACTATTATCAGCTCTCAAAGTAAGTTATTTTTGGGCCAACCTCTATATCGATTATAAAAATATTACGTGCCAAGGTTTATGTTCAAAGGCACGTTCAAGGTTTATAGGCACATTAAACACCCGTATACAGGGTGTTGAGGAAATTCCTGAAATAGTCGAATAATGTTAGAACAAAAGGTCATAAAAGTCGGATCTATCTATAGGAAAATGCCCGTGCCCGATTGAATAAAACTATTCCCAGTGCCCTAGTGTAAGCGCTGAAAAGTTAGGAAAATTAACTTTTGAACCATGATAGTTATAGAAAAGTTCCAATTATAAACTTGTAGTGCATCACCGATTTAGTAGAAATCTACTTTTTACATAAAGAAAACAAAAGCATAAAACTCTTAAAATTGGGGAGAAAAATCCGTGTATGGGACACTTCCTGGACACTGTACGTTGGAATATTCACGTATAGAACAACAAACGTATGAAATTGCTCCTATTTGGTTGGAACATTTTCCCTATCTATCATGGTTTAAGAGTTAGATTTCCTAACTTCTTAACGCTTACACCAGCGGTGCTGGGAATAATTTTATTCAATTGAGCACGAACACTTGCCTATAGATAGATCTGTATTTTACGATCCTAGCACCTTTTGTTCTAAGCTTATTCAACTATTTCAGGAATTTCCTCTACAACTTTGAATATGATCTTTGGCATTTAATATTTTTATAAGCGATATATAAGTGAAGATAGGTGTTACCTATTCGCTACTTTCAGTTTAAGTGGCACCACCCTTGTGGCATTTACTTGAACTGAGCTAAGTAGGATTCGCAGTAGTTTAAATATGGCTTTTATAACACAGAGCATCAATCCCAGATAACATTCTCTCATAATAGTTATTAGAATGAATTTTTGTCCTAAACATTCATCTATTTTTTAGTAGAACTATTTTTTTTAGTAAATCCTACTTTTGAATAGATCCTACGTTCGCTGCCATTTTTTCAAAGAAAACAGCGCCCTCTATATTCACTGAAAGTAGCGAATATTATGGTGCATTATTGGTCAACAGTCTCATTGTGCCGTCTCCCACTACCCCATCACCGTCCCCCCACTAACCTAACCAGCCACTTGACCAAAAATGCTGATTTTAGCACCTGCCTCAGAACAATTAAATTTAAATTTAAATATAGAAATTGTAAATTTTCCCAGTGAATCATTATAATCATTATATGCAAATACTTTACTTGAGCTTGTAAACCTTCTCTAATTTGGGACAGGTTAACCTTGCAATTAAGAATCAAGTACGAGCAGCAATAAGGCCATGTTCATGCGCGGCTGAAACATAGTCCCTAACATTTTTTAAAAATAAAATTATATAGTAAATATACCCGATAAAAATTCTACTTGCTATTATTTACTCTTCATATTTTAAAAAAATAACACATCACTTGCCAGGTCTTTTCATACTTTTTTATTTAATTATGCATGCGTTGCCACCTTTTCAGAACTGTTTCTTATCATGGCTGTCATGCTGTCGCTATTCAAGTCGCACGCCTTCAACAAGTCGAATGAAGCAATTAGTTGTAAAAGTTTACGTAAGATTGCGTGAGCAATATCCAAATAATTCTATAGCAAGCAATTGTCCTGTCTCTAGAGTAAGATTTTTTCTTATTACCTACTCCCATTTTCCTTAATTACTCTGCGCATTGATATAAAGACCTCGCACTGTATTTGATCCTTCATTGCAAGGTTAACCTGTCCCGAACTATAGTGATTTGGATAATCAATGAAAACGGATGCAAAATCAAACAAAGCGAGAATGAGCATATTAAGATACACTATAATTTATATGATTTGATTTTATCAATTTTATATAGTACTATTACTATTATGTTCACCTAATTCAGTTTCTTTTCAAAAATATTCTTTTGATTTGAAACTCAATGAAACTAGAATGAATATTAAACTAATCTGAACATCATAGAAAATCAATAAAAAAAGTAAAGACCTCAAAATTGATTAAATAACAATCATCGTGATCATATTTGTGAGGGAAGGTTAAAATTTTTATTAAAAAATAATGGGTTAACATTCCATAACACCTCTAATCAAAAATGTACTTATGCTTTTTATTACTTTTTCAAATATGTAAGCAAAATGCTTTGGCAACTTTTTATTTTAACATGTAAGTGAAATAAACTATCCATAATTTTTCGTTTTATTTTATTTTTTTATACTATAAAACAACTAAAATAGAGCAGGTCTTTACAATAGGTATTCCTTTGATCCATTGCAGAGCTGTAAAATTTTTACGTATGTATTTGATATCATATGGTTATGATGTTTAAATAAGTGTTGTGCGGTAAAATACAATTCAAAATTGCAATTTTAAAAAGAGGGAAAAGTTTGAATCCCTGATTTTATGACACAGCTGCACCCATTATCACTCTTTATGTTCACCCTTCATGGAGTCGCAAATGCCTGGAATAACCACTGTGACCAGAAACGCATTTTTACGCCAGCCGTCTGCTTGCTGATGTTGCAGGGCTTGATGACATCAAATTTTATGATGCTCCGCCTACTCTCGTGACACAACTGCTGACCAGCAATGCACCCTTAGTTTCGGTTTGGAATTTTATTATCACTCCATGAGAATTTTAGGTTAGAATAGAACCTTACTTGGATTGCATTGTGCATATATATGATGAAAAATATGCCCTCTATGATGATGTTGGCATGTTTTTTGAGTTACTGCTGAACTATACCACTGTCTGAACTAGTGTGTACTACCTAAAAGTAAAGCCTAAATCTACTAATCAAACCGCTCTAAACACTCAGTTGTGGTCAGCCAGCTTTGGCAGCTTCTGAGGCAAGTTCATTGTGTTCATTCGATTCGTTGCTATAAATAAATAATGTAATTGTCAGAGTATTCCTGAATATGGAATTGATGGAATTGTACATGAGTTTTGGTTTTGTAAGAAGAGAGATGCATCGGCACTTCATGTTTGCAAACATTCGGTTCAGCTCTAGTTATAGGCCTAGATATGATGTCACTTTGCATGAGGATGAATGCTGTACAAGAAAGAAAATATTGTAAATGGCACGGGAAACACATGAATATTAAAGCAAACATACATATATTAAACAAAATATATTATATGTACGAAATTAAAATTTTTCCCCCACTGAAATGCGTATTGATTTTATTGAAGCATACATGCCATATAAAAAAACTGTTTTTAGATTACCGATTGCGTGTGTGGTGGTGGGAGAGCATATCGGCCGCCGCATTACTGTCGGAGATTTTACATTTATGAACTACACGGTAATTAAAGTTCTGTCATGTATGTTATACGCTAATTTCGTTTGAAGTTCATAATACGACTTTTCATTTGAATTTCCCGTCGCCAAAAAAAAATACGAATGTAACTCAATATGAACAGAATGCCACTTTACCACATCAAACATGTTATTGGCCTTCATATTTGAAAACTTACATTCGTATTTTATTGGCGACGGGAAATGCAGATAAAAGTGAAATATTGTAATATATAATGAACTATACATTTTAAATACAGGGTAATTAAAGTTCTGTGATGTATATTATACGCTAATTTCGTTTGAAGTTCATTATGCAACTTTTCATTTGAATTTCTGGCGCCAAAAAAAATACGAATGTACCTTCTCAATCCATGAAGTGCAACTTTGTTTCGATGTGATAAATTGGCGACGGGAAGTGGGGAATTCAAATGAAAAGCGAATAAATGTAATAAATAATGAACTGTACCGAACCTCGATATCTTGAATTTTGTGGGAACAGAAAAAAAAATTCAAGATAAAGAGATTTTGAGATATGGAAGAATTGCAGGAATTCCTGGCTTTTAAATCAATATTTTTAGATTATTAAAGGTACTGTGAGAATACGGAGAAAATAGAGCATTTGTAATTTATAGCATTGTATATACAGGAAAATTAAAATACTGTAATGTATATTATGCGCTAATTTCGTTTGATTTTCATCATGACGGAATGCAACTGCATCACATCGAAGCAGTATCAGTTTTCTGAAATCGTTGTTGTCATACTGTTTGGAAAAAAAAACGGTAGTTACGCTGCAACGGTAGTTAAGCCGCGCAGGCATTTTTGACAACTTTTTATTAGATAAGCCGTGGCGTTATTACCGTAAATTACGGTAATTTTTGGATAGGTTTAAGTTTATATTTTCAGTTTTAATAATAAAACATTACGATACTGGTAATTTCTTATTTTTCTTGATGATGGTGGTTAGATTGAAATGCATTCCCGAAAATAAATTCTACCAGTTGCTATTCCAAGATCGTGTCTCTGTGTCTTATTTGAAGCAATATTGAACATCATGCAACTTTTCTTGTTAAAAATTAGACTGGGAACATTGATATTAAAGCAAGCATAAAAAAGAATGCATACCTTTATTTTCAGATAGGTTTACATTTATTTTACATTTATAATTTTATTTTTAATAAGAACAATTCTTAGATATCATGCTCGAGAGTTGCTGATGTATTTTTTTAAATTTTTAATTCTGTGGGTTTGATTTAGTGAAATATAAATAATAGTAGGTAGACTAATGATAATAAATGAAGATGGCTTTTCACACTTTGAAGAGATTGTGTCTTTTTTGCCATGCCTATTGGAAACTTGTTCACTTCTATCTGCATCATTCTTGGGCTGTCATTTGCTAGATCAAGAGAGACAAGTGCTCTTTACCAAATTATCATGTAGGCTCTTAAGAATCTTGATGTTAAAAAATTTCTCCTTTGTGTTAAACCAAACTTTAAATATCCTGTTTCTCTCCATTACTTTCACAATGCTGTAATATTACATCTTTATATTCATCACTAATGAATTTTTCAAGCTTCTCTTATAATCTGTCCTAATATTATTTTCCAATACAATAATTAAACATAAAGTATAAAAGTGTTCTCCCAGGTTCTTTTGACTAGTTTCCCAAATGTGTGGCAAATTAAATGTAAAATTTTATAGCATACAATATTTTTTTGTATGTCTGACTATTTCTTGATATTATCAAGCTAGGTAAAAGTTCTGGTGAGAACACTGTACTATTTTTATTGATCTTTCCATGTAAGGAAGAAACATATTGTTCTTGTCTATATCCCAAATTACTAATAATTTCTTTGTCATTTTTATTATTTTAAATAAATTCTAGATTCAGTTGGAAATGGTGCAAGCCCAGTTGAAGGTACATTTCATTCTACTCCTGTTATAACATTATGTAATTCATTCATAAATACGGTAGAATTCCTTTTAAGATGGCAACCATGGGACTAAGATGGTGTAGAATTTAGAAAGGTGTCAAACTTCAAAAATACTTCTCCCACATTTCCATATTCATACTGACAGTATTTTACTAACAATTAGATTATTAACAGGAGACATTTTAAAGAAACTTACCAAATCACCTCATGAGAGTTTTCTACAAGTAGTTATTCCATTCCTAAAAGTTTATTAATACCATCATTAGGTAAAGGGCAATTTTTTTCAATTATAAAAGATCAGAAATGGATGCTTGTCTTGAATCACCGTTTGCTTTTCTTTATTTTCTCCACTCTTTGAAGATATTAAGGACAGTAAATAAGGAAAAATAAAGAAAGCAAATGCAAAAGATTCTTAAAATATCCCAAAGTCACCCTTTGAATATATGCTGTATGTTTAGTACATGCCCTGTATAATGTAATGTAAATTTGGAAAAAAAAAAAAAATCGTATACTCTACGCACTGTAAAATGTAAAAAAAAAAAAAATAATAAATAAATAAATAAAAGTAAAAGAGAAAACAATATTAAAACATTGTCAACAATTTGTACTTAGAGAAGTTAAGGGAAAATACCTGTATATAACTGTGCAAAGAAAAAAACCTAGATCAAAATAGGCCTACTCTATCACACGAAAGCAGAAGACAACTGAAAGATCATCATAAATTGATTGCCTCAAAAAGCACTCGTCCAAAGAGCCAATGCGAACATTTTTTCATAACTCTCTCTTCCCAGAGCCAGTGACTTAACATTATTGGATGACTTGCCTTCCTCATGTATGTGTAGTAGAGTCCATTTATAGGAGTAGTCTGGATTTAAGAGCTGTTTTCTTCCTCGAGAAAAAAAAACAAACAAACAAAAAATAAAACCACTGGGTCCAGCCATTGATTGTGACTTACGCAATTTCGCGACATATTCAACAAAATCTCAGGGAGTGTCACAAATCTCGTGTTCACTGTCTCCTTTCATGTCATGTGCTGCAGTACAAGACCATGGAAATTGTTGGAATGTTACCTGATAGATGACAAATGGAAGAATATAGTACTGTTGATGAGGCATTGGATATACTTTATAACTGTAATAAAATATTAAAAGCCCTGATTGTATAAAAATTATCATACCTAAAGCCCTTATGAAACTCTTGTAACTAGGAGTAGTATGCTCCAGATTTGACATCACTTCAAAGAGCCTCCTGCAGTGGAAACTTGGCTGCAGACCTGGGAAGGGTACTGATGTTGGAGAAAGGCACTCAAGAGCCAGCATTGCTCTTCAAATTTGTCACCATATGTTGTAACTGATCTTCTGTATTTAGTTAATTGGTGTCAAAGACAAAGCTAATGTGTTATTGGTGATACAGCTTTATTTTAGTTGGAGCAATCATTTGCTTGATTTGATTCCAAGTAAAAAAAGAAAAAAAAATGTAACTTGTTGTTTTTACAAGGTTACATGGTTGAATTACTTTAATTTAAAGAATTAATGACTAATAGCTATGATAAAATTATTATACAAGCATTTAAAAGATACTTTTAGAATAATAAAATGTGAATATCCAATACACTCAAACCTCTGTACAGAATTGTTATGACCTGGACCTTTTTGATTTATAGATTTTTTTCATTATGCAGAATTCATTGTTAAATGTAAGAAATCAACCTCTTGCCATTATAAATTAAAGTTTATCCTAAGTCATTCCATGCTTAAAATACATTATGAAAAAATGATAAAAAATTGCCTTATCTATTTGACTTGCATAATTAATTTTATTGTATATTTTCACTGAACATATTACAGACAGTTCTCTGTATCTTTCCTAGACTTTGTATGCCAAACAGCACTTACACTAACACAACCTTTATCATAGTAAAGTGTTACTTTTAAAATTCAATAACAAAGTATAAAAAACATCCACATTTTATTAATGAAAATAGGAAAGAAAATTCCATAGCCTGGATTTAAACCAGGAACCTTCAGCTCAATAAGCTGATGCGCTAACTAGTTGCGCCACCATGGACGTGGAAGCATTAAGCTATCTACATGTCCTTTAGGCTGGTTAGAGCAGTTACCTAGTTCGCAGGTTGGGACTATCTTTCCTAATGATGTAACATTCAATAAAGGATAACTCAATAATGTTCGATCAGGGTTTTATCCTACACAACACCTCAGATGTTTAAATTACTAATGAAAAGAGGAAAGAAGATTCTACAGCCTGGATTCGAGCCAGGAACCTTCAGCTCAATACGGAATTGGTTAGTGCAAGCATTGCGACAGTTTCCGCTGCTGATTTTCCTAACAGGAAACAAAATTTGATGTTAACATGTTGCTTTTTCATGTCTGCCATTGAAAACTTGCAGAACATGTCCAACAGTGCTTACTCAGGAAAAAAAAAAACGGCCACTCATGTTTTACAAAGGATGATGTTTGGCCAACTGATCCAGAACGGTGTCTCATGTAAGCACCACCGCCCACCAGAAAATATTTCTCGTATCAATATATACCAAGCAAGTACATACTTCTTTCTGCTGCTTAACATTTAAGTACACGGTGATTCTGGTGTGGAACTAGATTAATCTAGTTATTTATTTTACATATATATTCAACAAATGCTTGAAAATATTATATAAAAAAGAGCAGAGTTTGAAAAAATAAATGGCTGCTACGGTATCTGCTACCAAAATCGGACGTTATAATTTTGTAGGTAACTGCAGAAACTTCAAAATAATAAGTTCTGGGTTAATCTTTTACTCGAGATTAATTTCTTCATTTTGCCAGGTTATTTATATATCTGGAATTTTAATTAGATCAAAAGGAATTCTATTGTATAATTAATTTTCTTTTCCTTTACTTCATATGTTGTAAAGTTTACTCTGAACCAAAATATGTAATTTTAAATGCTTTCTTTCAATAATAGTTGATAAATTAAAAATCTGTTTGATAACGTACATGATAGTTCTATAATTTCTCTTTGGTTTTATACTTAAAACATCATGTAAAGTGTGAGGGAAAAAGCCTATTTTATTTTCTTTTGTTTTCAGTCACCAAATGCATTTGGTGATATAATTTTAAAGTTTGTTTTATTTGAATGCATGAGTGATTAACTGTTTTCAATTACTGCAAATGCTTAAAATTTTATTTATTTTGTACGATGTCTTGATGCATGCTCTAAAAGATGCAAAAAAAAAAAAAATACACAATGCTCGATAATTTGTTTTGATTAAGTTTTCTCCCCCACTCTTATCTATGTTTTCCTGTCACAGGCTTTAATTTTTTGCATTTGCTTTTTCCCCATTTCCCCCTTTATTTCCTCTCTCTTTTTCTCTTTCTCTTTCTGTCTGAATCTTTCCAATAGAGAGGCCGCGTAAAGGCAGTCTTCAGATGCTGCTTCCTAAAGCCTTCCAACCGTTCAATGCTCCTTCACTTGAACTACTACCCAACCTCAATTCTCTTCACTCTCCTCTCTCTTCCCCAGGTAGGAATAATTTGCACATTATGATTTTATTGATTATGATTTATGTGCATGATAAGTTAAGAATTTTTCAACATACTTTAATTTTTGTTTCAAATGTTTAATGATCGTATATCATTGCTTAACGATGCTGATATTTGCATTTACCTATGGTAAAAAAGTGTCTTTTACAACTAATAAACCTTTGAAATTTAAAAAATATTGTAACTTTAAAAATTAATTAACATTATTAACTTTGAAATGCTAGAGGATGTAGGTGTTTGATTAATTTTGATTAATCAAAAAAAAAAAAAAACCTATGCAAGTTTCTAACCATTAAAATACAGAATGCCCGTAAAGTCAGCATCTGATTATTAAAACATAGTGGTACCTTGGTTAATGACTGCAATCCATTCCAGAATTACCATTGTTAACCAAAAGTGTCATTATCCAAGGTGCGCTTTACTATAAGATATAATTAAAAATCTATTAATTTGTTCTGGCTCCTCCCCAACAACCATAATACATTTTAAATATATAGATATACACTTATTTAAAATGTCATAAAAATGTGCTACATGCCATTTATTCATAAAAAAATAAATGCTTAAATTCTTATTTTACATTATAAACCGCATTTATAACCGCATAAAATAAAGCTTAGTACACTACAAGGAAAGATACAATCATCGGAAAACGTTAACAGCTGTTTCTGATGGGTCAAACATATCTGAGCTTCACTCCTATGTCATTGGCTGTTCTCTGTTCCACAAATGCTTCTGTGCGTGGCTGAATGCAAGATCAGATAGAGGTTTGCTGTCATGCAGGACAAAAAATATCTTCAGTCAACTGATGAGCAGAAACACATTAACCAAATTAAGCACTTACTCAAGTGTTGTTAATCAAATCCTGCATCATTACCCAAAGCATTTTTTTTTTCTTACAGCCACTCATCGTTAACCAAATATATTGTTATCTAAGGCTGTTGTTAACCAAGGTATCGTTGTACTTTGGATTTTAAGTAAATCTTTCAATTGCATCATTAAAAGTTGGTTCCCATATTTCTGTTCAAGAAAATTGAATTACAAAAACCATGTGATATACCATTATAAAAGTGTTTGATAGTTTTGAGTTTATGAAATTATTGGCCAATTCTGATACAAGTGAAATATAGCAGCAATAAATAATGAAGTACAAGGCTCATTCAATAAATAACCAGGAAATATGTTTTAGCAAATATTCATTATGAAGCACCAAAATAACTACATAACTATTTTTCAACATTTTTCAAC
>JAHWFO010031028.1:292200-310279 GCA_023313115.1 Rhysida immarginata | reverse complement strand
GAATACAATAAGCACTCCCTCCCAAAATATTTTTTTTTTGAAAAAAAATCATATTTTCATTGATTAGTAGTAAATAATATATATATTTTATAACATGTAGTAATGATTTTTCTTAACTTTTATTTTTCCTGTGTATTCTGAAAATTATGATGTATTAAATATGCTCATATTTTGTCAAAAGATTATTACTGTGCATGAGCTCATTATGTAGTTATTCTTTGGATAGTTGTCCCTCTGCAAGTTGGCTATGCCAGTTCCAAGGCTTTAGTGACTTGTGGATTTTTCCAACTTGTGGATGGTGCGAACCCCCTCTTGCCTTTTCAAAAAAATATTTCAAAAATTTTTTTTCCATTTCTGTAAATTGTGAAACAACAGGTGCAGAGTATAATTTCATGATTATTCAGGTAGAAAGTAAAAATTAGCAATATTGTAAATTTTGTTAATTTTGGTAAAATTTAATCTGAAACTGAACCCTGAATTTTCCAGTTTTTAAATTTCAATGTATACTAGCTATCAATTAGCAGACCATTATGGTCTTCCAAAATAAATCGCTGTATCTTATAAATGTTAATCCTTAATAAATTTTTCTTCCATTGTTTATTAATTTAAAACTTTTATTTGATGATTTTTATCATCTAAAATTTTGCTGTCCAATAAATTTAGCCCTTGGAAACTGAGATTGGTAGAAGAATGAAACAAGTGGTATGTTTATTCGAAAGCCGTAAGAAAATGATACGGAAGTTTCAAAATTAGTTTCAAATGTTGCCGACAGGGGTGGCACTGTATGTTTGTTGACACTAAAGTTCTTGATAGATAAAGTATGAACAATCTTTTCCCTGTCATTTGCCGACAAAGCGGCATAATGATTGGCTCAGCCAGGTCACGTGATGATCCGTCGACATTTTGTGCAAAGAAGAGGAAACTCGGGCAGACGTCAAGCTAGGTTGTAATGATGTTTGTAACGTTGTATTTCATATTTTCAATCGTTTTTAATATGCCAGTTTATGTTGTTTATTATATTTTTTAATTTTCAAATATTAATTTAGAAACACATCAATTATGAGAAATGCTGTAAAACTTGTAAGGTGAAAAATTAAAAGCAGTTTACAACTACTTGTGTATTTCCTTATTAAACATGAGCTTATAACCAATATTCTTAACAATATTTGTTTATTATCATCTGGATCATTCTATAAAATTATTAACACATAAATATTTGTTATTAAAAAACCAAAAAAAAAAAAAAAAAAAAAAAACCTTTAAATTATTAGCATGTCATTTTGCTTTGGTGTAGTTTATTACTTTTCGTAGCATCTTTTGCTTTTTTATTGTTTAATATAGATACAGTTTAGGTATATGAATGATAATTAAATTTAAAACATACATTTGCTTCTCAACTTTTGTGTAAATTTTTCAAATAAAGGAAATTAATTTTTAATGACAGTGGAATTTGGATAAACAATTTATAATAAAATTCTTTTCTTTTGTTAATAATGACTGATAGAAAACAATTTTGATAACATCTAAATGGGTAAAATAAATCTTATACAAGTGTACAGCATAAATGATACATCGGTCTCTTGAGCCAATATTGCATCATGACTGTCTCGCACCGAGTAAGTCATGAACTGTTAATTCCAACAAGTACTCTCCTAAAAAAAACTGTCCTAATAATCCATGAACAGTAAACTATCGGTGTTTTCAGCACATAACTGATTTCAAACAAAATATTAGATTGATATCTTGAAGAATTTTTTTTAATCCTGACGTTATTAAAATTGTTTTCTATCAGTCATTATTTCCAAAAGGAAAAATTATTATCAAAAATTGTTCATCCAAATTCCACTTTCATTATACGAGGGTGGGCTGAAAAGTAATGCCTCCATGGCTGTAACTTTTTTATTTTTTAACCGATTTTCAAAATTCTTTTTGTATCTGATACTCACATTTCTCCTCTATGTAATGCACTATTCACTTTTCGACTTAGTCCCCATCCCTTTCCACGCATTGTACCAACGCGTCACTAGTCGGGTGAACCCGTCGGAGGGGAATTTCGGGGTTGTTGTCGACACCAAGACCGAACTGCAGGTTTCACCTCGTCGTCAGAACGCAACTCATGCCCCTTAAGGTGCTCTTTCCTCTTTGGGAAGTGGTGAAAGTCGCAAGGTGCAAAGTCTTTCATTTTTGAACTGCAGTTTTTCTTCTTTGAACTGTAGGCGCTGCACCCCCCTCTTATGTGTGGCGATCGTGTGCGGACGGGCGTTATCGTGCTGCAGAAGAGGATCCAAAGTTGCCATTCAATCCTCGTGTCGACGACAACCCCGGAATTCCTCTCCGACGGGTTCACCCGACTAGTCACGCCTTGGTACAATGCGTGGCAAGGGATGGGGACTATGTCGAAAAGTGAATAGTGCATTACATAGAGGAGAAATGTGAGTATCGGATACAAAAAGAATTTTGAAAATCGGTTAAAAAATAAAAAAGTTACAGCCATGGAGGCATTACTTTTCAGCCCACCCTCGTATATTAATTTCCTTATTTTAAAAAGTTTACACTAAAGTTGTGAAACAAATGTATGTTTTAAATTTAATTTTTATTGTTTATTTACAGGATTGGAACAATAAAAATTTACAGGGTTGGGATGCCTGTTCTCAGATGCTTCCCAGTGAATTCTCCCTCGTCGGTCCACTCTGTTCACCAGAAACCATGACTCGTCAGAGAAAGCAACCCTTTGCCACTCGGCCGAGGTTCAATGGCGATAGTCCATTGCGAATTGGAGGCGTTTTCGGCGATGCACAGGCGTCGACATGGGTGCTGTTACCATACGCCTGCTCCGGAGCCCCAATCTCAAGAGGGATCGTTGTACTGTCTTGGTGCTGACACACCCAGTGGCTCCACTGTTCATTTGCTGTGTCAGTTGCTCAACAGTGGCACGCCGATTGGTCTTGGCCAGGCGTCGTAACCGACGCTCGCCTCTAGGATCGATGGCCCGTGGGGCCCCACAGTTACCTCTTCGGTTGCTCGAAACTATCTGGTTCGTCCAGTCGCGGTACACCTTCACAACTGCAGCCCTAGAGCCGTTCACAAAGGTGGCTGTTTCTGAAATGCTGCCCCCCTTGGCCCGATAGCCAATGATTATCCCCTTTTGGAGGTCCGACAGGTCACTTGCTCTGCCCATGACAGCGACAATTGCTGTGTTAACGGATGCTACTACACATCTGCTGTTGTCAGCTTTTAATGATATGCAATGATTTTTCATCTGCATACCATGGGACGTTCCAACATGTTCGAGGAGAGGTGGTCATATTAATGTGTCCCAACCCTGTATAAATATGCCTTGCAAATATGAAATAATTAAAAATAAGATACAGCCAGCATTATTAAAATTTGGAATAGGTCAACATAATTTAATAATGATCCCAAATTGCAATAAAAATGAAATAACATAAAAATGCATGAAAAATCGAAAGATCTTACAAGTTGCAACCTTATGCTGCATGCTGTCTTTGCACAAAAATGGCTGCTGCCACAGAGTGTCCATACTTTATCTATCTAGAACTTTAATTAACACTACAGAAAGTGACTGAAAATTTCAGTTCTTCGTTTGGGCCATCTCTGTGCTGTAAAAGGTGCACATTTTAAATTGATTGTGATGTGATTGCAATGGACAGATTATAGCCTATTTCTCAGATTCTGTATTGCAACTACAGCATAACTAATTTGTAACAAACTTTGAAACTTCTGTATCAGATTTTTACGACTTTCAAAATAAACATACCGCTTGTTTCATTTTTCTATCGATCTCTATTTCCGAGATATTTATTTTTAAAATCAGGGAATCCTTTTTGAGACCCCTGTATTTGACTAATACATTAATAAAATTATACAAATAGTAAAATATAACTGTGTATAGAGGATAAATAATTAACTTATCAATCCATGTTCACTATTTATCAACCAGCCTGTAATAAGTTAATTATTTAATGCATTAATAGTATAGACAAATTATACATAATATTCAGATTTAGAACAAGTTTGTTTTTTTTTTCCTACTTTATGAAAAAAAAAATTTAACCAGTAGCGACGAAGAGCACGAAGTGACGGTGGTATTTTGGATTTGACCGACCAATTTTTTGATTGATTTTAGTGATAAACACACATGAATAATAAAATATGGTAAATCGAATAAAGTACAATAAAAAAACTTTTAAGCTTAGCATTTCCAGCGATAAAACACTTGAAAACTTTTTAATTAAAGATAGGTATTCACGTTTACTTCATTGCAGAGTTCCATTTGTAGTACATATTTTTTAGTAAATTACCATCTTTCGAAGAAGAAAATTTCAAGAAAAAACTAAGCCAGATTAAATATAGAAATATTTTTTCAAATTAAGACAACCATTATCACACGTCTGCAGATAGTGGGCCAGATTGCCTCAAAACCTGGCCAAAAGTCAAATTGCTTATTATATTTCGAATTTTTTTTAAAATTATATTAAATTCAAGCAAAAGTAAATAAAAATGAGTACAAGAAGTAAATAAACATCAAGAAATATTTTTTATTACAATAAAATGGCATAATATACAGGGTGGACCAAAAAAAAAAAAAACTCGCCACTGAAACTTTCTAAATCCAATGGAAACGGTCCACAAAGGGGTGAGCGATTCTAGAAGGAAGAACGCTACCATTAATTACGGCAGGCGTTAACGTTAAATGGAACGAGTCGATTTCTAGACGAGGTCAACATAATCTTAAATAATACACAAATTGTACACTTTTTAGATAATTGTCTCTTTTATTGAATATCTATTGACTAATACAACTGCTCACCCCTTTGTGAACAGTTTCCATTGGACTTAGAAATTTTCAGTGGCTTTTTTTTTTGGTCCACCCTGTATACAGTTTCTTGCCAGTAATGTCCATAACATTCATTATTTCATATTCACACGCCAGTGTCTTTTTTTTATTTATAATCTGGAATGGAAAGAAGTTCTATAACCTCTTTTAGGAGAAATTCTTTAGGCTTTTTTTGTATAGGGCGCATGCTAGTGATCACAGGAACTGATGTTATCAAAAGGTTAAATAAATATTCATTGTAAGATTTTCTTGAAATTTTTTCAGTATGTTCCCTTCTAAGGCACTTGTTCTTAATATCTGGTACTAATGTTTGCTTAGGTCAGTTTCCACAAATAACGAAAGTACCTCTTAGGGAGTGAAGGATTTGATGCGGTTTCTCATTCAGGATTTTTTTCCAAGTTTTCCTTATTTTGTTTGCCCTTTTAGGGGTGGTGGTTGTAGCCTTCGTAATAATCTTGGCAGCATCTTCTTTTCCTTTTCATGTAAACAGTATGTGCCAGTTCATTTGGTGTTGAAGATTTATGAATTGCTTCTGTCTTTCTTCGTTTACTTCTATCGATACTTTCTTCAAATGTAGCCTGTGGACATCCAGAATACACTTTTTGAGGTCTACTACGAATAGATATGAATTCAACAGTTTTTCCTAACCATGAAGAGTGTTTTAAAAGAAATAAATCCTTTTTTCGGTAACACCTTCCTTATATTTTGAAAACTTCTGAGCAGAAAGTATACAATTTTTGCCTTACATTTTGTATCTCATTTTTATCATGATTCCGCAAAAAAAAAAGAGCACTGATCGCTTTGGTCTCCTTTAAGTGACCGCCAAATTTTGAAAAGTTCTTTTCTCGTGGGCGTATATTTGCCACCTGCTTTAAAGATCATTATAGGCGACACAATTACCTTACTATGAAGTATAGTTTATATAATCTTCTTTTAGTAATATATTCAATGTAAATTAAAATATAGTTTTTAATATTTATAGATTTCACTGCCAACTTTTTTGTATCAATCATTTATAGAGTTTTATCCATTTGGCCCACTGGAATCAACTTAGAAAATTTGCATGTGCTAATTTAGCTGTGCTAAAAGATGTACTATGCATTAGTACACTAAAACTACTGTAATTATAAAATTCGCAGTTAGTATTTTTACACAACATTAAAAGTATGCTATTAAAACAAATTTTTGAACCCCAGTAAGTCCCAGTAAGTTTATTGATGTCGATAAACACAAAATTTCTTAACTAAAAGAGCGAGCAGCTTAGATTACACACATTATATTTTTTAAAATATAAAAATACATTATATTCTTATAATACTGATCATACGACATCTTAATATAATGTACTTACCTAATGTAGAATCATCCATTCCAAAAATGCAAAATAAATTTAAGATTTAACAATAATAAAACTCGATAGAATTACAGAAGTTTTCTCTAATCCCAACCAGTCAGTTAAAACGGCAACTTTCACCCCTCCTGGAAAAATATAGATGCATCCAACTTCTATGAGTGTCATGTTTACTAAAAGAGTGTTCATTTATCTTCAAAGAAAAGTAAAGACTTGATGGAAAATTTGAAGTTTAAAAAAATCATTTTTGGCCAGGTTTTGAAGCATTCTGGCCCATTGTGCGACATTTGAATTTTTTAAGGGAAAATGTTGCCGCTTGTGCAGAGAGGGGTGCCTCTATAATTGGTCGTCATTTCAAATTTCAGGCAAAATAACCAGCTTAAAGAAAGCTGACTTATATTAATGCTCATATTAATTTCTATACAGTCATCCCTCTGCAAGTCGGAATTCTACAAGTCGGGAAATTCCACAAGTCGGCAATTTTTTCCTGAAAGCCAAGATGGCAGACAATGACTTCCGGTTGGAGATTTTTCCCAACAAAAATTAAATCAATGACGATTATAATGATAAAAATATCCAAAATTAACTAATTTTATAGTTCCTTAATCCTTACAATCTATATTGGGGGGGGGGGGCTATAAAAGTTAATTATTGAAATTAATATAAGCCAACTTTCTTTGAGCTCTTTATTTTCCACGAAATTCGAAATGGTGACTGATTATAGAGGCACCCCTTCCCACATAAGCAGCTACATTTTCTTTAAAAAATTAAAATGCTGACACTTGTGATTAAGACTACCTTAATTTGAAAAATATCACTATACATGTATTTAATCTGGTTTAATTTTTCCTTGCAATTTTCTTCTTCAAATGCTGGTAATGTACTGAAGAATATGTATTATGAAGTAGATGCGAATACCTATCTTGGAATTCCGCAAGTCGGAAAATTCCACAAGATGGCAAGGCCCTGGAACCGAGGTTTCCGACTTGTGGAGGGACGACTGTATTTACTGTATTTGCTCAATACAGAATTACAAAATTTTGTATCCAGCTTCAACTGAAAAAACTGGGTTACGACCTTTAATCGATTCCACCTAAAACTATCTTTCAATGTTGATATTTACCAACTTTTGCCATAATTGCCTCACCTTTATTGTATGGCAAAGGGTTATTGAGCAAAATCGATTTGTATATAATTGGATAAAATTATTTACAGCAGAAAAGTTTTTATCTTTTCTGAAATTCCAGTGGGAAGTCTTAGAACATCCTGCCTATAGCCCAGACTTGTCACCATGTGATTACCATATCTTTGGTCTGCAAGGGAAATGTTTTAATTTTGACAAAAACATGAAGGATGCAGTGAAAGACTATTTCAAAAAACAACCACAATCCTTCTATGCCAAGGGAATTGACCTGCTGTGTAAACGATGAGACCAATGCTTCAACAAACATGGTGAATACTTTTTAAGTTTCAAATAAAGGTATTATATATACTTTTCATTTGGGCAATCCTTATACAATAGAAATTGGAAACAAATGGAACTTTTCAAAGCTGCAATTAATAAAGTAATAAAGTGCTGTGTTCGCATTGTGATAGTTTTAGGAGTTAACAGATTCCATAGAGTTAGTTCCGTTAAGTTCATTAAAATTTTACATTAATTTTTTCTAAATGTTTGCCAGCCAGCGCCTTGATAAATTTGTGAAATTGATTAAAATGCTGGGAAATCTGACAAAAACCTGTGCAGTATGTACAACACTGAAAATCAAATCTGAAAACAAACTCAAAACCTCATAACCCGAAAATGTGATTTAATTATTGAGTGCAGCTAGTAATTTCAAAACCCAGAATAAATCTTTGCAGAATTTGGTCCAATGAAATTACTAAAACATACACAGTCTATATAGTTTAAATTTAAGCAATATATTGTACAGGATTTGGACAAAATAATATGAACACCAATGTAAATACAGTGTCGTAAAGTCCCGACCTCTAGTTTTGCACCGTGCCACCTAGCGGACGAGAATTTACACATATCAGTCTGTTAGTAACAGTGATAGCATTCAGATGTTAAATATATTGCTGCGTTGAAACACTGCTATGGCTGATCTCTCAGATTTCGAAAGAAGCATCATTGTTGGGGCCCGTCTTGCCAGAGCCTCAGTAACGAAAACAGCCACCCTTGTTGGGGTCAGGAGAAGTACTGTATAGGCTGTCATAACAGGGAAAGACATTATCTGCCAACCACAACAGTGACCGAATGTCAAAACTCAGTGATAGAGACAGAAGGGTTTGAACTTCAGAAAGCACAAGACGACAGCATCCCAGATAAGATATGAGATAAACATACATCTACAGGAAGCTATATCAATAAAACCTATCTGGCATGAACTTTATGCAGCCAACATACATGGCAGAGCGGCTATTCCAAAACCATTGGTGACAACATTCAATGCATTGAAACAACGAAAATAGTGCCACGAGCATAGAAATTATATTATTGATATTATTTTGTCCAACCCCTGTATGTACATAATTAAAAGCAGTTGATACATTACACTTGGTAGTCAGTTGTAATGAAATTGTGGGGGAGGGCAGGGGTTATCCTCTTTACCTTCAATCATACTTAAATTTTGTTTTTATAAGGTTTGTCACTGCAGAAAAGTTGTTAACAAATTTTTTCAATGTACAAGTGGTTCAATGTTAACATATTTTTGAAAAATTAAATTTTAAAGTTTAACTGAAATTTAATCTGAAAACACTTCAAACTGGTAATTGATTCTTCATTTAATTTTTGACTTTTTCATTTTAAATTTATGAATGAAGAATCATTGCTTAAAAAACATCTTGGTAAATCCTTTGAAATGATATTTGTTTTCAACATGCTTCCATTTTGTTTCTGATACTTCTCTCAGGAGATCAGAAGATCCGTGAAAGGTTTTGCACAAGGTAATGTTAATGTTACAGTACACCTTTTTTTTTGGACATTAGTGAGAAAAAATTATATTAAGTATTCTTGGATTATGCCATATTGAAGGAACAGTTCCTAACATTGAATGCTACTTGAAAAATTTTCTTTAGCAGAAAATGTGTTATTATTACTTCCAGGGGTGCTGTCAGTTATTAACTATTTTATGTTTTATAAGTTTATAGGCTATCATGTAAAACCATTAAATGCATTAAGGCTAGAATATGATTAAAGTTGGCTAATTAAACAGGGTATTTACAAAATAAACAGATTAGAATTACCATCAAAAATAGTTTCTAACAAAATTTGATAAAAGTCTTATAATTTACCTTCAAATAAAAAGAGAAATCAGATATTCAGGTTAAGATTTAATACGAGACACTTTCTTTTTTTATTTATTTTCTTGAGGGGTTTTTTTTTTTTTTTTTTATTTTTAAAATGTATATTGTAGCAAAAGGAGACATTTAATCAACAAGTTAATGTATAAGGAAACATAATTCTCTATTTGTTTATTCTTATGAACATGGAATGAAGTCGGGTTGATTTTTTTATGTTGGGCTGGTCAGCTTGTTGTGTTTGTCACAGTGGACTGGGAACTTTGATCACAGTCCACCTCAAATTTCTTCAAAGGCTTGACCAACTTATGAAAAACATCATTAACTGGCCTTTATCTATAATGAGTTGAGGAAAGCCCAATCATGTCATTATTTCTAGAATAAACAAAGACTGATGTCGATTTCACGTATTCTGACCAGTTGTCTGAGCTTTTCTGAATTTTGAGGTCAGATTTCATCAGATCCATTTAGATTGCAGTTGTGATTTCTGGCTCACCAGGGTGAGTACATCTAGTTGATCAGCCCAATGTAAAAAAGAAAATCCACCGAACTTTATTCTAAATATAGCTCATTGGCTTTATAATGGCAGATCTAGGCAGATCATTATAATCTTTTATCTTCACTTAATTTTAAAAGTATTTTTTTATTTTTAGAATTTAAAATTTAAAATATTCATTACCCTGTAATTTACTGTATATTTATTTACTAAAGGTGAAGGTTTCAGTGAAGATTCCGGGGTGTTTAGGCTACCTGAGACCCCAAATGCAGTAAAGGTACTCTTGTTATTTTCTTGTATACAAAATCAGCCATTGCATAACATGTTGGCATTACACGTTGAATTTCAGTCATAAATGATATGTAAATAGGAGAACAATGTTGCTTATAGCACGAATTTGTAAGAGTTCCCTTTGCATTTTCAGCAAATGGCATTCAAATATGGAAGAAATGCTCCACCTGAATGAAACTTTTCCATAATCTGTTTTATTCAGCTGCAATATTTACTAGGCCTGACCAATATTGACCAGCCATAAACGAGTCACATAATACATTCACAGTTTGTCTCAAACATGGCATTAATTTCATCCATGTTACAGAAGATGTTCAAAATCTGCTGGCGATAATCCCTGCACACGTTGCAGGTGATAGAGATAGTAGCTGTGCTCATGCAGGATACACAACACTTTCCCTTGGATTACTCCATGCTGGCGGGTCACATGCTTGGAGCTTATACTGGAGTTGTTCTCAGTGTTGTGTAGAATCTGTTCATTCAGCTCTGGTGTACGAAGATGCTGTGGCTACCCTGGTTGGTACGAAGAAACGCCGATAAATGGATTCAATGGTTTTGTGCATTGGTTGATGCTGTCTATTAGGATACGTGCTCGGTAAATCCGAGCGTCCTCTTGACTGTTGCCATGTGCTTGACCATAGACGAAAACCATTTCGGCTTGTTCTTTGGAAGGAATATCAGGCTATTGTGATTCAAAGTTGCTCAAATCATGCAATCTGCAACACAGGAAAGCACACTGTGAGTGTTGCATGAGAGAAGGATTTCATTCATCAGTGTCATCTACCTGTACAAATATTCATTTCCAGACATATGTTGATATGAACTTTTTTATTCCCTTTCCTGTCAGAAATCACATCCAGAAGTTTGTCCCCTAACTTTTTATTCATCCTGTACATATAACTACAGTAAATTAGGCAATAATTCGAATTCTGCGATATTGGTCATACAAATACACAGTAAATTACATTAACCTAAAAATTGTGTGTTTTGGATTATGGGTAATCAGTAATCATATTGAAAAAAAAAACGCCCAAAAAATTCCTTACAAATTATATATCTATGTTACATTAAATCTATTGTACATTGTAGTAAATTGTACTTGTATTTTGTGTTTCAATAAAATAAAAAATAATTACGTACTGGCAAGATTTTAAGCTATCGAAATGAAAAACAAAGTTAATTGAGAGAGAAGATAAACCTAAAAATGTGAAAGCTACTTAAAATTTTGAAGTCTTCAAAAATATTTACGCCTGGTCACCTTTGTGTGTTCTGCTGGAATCCTTATGATACTGAGCACAACCCCTAATTTATCTGCTTATACAGGGTGTAAATGGACGACGTTTCACAAATTTAAGGATATGTAGAGGATGATGTGGCGAACATTTTTTATTAATAAACCCATAGTCCCAAACGAAAAGCGACGGAGCCACAGCATGTTTGATGCTCTGTTTTGGAATCGTTCTCCGTACAACTGACGAGCTGCAGCAGCATTCCCACGAGCTTCTCCGTAACACAAATGCACATCAGCAAATTCCACAAAGGTATAATCACCTTCCTTGAAGTTACTTCTTTGCAGATACGCTAAAGATTATGCGATTGTGTATGATGGAGTAATAATAATAAGTAGATCACCGTGTACACTGAGGTAATTTGCGGCGATCTGAAATGGGACAGTCCAGTAACAGTTCTGTACGTAATTGGTACGAAAGTTCTCGCTGTTTCCTGCCTCACAGTAAAGTCCATTCCTGAACTCATACAGCACAAAACATAGAGTGCAAAAAAACCTTCACCCTTACGGAATGTTCCAAACTAACAACGGGAATTTAGTACCAACCTGATATGCAAGATTATGTGATTGGAGAATGTGCTGTGCATCCGGACGGTACCATTTGAAAATAGCCTGCGAGCTGACAGTCTGCATAAGGCCTACAAGATGCAATGACAGGGGACATCGTAGTAAACGTGCCTAGTTCAATGCTTGACAAACCAGGACATCAAAAAAGCTGTGGCTCCGTCGCTTTTCGTTTGGGACTATGGGTTTGTTAATAAAAAATGTTCACCACATCATCCTCTACATATCCTTATAGTTGTGAAACGTCGTCCATTTACATCCTGTATATACTTAGAAAGCACCAATAGAAAGCTAGCGCCAAATCTTGAAAGCGGATTGGCTACTGTATCCAGTCAGGCTACTGGATAATCCAGTAGAAGAGGGATTGACCAATTATATTTTTAGTAGTACAGTGCTTGTTCAGATCAATCTGAGAATTAGCCACAAATTATTTTCGGAGTAACTATGGCGTTCGAATTAGGCAATGAAAAATACATGTAGTGTGTATGAAATGTACTTGATGATTGATTCGAATTGATTGATGGAGTAATATTTTACATTAAATATAAAGGATTTCAAACGTTCCTTGCAATTTATACGAATTAAGTGATAATTCGAATTTGGCGGATTCGAATTACACGGAGTTTACTGTATAGAGGTTAGTCGTGGCCTGGTTGTCTCGCAGATCGGTTCGCCATATCAGTGGAGTTAAGCAACCTTGACGCAGCCAGCCACTGGTTGGGTGACAGCCAATGGCACAGTGGACCTGTTGGTGGGTGAGATGGCTACTGGGGCCAGCATCATGGGGGACTAAGCCATGATAGTTGGGCCTGTGCTTATGGACCAGTCCCGGATGCCCAGCAGCTAGGGGTGATTACCATTGGTTGCATACCCTCTGGTGGATTACCATCTTGTTCCACCCCATGATTCAGAGGACACGTAAAGCTATTGGTCCCAACTCTACTGTCATCTCATAGCAATCGTTGCTCATAACTGGGATGGCACAAAATTCCGTAGTAGGAATAGGCACCTAGATCATCACTAGACGGGACCCACACTGCGATGATCTACCCTCTATACCTGAAACTGAATATGCAAGTATAAGCTTTTCTAGAAACACAACTATCATGTTATACAAGGGCTGATTGTACATGGTTTTAAGATTCTTAATTTTCATTTAAGATTCAGAAAATAGTTAGCCTTAATTTTTTTTTTCCTTAATGTTTGTGAAAAGTTTATCAAGTTCAATACAAAATCATTTAATGAAATTGGTAGAAACTTTGCAATACAATAATGGGAGAACAGAGTTTCACCATTTATTCATAGCTTTATCAAGGATATATACCAGAGGCTTCTCGTCCTTATATGCAGACGTATGGTACCATGGAGTAATTTGATTGGATAAAATCAACGAATGCAAGACCAAGGCAATGAATAATATAGTTTGGGTACAATGATAAAGTAAGATGATTGGATAAAGGTAGAAGCAAAATAAACAGTACATTGATTGGATAAGAATACAGCGAAAGAAAAGAAGAGAGTGGCTACATCAAAAGTTAAAAATAAACAACTGAATGCAAGCAGAAAATACAAAGATTGGATAACAAATGACTGATTAATATAGAATAAAAAAACGTAAAAGACATAATTGAATAAAGAACAGTTTTGATAGATAAAGGGTGTCAAGGAAATGAAAATACCAACTAAAGTACTGTATTACAGTAAATCCGAGACAGAATTAAGAATAGAAAAACTCAAAATCAGTTTGACAGTTGAGGTCTAGAGAGGAGTATTTGGCTTAAAAATCTCTATGGATTCCAGAATTGCAGTCTTGAAACTGTTTTTGTTTTTGTATTGCAAAGTCTCTACCAATTTCATTACTAAAAGTAATGCTAAGGAATCCAAATTAATAAAATTATTTAAAGTTTAACTGATAGCAAAATAAAATTAAAGGAGAAAATTAACTGTAGTTAAATTGGATCAAACTAACAAAAACCATAACCTCTTTTATACAACAACTGTAATCAAAAACTTTATACCCTTGAATCGGGCTCTCTTGGGACAGAAAGTGCTGAATCACTGAAAGTAAACCATCCATCTTTTTGATGGCTGACCAGTTCTTTTTGTCTCAGTATAAGAAGTGATTCATTATCCATTATGTCACTTTGAGATTTAGCACTTATATACCAGAGACATTAATTAACAAAGGAACGCCACAAATTTGGACTCACCAATGCCGATTTTGATATTTAAAAAAAATCGATGGTAGCTCTTGTCCAATTAAGCCTCTTGCAAAGTCATTTGGCAGACCTCTCTAAACTTGCAGAGAAGAAAGAATTCATAAAGTTTAATGTATGCATATTATAAATACCCACAGTTAGGGCATAGTGGATCAGCTTCCCACTATGGTGTAAGTCTTGGACATCTGAAGATGCAAATTTGGTTTCAAATCCTGTAGCTAATGAATTTTTTTTCTTCCTCAATTCATTTTTAATAATCAATGGAAAAATCAATAAAAAACACAATCACTTGACTAGCAGCTTTGTTTCATTTAGAAGCAGGGCTAGC
Source organism: Rhysida immarginata (assembly GCA_023313115.1). Taxonomy (NCBI): domain Eukaryota; kingdom Metazoa; phylum Arthropoda; class Chilopoda; order Scolopendromorpha; family Scolopendridae; genus Rhysida; species Rhysida immarginata. The sequence goes on along the minus strand of JAHWFO010031028.1, from coordinate 295,584 downwards.
AGACGTGACATTTCTACTGCGGCTTTCATTTTCTGTATCTTCTGGTGCTCGCTTCATATTTTCCCTGAAAAGAAGATCTTGCCCTCTATTCCTTTTGTAAGTTCTAACCAAACGCATCCGAACCAACCCTCTTTGTCGTGTCCGAATCAACCCCACCACGCCAGAAATCAAATACATGTAAACCTTATTATGGCCTAACGACGCACATGGCCAAAATGAAACTGCAACACGTTTAAGTATAGTACTATCCCTCAGGAGTAAATGTCTAACTGTTAACAAATTCACGAACAAACCTACCTCAAAATTTTTTTTCACACTCCCGAACAAAAATTTTATTTCTTATTTACTTAGCTTAATTGTGATTGTTCTGGCGAATAGATTGTCATAATCTGTATAGTGTCACACACTAGGGATAATTTTTTAGGCAGCGTGCGAATAGTTTCAACTGAAAAAAATAGATTTGTCTGAATCAACCTGCTTCTGAACAGACCCCAATATCCCTTAAATATAATAAATTGTGATTATATTTACAAAATGTATTACACCCTTCTATGAATATTAAATTTATTAAATTGAATTCAGGAAGACAAAATAAAAAAACGGTTCATCATCAGTTACAGGATTTGCTCGTGATTTACTTATGCATCACTATGATGCGTTTAGATCTAATTCAACAGTTTGGGTATTTATAAGGTGCATATGTTAGTGATAAACTTTATGAATTTTTTTTTCTGTAAATTTGTCTGTAAATTTTGAGAGTTGCTTCAAATGGCTTTGCACGGGTACTTTTTAATTGGATGAAAGCTACTCACAGATTTTTTTTTTTAATGTCAAAACCAGTGAGTCAAAGTTCATGGAATCTCCTGTAAGTTCCAAATCCATGGGATAAACACTCCCTTGTCTGGAATTTGATTCTGGGACACCTTTGGGCCAGGTTAGCTTTTGTTGTTAGATTTAAAGATGCAAATGTACGAGGGGTGATCAAAAAAGCAAGGTTACAAAGCCTGCAGTCAAACGTGTACATTTTATTTCATACAACCAATACAGCCAACTGATAGTACATACTTCAAGTTATTTTTCGACATAGTCTCCATATCGGTTTAGGCACTTGTTGGTTCGTGGGATAAGTTTGAATATTCCCTCCTGGTAAAAATCTTGTCCTTGCGTGTTCAGCCACGTTGTCGCGAAGTGTTTCACCTCCTCGTCTGAAGTGAATCGTCAGTCTCCTAGGTGCTTCTTCAAGTGAGGAAATACGTGAAAATCCCTAGGAGAGAGGAAAGAGGTGAAAGGGTCTGTAAAAATATTCTGTAAAACTGGATGGTTTTTAGAATTTCAAATAAGGGATTTTGACCCAGAATTTATAAGCAGAGATCAATGTTGACATCACTGCGGTGTTGAATGTTGCTGCAACCAGTACCAGGACAATTTTAGAAGAGTAGTGATCAGTGTATATTGCAAAGATGTGCATGCTGTAGTTTGATATCAGTTGAACTTTAAATTGGCATTAGTATAACTAAAATAATTAATTATATAAAGTCTTGCATTTGCCCTTCTTTGTTGTTTTAATGTATAACTGTTTGTTTTGAAAAGACTGATACTTCAAAATCAAGCCTGATTGAATCTCCGCAGTCAAAAATTGCCAAAAGGGAATCCTATAAAGTAAGTGCCAATGATTAGTTTAATTGTCTCTATCTATCCTGTCTAAAATCATACAAGGAAAGTAGAGACAGGGATCCGGAAAAGCAATATGGTAATTTAATATGTGCCAAAACGTTTCGGTGCATTCACTATCACGGACAAAATAAGATAGTGAATACATCGAACACGTTGGCACATATTAAATTACCGTATTGCTTTTCTGGACCCTTATTCCTACTTTCCTTGTATTGTACTTTGCAATACAGATCATGATGGACTTACCTAGAATACAATCATGTGTTTATGGAATTTTTATGTTTATCGAATATTATATATTGCAGGTAGAGACCAGTCAGTTCTCTGTAGGGAATCCTGTGTTTTTTGTTACACTTTAAAAAGTTAATATTGTACTTAGGTAAACACAGATTTTCCATGAAGTCATAGACATTGTATTTGTTCATGTTGCACTTGATTAATAATTACTATCACTATTAAAAAAAAAAGGATTGCAGTCGTAATCTTTTCTATGGCTGTTGCAATCGTATATCCTTTAATTTATATTAAAATTAGTTTAATTTATAATGCCCCTGTATGTATAAGAGATACGACGACTAATTACGTGGGCATCATTTTGTGCTAAACACACTAATGAATTGCTTTTTATGACGGCTTAGTCGTTTGGTCAATTAAGGCAAATTTGTTTTTCTACTTTTCATACATCCTAAAATTTAAATAACACTTTCTTTAAATAGTTATTTCCTTGAAATAATGTAATTTCTGCTAGCACAGTTAGCACATAATGGCGGTTTCGACTACGCAGTTGTTGTATCTCTTATACATACAGGAACTCTAGATTGAGGAAGACCACACTGCCAGCTAGATGTAGGAGATACTTGATAAGAGTTTGATGTAGGAAAATGGATAAGAGAAACTGTTCACTATATTCAAAAGTATCTCAATGCTTATGATCATCACTTTGAATACCAGTTGTAATTGTAGAAGTCAAAGAGGAGTTATATTCATCCCTTGATGTCTGTAAGAATTTAGTGTTACAACTTTTATAATTTTTTTTTTTTTTTTTTGCTGAAGTGTCTTTTTTAGAAACACACTCTATATAAGAGCTATTTACAATTATATGGGCAGTTTTTATATTTTTCAGACACACCTTAGATAAGAAAAGTAAAATTTCTTGCTATTAGGGGATACATCTCTAAGTACTATTTACTTATCCATAATCGTTTAAGCAATAAAATATTAAAATGAGCTGAGATCTAAGGTGTAGCTACAAATTTTGAATAGTCTTAACACAATGCAGTCACACACAAAATGATACTTAAAAAAAGAAAACTATTACTGTTTTCCATAGGTTGAGCTTCATCGAGTATCATAGTGTCTAAAAGAAATAAAGAAAGGGTCAAGAATAGATACGGTAGTATGATTTTAATACACCTATCTATTAGGCTTATTAAAATCATACTACCGTATCTATTCTTGATCCTTTCTTTATTTCTATTACTGTTTATCTATTTGATTTATGACTACAAAACTACCATAGGATGTCTCAATGTACTTGTTATTTATGAATTTTACACAATACATTAAAAGATTAATTTGTCAGTTAGAATTGGAACCATTTTATCTGGGAAAGTGTTACACATGTACAAATGTCACTACATAATTCTGGAATTCTCCAAGACTCTTACAGATAAGTAGCCCACAATAAGCAAAATTTTAAATATTTTTTTT
>JAHWFO010031028.1:258756-277200 GCA_023313115.1 Rhysida immarginata | reverse complement strand
GACAAGCCATTTACCAAGAACTTAATCTTTCTTGGGCAAACTGATCACAAAAGCTGTCTTATTTAGAAGAACAGAGATAGATTGCAGGGGGGAAAAAAAACATTTGAAACAGCAAGAAGAAAAGCACAAGAAAATGGAAGAAGAAAGAATGTTGAAAGTAGAAAATTCAAAGAAAACGATTGAAGAAATGGAATCTAAACTGAGTCAGAGGAAGAAAGAACTTGATACTACTAGAGAGTCAGCTGATATCATTTTTTGATGAAGCTACTACTAGATTTAAAAAGCTTTACAGAAGGGAGACCTGTAAGAAATGCACTTGGCTCAGGATGTTAGGTGTTTGTTAAAAAAAAAAATGCTGAAAAAGAAAGATATAAGGAAGTTGAAAAATTGCAAAATATTATTGGAAAAAGGAAAATTTCTTTGATTACAAATTTTTCTCAAATAAACAGAAAAAGACAGTGTAATAAATGTTAATGTTAATTTAGACTGTTTAGTTAATCCTTTTTTCTTTTAGTGTTTATATTAGATCTGACCACTCTCAATGTAATTATATTTTGCAGTTTCTTTATTAAAACTATTTAATTTCGAGTCATTCTTTGCCATTTTATGAGAGGATTGTATTTGAAAATTGTAAAAATCCTGTAAAACTTTATACGTAGTTAGTATCTGTAATAGATTATAATGTGAATCGAGCTTTTTTTTTTTAATATCTTAGTCTATAAAGTCTCTTTTTTTGATCCCCTAACATGCGCTGATCCCTGATTAAGTTTTTGAGATTGTTCTGTTCACCTACAAGTGTAATTATCCCGGGCAACGCCGGGTCCTCTGCTAGTTTTAAATAAAAATAGTATTCATGGATGCTTACCTCATCTTATAAATTATTTCAAGATGAATAATTGTACATCAAAATTAAGGTTTTGTGCTTAATAACACTGCTTTAACTGCAGTTCTTTGGTGACCACTATTAACGATTTTGCTTCCAGCTTGCCGCCATGTTTTATTTAGTCCTTACTTCTGCTACTGCCACTGTCCAATGCCATCACTTCCAAGATATGCTTGCGCAAAACAAAGAGTTCTTTGGTAATAGGTTCATGAACTTCCCTTGTAAGTTAAATGACCTTGGCCAAAAGCCTGCAACCCCCTCCCTTCTAATATACAAACAGTCTCAAAAACACCCATCCATTCTGCTACACCAGTATAACTTTTAGAATAAGCAAACTCAACTTTTTATATTGTATGCTAATATAGGTGAGGCCAGGAATGGATTTATCTAAAGTTGTGCTACCAACATTTATATTGGAACCCCGTTCGTTTCTGGATAAGTTAACAGATTATTATTATCACGCTGATATTCTTTCAACGTAATTTGACATTTTTTTTAATCTCTCCATTTCCCATAGTTAATAACATTATAGGATACTAATAAAAGATATTTTTAAATGTTCTTTACAGAGCAGTGTTGGAAGATGATGCTTTTACTAGAATGAAACTAGTCGTTCAATGGTATCTATCAGGTTTCTATAAAAAACCAAAGGGTTTGAAAAAGCCTTATAACCCTATATTAGGGGAAACATTCCGCTGTTACTGGAAGCATCCTCACACTAACAGTCGAACATTCTATATAGCTGAGCAGGTACGTTTTAAAAATAATTATTTCATAAGTGTATATTTTTACCACATAAAAAAAAAATGAAACCAATTCTGCACTTTCTCCAGAATGTCAGATTAGGTATTTTATTTTGTTACAAGTCAGTTTCAGAATAACGGTACTTTATTTATGATAGGTGATGAGCTACTTACATAGCAGTGCAGTTGAAAGATTTAATTAGAATAGAAAACCAGTTATAAAGTGAAAACCTCAAGAAGAAATAAGAAATACTGTACCAGATCCTCAAGCAGAAGGCATAGCCTTCGAAATACTTATCTGGTATTTCTAATTTCTCCTTGTAGATTATAGTTTTTCACTTTATAGTTGGTTCCATTCCACAGAATGTCCTTATTGTTTTGTTTAGAAAACTAGGTTATCGTTATAAACAATATTTCCATGATTTAAGAAAAGTTTTCGTGTGAGGAGAGGACTACAATTATAAAAATTATTCTTGATTCAAAACTATGTTGAAAAAAAAATATTAAGCGACATAATTCTTCAACTTCATTTGTTTTGGATTATACAACAGGGTGCAGCAGAATGAACTCCCTGATTTGGGAAGCTAATAAAAAAACCAAACCAAATAAGATATAATTAATATTTTATTATTTTTGGAAGGTACACATAATGCAGTTTTATCAACGTGTTTTAAACAAATCATTATTCAAGTGGCAGTCTCCATTATTGATATACTGGTTGAGTCTTTCTTGGTAGTTTTCCATGACTCTGCGCAAGAATGTCAGCAACTTCTGGGTTATCGCCACTTAAGAGCTTCCAAAGTTTGGGGACGATGTTGGCATACCTTAGCTTTGAGGTAGCCCCAGAGGGAAAAAAATCACAAGGCTACATTGTCAAATCTGGGAGAACGCGACGACTACCCGAGATCACCACATAAGGAGACAACGTGTCCAGGAGACATTTCTCTGAGAAATCCAAGTGAATGACGAGATGTGTGGGTGGTTGCACCATTTTATTGGAACCACACAATCCTTGCACCATGTTCATTGAAAGGTTTGTCCAATTTAGACCAGAAAAAGTTCTCTAGCATTGCACAGTGCTGATCGCTGTTCACCGTAACACTGACACCGTCCTCTTCAGGGTGCATTCCGGGGTGAAAAGTCGGGGAAGAGTCAGGGAATTTTACGAAATCGTTTTGCTAGACACCCTGGTATTCTTATCCAATCAACCTCACCTATGTTGTTTATTTTACTTCTACCTTCATTGTACTTATTACTCATTGCCTTTGTCATGCCATTCGTTGTATTTTTAAGGGCGAGCAGTCTCTAGTGTAGTTTATATCCTTGATGAAGCCGGGAATAAATGGCGAAAGTAGTTGGAAACTCTGTTCTCCCTTTATTTCTCTGCCAATTTCATTCAACACGCTAAATTTAAAAACTGCACATCGCACTGTCACTTTTGGGCAATGGAGTGGTTGTTGATGAAGTTCCCAAGGGTTATTTTCAGACCAGTATCTGAAACTTTGCTTGTTGACTGTGTCTGAAAGGTGAAAATGTGCCTCATCCAAAATAACCAAAACATCTGGGGGAAACGTTTCAAAGGAGGTCTTGACACAATATCGTACGGGTTTCAAAATCTCTTTCACTCAGTGCTTGTGCTATCATAATTTTGTAAGGATTCATTTTTAATTCTTAGAACGCTTCGTCAGATAACCATAGGGCAGCCCACATGTTTTCGTGCAGAACGCTGTGGGGATTGGTCAATCCCAGCTACCACATTTCCCGATCCTGTTGCGGTCCAAGGTTGGCCAGGGGATGTTAGTTTCAATGTAGTATTTGTTGTCTGAAGCTTGGTACCCAAGTGTAAATCGTTTTTTTAATCGGGAACAGGGTCCCGTCGACCGAGCGCAAAGTGAATGCGAAAGGCATGCTGCGTTGCTCTCAGTGACCCGTCATTTTTAATAAAGTCCTTAAACACGCGATTCTCACCTGACCAAGCCATGGCGGAAACTGAAAATTGCATGTACGATCCTGTTCAAATACAACCATAGATATTTGTGGCCGGAAGGATTAAATGCAATGATCTCCAAAGAGATCAGTGATGCTTCCTCGGTCAAAAACCATGTAATTCATATGCTATTAATGATACATTGTCACCTATCAATCCAGTTTGAAAATAACTTGTCTAATAAAGTAATCAAAGTTTCAGAAATCTAGAAAATGTTGATGTGAAAAAAGGATTATGGAGCTTTTAATGACCAGTACACAAGGGAACCATCTGAACCTGTATTGATATTTGTTAGTTTTTAAGAAAAAGTACAAGCTTTTTTTTATACATTTCTTTATATATGTCACTTTTCAGTATTTATAAATGTTAATATACAGTTAAAATCACCTATAATGACACCATCAAGAATGAGAAATGTTGTTGTTATAGCCTGTATGTGCTTATAAATATTTTGATCCATTTAAAAGTAGCTCTTCAATTTCTAATAGTTACTTTTACGTAGCTTTTTTTTTTAGTTTTTTCCCTGCAGATCTCTTTAGGAAATCATCCGATTAAACTTCCCCCTATTCATAATAGGAATAGTCACTTGGTTAATGTAAAAATTTAATTTAATATTTATTTAATTACATCGGTCTTGTTTATTCTTATCTGCAGGTTTCTCATCACCCACCAGTGTCTGCTTTCTATGTTACAAATAGAAAAGATGGCTTCTGTATAAGAGGCAGTATCTTGGCAAAATCAAAATATTATGGTAATTATCATACTTATCCTTAAGCGAAAGAGAAAAGATTGACACTTTTATTAAGTGTGCTCCTATAATTAATTTTTGTCAGAAGTGATGTTTATATCAACAAACTAAATAAGAACAGAAACCATAATTCCACAAATGAGATTTTTTATTGATGTGGTTTCTGTTCTTATTTAGTTTGTTACTACCATTTGTCCACAGTTTTTGGCATTACATCATTTGCATTTATCGATGTTTATATTTTATATGGTTGCCCCAAAGTGGTTATTTTTTGGATAAATGTTTTAATTTTGAAGGTGAAGAAACCCTAAATGTGTGAACATGCTTTCTTGTTTTTTAGCATTATCTTATTAGAATTCATATCAAAAAGTTCTTTGAATAAACTTATAAAGTGAACACACAATCACTTCCAATTAAGAAACATATTGTATTGGGCCCACGAGTAGAATGTAATTCAGATCTGCTTATAACTATTGCGGATTTAACTTTTCTGCTTATAATTGTTTATAATGATTTATTTATTTATTTCTAAGGCCATCATCTGCTTTCTATTGTTTATTAAAGCTATGAAAAAGGTGTAAAATTTTAGAGCAGTATGCAATGACCATAGATAGGCTATGGATACAAAATTTCTGTTCAACTCTGTATTCCACGTATGTTATTGCACAGAAGGCCATGTCTGTTCACGAGATGGTATCTGCAGGGTGGCCACAAAACAGGAAAACCTAGAAATTGGGGGAAAATTGGTGATTTTTATCTATCTGGGAAAATCCAGAGATATACCGGTATCAGGGATTTTCATAAATTTAAGGAAATATAAAGGATTTTCACAATTCTAAAAATATTTTTGGAATAACCACTATGGAAATTAAAATGTTTCTATGCAGAAAAATAGTGCAAGGATATATGCATCCTACCTTCATCCATCCCTGCTAACGTATTATACTGCAGTGACTATTTTGAACTATTCATAGCAGCATCTCCAAAAACCATCTATATCATTTTCAATGTTTCCATCCACTTCTTCCAAATTCTTATGTACGTTTCCTGTTCTTTAAAATCAGTCATTATTTAAAGTAGCAGTGGACACAAAACACATTTCACAAGATAGCGATAACTCGTCTAATGGACTTATGCTCATTCAATTTGGAAAATTTCTAGCAAGAGGATTAAGGTTTCATTAGTCCAGATCTCAGGTGCTTGGTCATTCCTAATGTAATTTCTGTATCAACAAAAAAGTGAAAACCTCTAATCTACAAGGATGACTTTCATGGCCGTACCCAGAGGGGGGGGGGGGCGGGGGGGGCTGCAGCACGCACCAAAATTGGGCACCGTGTCAACTAAATCTGTTACGTGAGGGAACCTCCCCCCCCCCCCCAAAAACAGGATCCCCCCCCCCCAAAAAAAAAATTCTGGATACGGCCATGATGACTGTACGATGATTTTTTACAGGGTAATTAATACACTATGATTTTTATATGTATATGTATTAATTAATTATTAATCTATTTATTATCATTATTTATTTATTTATTTATTTATTTTCAAAAGGCAATTCCTTATCAGCGATATTAGATGGTAAAGGAAGGCTGACGTTTCTAACACGTGGTGAAGATTATATTATTACCATGCCTTATGCCCACTGCAAAGGAATACTTGTTGGAACATTAACCATGGAACTAGGGGGAAAAATTCAAATAGACTGTGAGAAAACGGGCTATAAAACCGAAATTGACTTCAAATTAAAAGTAATTTATTGAAATTAGATTGTAATGTTGTTTTCTTTAATTATTATTCTTAGATGGAGCAATTATTATCTAGATTTCAGAATTTATGAGGGGATTATCAGAAAGTAATGCCATTTACTTTTTAACGGAGGAAATAAAGTCGCTATGTAAAAATTAATATAGCCAAAAAGAAAGCTGAACATGCACAGACATTGCATAACAAGAATTGTTCCTGCGCACGTGCACTACGTGCTACCAGTCGGTTTACAAATGGCCGCCACCATCACATCGTCTACAGTGGAAGAACATCGAGCTGTTATAAGGTTTCTTTTCACAAAAGGTAAGAAACACGCTGAAATTCATGAGAAAATGGTAGAAGTTTATGGTGGCGATTATCTGGACTATTTCCAATGTGTTCACATGGGTAAAATATTTTTGGAAGGAAAAGTTAGCCTTGCTGACAAAACCGTTCTGGGCTGCCTGCATCAGCGGTAACGCCAGCCATTATCGAGGACGTTAACAACACAATCTGAGACAACTGTCACATTTCCTTGAAAGAACGAGTGAAACGTTTCACATGTCCTATGGGTCTGCATAGGATATGGTGCATGAGAAGCTTGGATACCGTAAAGTCTGTTCACATTGGATTCCAAAAATATCTGACACCACAACAGATCAGCAATAGAATGGGGTGCAGTTTGCAACATCTGCAACAGTACACCAGGAAATGAGTTCCTAGGTCTTGCACCTAAAACTGCAAGCATGATCTGGAAACATCCACATTCTCTTGTTCGCAAAAAATTCAAAGTTTCTCCTTCAGCTCGGAAGATTATGCTTCCCCCCCTCCCCCCCAAAAAAAATACTTCTCAAAAACGTATTTTTGAGATATGCAGGCATCCTACTTGCAGAGTTCCTGCTTTGTGGGTCAACCATCAAAGCCGCTACATAATGTGAAACGTTGACTAAACTGTGGCGTGCTGTCGGGATAAGCAACCAGAAAGAGGAAACGACGTTCGACTTCTTCGTGAAAATGCACGCCCGCAAATGGCCAACGTCTTCAAAGCAAAACTGGTTCGTTTCGGTTGGGAGGTTCTGGACCATCTAGCCTACAGTCCGGAATTAGCGGCCTTAGACTACCACCTCTTTGGTCCCATGAAGAGATTTCTGGGTGATCAGAGGTTTAAGACTGATGAGGATCTTAAATCTGCTGTGCACCATTGGTTGTATTCACAGTCAACGGAGTTCTGAAACTGGTGCAGCATCAGGATAAATGTCTAAATCATCAAGGTGACTTATGTGGAAAAGTAGTTAAAGACGTCAGCTGCATTCAGTTGTTTACCTGTATGTTTTGTAATTTTCTTTGGAAAAAATAAATGGCATTACTTTCTGATATATCTTCGTATTAAGTAATCAAATCACTCAGAGTTATTTGACACAAGTCGAAATGCACATTTCAGTTTTCCCACCTGCTTTTTTGGGAGATTGGCATGGGTTTCTTTTTTGGCAAGGGGTTGTGGGTGATCGGTCGCACGTTAGTTTTTTCCCATCGATTTGGTTGGGGGAGCGTCAGCATTGCTGGTTATTGAGCTGGTTTCAGCTCACATGTGATTGGCCGATCATGCATTAATTTTTTCCCAACAATTATGGTGAGAGGAGTTATTAAATTATGTAGGAAGTCAATCAATTACTTTGTTAAGGGAGGCTGTGGCCTAGTGAACTTTCGCAGAGCAAGCTGCAACCCCAGGCACGGCTAGTCACTGGATGGGCGACCATTAGTGACACGAGATCTTCCCCCATGGAGGGTCACTACAATGAAAAAATAATTATTGTAAACATTCACTGCTTGAAAAACAAGTTACAAACATACATGCATACTAACATTAACGTTTTAATAACTGCCCCCTGATGAATTAATCCCAGAGTTAACCTAATTAATTACATATTTTGGATGGTTATGCATTATAGACATTTAATTATAGGATCTTTTTCAATTCACTACAGTTCCTTAGGCTTTTGGGATGTAGATTAAATGCAATATTCTATGTTAAATGAAATTGAATCGTGTTAAAATAATTATTGAATAATGAAATTTGATAACAAAGGAAGAAAATGAACCAAAAATAGGGATACAGGATGCTAAGTTTATTAAGCCTAAGACGTTTGGGTATTTCACCATCATCGGAAGCACAAAGGTACAATTTTTATTTTGATAACTTCGTGCCTCCAATGATGGTGAAATACCAAAATGTGTTAGGCTTAATAAACTTCCTACCATATCCCTATTTTTGGTTCATTTTCTTCCTTTATTTCTACCATAATACTTGACATAATGAACATCAGAAATTTGATAATAATAATAAAAAAACATACACTGATATAAAATTTTGAAATCTATACCAGAATTTGTTTGTTGTTGTTTAATAGCCATTCCTTGGAGGGTGTGAGCTAGCCAATATGATCTCAGGAAAAATCAAACTAGGCAAAGAAACACTAACATTACTTGAAGGTCATTGGGATCAAGCTATCTATGCCATTGACAAACGTACTGGAGTAAGTTTTACTTAAAAAATCTCCCAGTTGTTTGATTAGTGATTCTCTATAAAATTCCTTAACATTTTAATACAAGGGCTAATGAATAAATAAGGTAATGAGTATACTCAGATAGTGTCTTTATTAAGGGACAGGTTGACTTAATAATGAGGCTTAATTCTGCACATGAGACCCATGTTTGTTCAAGCATTTGTTCCCAAATTATTTTTCTAATATAAGAAATCTTCATTAAGTGCTGACAATCAGTATGGTTAAATATCGGGTATCAAAGATCTTTAGCTCATCAACAGTCTAAAGCATCTCTCCTGAATTACGGCTTCAGCACAGCAAATATTTTCATGTACTTGGATTTGTTTGGTGACCAAATTGGTAATCTGGCAGTATCTGGCCTGCCATTAACAAAGGTATTACACCAAACCCAAATCTGTTTCCTTGATGTAAACATTGCTTTGATATACCTCCACTAGTGGATGATGAATTTCATCAGATGTATTTATTTGCATGCATGAGCATAGGCATCTTGATAATGACGAGAGTTGTTGAATACAACAGATGGCATCCTCTGTTAACTGGCCTTAAAAACGTTTTACACATTTTTTTTTCCTCCAACAGGATATTTCATTGATATTCAATACATTTACGCATGATAAACTTCTTTACCTTATTTATTGAGTCATCCTAAAATTTCCCTGTTTATATACTTCTTTAAACTTTTTTATTATAAAACTTTCATGATATCATAAGGTTTTTATTAATGGATTCTTTCTCCAACGTTTTTGAAAGCTGATTATGAAAAAAAAAATTACAGTCAGTCTATTATAATTTGGCAGATGACCTTGTCTGCGTGATAAACATCGTAGTTCATATTTAGCCGTTTGCGTTAGTCCCTAGCCTCCAACTGCCAGCGCCTGTTTTTTACGATAGGGAATTAGCTCAAAGCAGGAATAAACGAGGTTGCAAAGCCTTCATGGATGATATTCACCAGGAGTCAACTGCCAAGTTATAATAGAGGGACTGAATCTGTTTCTTATCCTGCCTTCATTACCTCGCACAAGACTTAGCTCGTTTTTTCCTTTTTCATTCTTTCTTATGTTTTATATTTATTTAACCTGTTTAATGTTCATAAACAAATACATATAAGAGGTGTTTTCCCTAGAAAGTTTTACCACAGAGTTGGACACACAAATGGATTTTGTGTAATATTATAAATTTTATACCTAATTAAGCTAATCAGTCATTAAATTTAGGAGGGCACCATATACATCCTACAGGTCCTGGAGAGAACACTATAATATCATAACCTTAAAAAAAGATAAAACACCAAATTTAAGAACAGTTTATTGACTTTACTGCCTTAAAAATTAATGTAACCGTTTATTTAATTATCAGTTTTATATTACTGTTTTTGCAGTGGTTTCTTTTAAGTTTTAACCCGGCGTCACTCGCGCAAGCGGTGTTCACATCGCACTTTTTGATTTTTTTGATATAGCTCATCATACAGAGGCGCTACCTTGTGATGACTTCCATGTATTTCAAGTACAACTTATTGGAAACAGATAGCGCCGGTGTTGATCTCATTCATTTTTTCGAAAGTGAAGATTAAAGCTATGTTTTCCACGCTTGGTCTCACTTTGCGGTGCAAACACCGCTGCGCGAGCAGTCATGTAAGTAAATTTTTGACATAAACATGATTTCTTAAAAATCACTTTAAAATCACTTAATTTTATTATTTTCTTCTAATTTGTAAATTGCAATATCTTGAGTTATCAAATAAAATTGCACTGAGTTCTTTTTTTATCAAATAAAATCACTTTTAAAAATTGTGGTGTAAACACCGCAGCACGGGTAGTGCTGTTATAAAATTTGGCGCGAGTGACGCCGGGTTAAAAAACTACAGTATATACATGTATTAGCTAGCTATGTAAGGCGAGTCAAACACTGAGTCCTGAACAAGGAAGTAGGGAGAGGAAATTCTTAAGGGTGATAGAATTCTGAATAGGGATTAACTCCGTTATTCATTGTTCGAGACCTATAGAAATTTTGCTTCTTGACTCGATGCTTTCACTCTGTGCGCAGCCTAAGGGTTGCAGATATTCACTTTCATTTCTTGTTTATGGGAAAAAAGCACCTCATTTTGCTTCAGCTGATAAAAGAAAATGAACTCTCATGTCAAATACCAGCATTAAACATTCATGTTAACATTCTTAGCATTAAATAAGCAACAATATTTAATAAAGTGAAAAAAATATAAGCAGTGAAGTCCTTTGAAACAAAGAGCATTCCAAAAGTAAGAGAATGCCATCATCATTATCGCAGAAGCACACATGGAGATCGAAGCAGCAGGAAACTAACAAAAATATTTTTATTTATCCTTAAAACACTATGGGAAAACCTGCATGTCCATCACGCAGTTGTTTATGAAAACTAACAAATTTATTTACACAAACATCAGCATTGTCCATTATCCTGTGAGAATCAGTTTAACTGGAGAAAAGTTAAAAAGAGTGTTAGAGAATGAGAATACAAATATAATGGCAGCAGATGGGAAATAAGTTAGATGTAGAACCTAAGGATTAGCACATCATTACATATGGATACTAATCCTTATAATACACAACATCAACAGGTCCACTTTTGCAAAAAGTTTTATTCACTGTAAATACGCACCTTTCTTCTATTGCAGTTGAAATATGCATATTCGTGGTGAATAAAACTTTGAATCAAAACAGGCCTGTTTGTGTCGCGTTTTATGTTAGAATTACTTCAATATGTAATCTGGGTTTTGCATTGCTTCTCTCTCTTAATGTGCTGTCTCCTGTCGGAGGTTGGCAGCCAATTGATATTGGCAAACTAGGAATAATAATGCAGTGGTTTTCCGTTGCCTTCCGCATGATTAGTAAGGGACAAATACAATCCATGCCACAGCGGGATTCGAACCAGTGACCCGAGGATCTCGAGAACCACTGAAGCCTACGCCCCAGCACTCTCGGCCACCGGGGCCAGCTTGTATTGCTTATATGAAATCTGGTTTTGAAACGGTTTCATAATTGCATGAAGTAGAACAGTTATTGGATCCAGTTTTGTTGTTTGTATCCACCAAGAGATGGTGTGGCTTGGCTGACAAGATGCTCTTCAAACAAATCTGATGGTGAACAAGATCCTCTGACAACAAATATCCAGGGAATGTTTGGTGAATGCCTGATCTTCCATTGACTTCAACAACTTACTGACTCTATGCAAAGACACACACACACTTGCTGTGATTTTGGCTTAAGGGGATCCAATAAAATACCGTGATTCCTATAAAGAACATTTTGTGATTTTATAGCTTTTTATTGGATAAAAATTATAGCACTAGAATGTTGATTTTTTAACAAAAATTCTCAAAAATGCACAAGGTTTTTTTTTTTTTACCTTTGTTAAATAATGGTCTAAACATGGGCTAGACAGTGACAATAGATTTAAATTCCACAAACTATAAGACACCATGGGAGAGAGTGCACATGACTTTGTTCACAACTCGTCTCGTATGCCTCCTATCTCCACGAAACTTGAACGCTATGCTGAGAGCACATAGCCTCAGTAATTGTTTCAATTTAGGCATGTGTTCGTCCCTTACTTTTGGAAATAGATGCCCATTGAGCTTTTTCTTTATATCAAACTATGAAATGCTTGTTGCAATGCTTTATAGGTAATAATCAGTACTGCCAACGTAACTTTGATACTGCCTGTTTGTTATAATAAAAACAAACAAACCCAAGTTCCTAGTCAAATCAAATAAAATGTCATAAAATCATAAAATGATGTCATTCTTTTTTGGAAACCCTCCTTATTAAACAGATATTCCTAATTTATTGGCCAAATTGTGTTAAAATTCTCTTGGAAATTCTAACGACCTCATCTTGCCTCCCAAAATAAAATTCTATATACGCGTAATTTATGAAATCTAAATTACTATGTACAGTGAGAAATACCCTTGTAGTTCCCTTGCCCCATTGTTGCTTTATTATAGGTGGCTGGAGATGGGTCAGGATTGAACTCATTAAAGATGGACATTGAAATAACTAGAAAGGGTCTTAGAGTAGCAAAAGGGTAGCATTTAATAAGCAAACCTACGCGTTTTGAAGTACAACTTCATCCTCGGGGTAGGGAATGACTACAACCAAGTCAGTCCCCACCATCGAACATATGGTATATACCCACCAATCAGAAGAATACTAGCTCATGCTGATTGGTAGCTTACAGAGAACCTTGCATGATTAACAAATAGGATAAATACAATGTGAAGGAATTACAGGATATAAATTGCTGTACAGGAATTGGACTTCTCATGGTTGGAAAATGGTTGCCTGCTCTGATGTCACGTTTTTTTGCTCAATCAAGTGGATGGACGTTGTCATGTTTGGTGGGAAACTCTGAAAAGAATAACCGCACAACCATTGTTGCAAGAACACAAGCCAGTGATGGCAATGCCATGATCTGGGGTGTTTCTTGGCATTGTTTGGGTCCACTTACCCTGAAAGGCATTCTCACTTCATTTGATTATTTATTCTACATGTTCACTATTATCCCTGGGAAAGGCGATATGTCATATGGCCAGACTTATCTAGGAATGACTTCCCTCATTCCCAGACGTATATCAAATCGTTCACCTTTGGCACCACCTTGACTGCCATGTTCGTTCCATGGATCCTCTGTCATTCATCTGTGGAAAGCATTGCAGTCTGCATGGTTACAGATACCAGGAACACCTTCCAGTATCTTACTGATTCTTCCATGCCATCTAGCTTCTGTCTGTGCTGCACATGGTGGTTATTCTGATTACTAGTTAAGGTCAGAATAATGTGGCTCGACTGTGCATAATAATGCTATATAAAAGATTGAAGTTGGGTGTTATTTTCAACAATTTAATATAATGGATTTCACACATTTACTTCTATGCCATTTCTTTTTATGCATGTATTACAGGATGGAAATATACTTTAATGTATTATTTTATCAGGATAAGCAATTATTATGGAATCCACTTCCGGAAGTACGGGCTCGTAGATTAAAGCGGTTTACAGTTCCGATAGAACATCAAGGGGAGTTTGAGTCAGAAAGGTAAATGAATTTTAATCAATTTTTTCTGTAGAAATTTTAATCAATAATTTTATTGAAGTTAATTCGCAACAGTGATATCTGACAGAACTATAACAATGAAATATCACTTGATTTTGTAAATATGCAAGTTGAATTTTAGCTTTTTTATCTTTTTATTTTGTGATACTTAATTTATAGAATGGAAAAATAGATTTATGTCTAATATACAATTTTGATGATTTTTATGTAAGTAGAAAATAAAAATTAACATTAAATGTAAAAGATGGGTTACATAGTTTGATTATGTAAAATCTATTCAGCGTTAATTAAAATTGGAAATAGTCGCTTGTTGAAGCCAAAAGGTGAAAATCCTACCAAAAATAACGGAAGATGAGACCAGACGAGGCTCGAAAATGTTCATAAATTTTATAATGTCTTTCCATTATTTTATTACATGTACAGTTTTTTTCCTAAATTAAGGGACATTTTTGTTCCAACTTAAATCTTGAATTACATCTTCATACATCACATCAGTGCGACATCAAATTTCAAGAAATCTCACAACCAAAATCTACCATCTCAGTGATTGTGAACACAACTGTCCATCACTGAGAAATAGAAAACTGTTCAACAATATCTGAAAACCTCAACGTCACATCACCTTCAAAAAGTCATTATACCAACCATCTCAGTGATCAGACCACATCATCTTCTGGCTTCAACAAATGACTATTTCCAATTTTAATTAACAGTGAATAATATTTACGTAATCAAACTATGCATCCCAATTTTACATTTCATTTTTATTTTTTGCCTACATGGAAATCATCAAAATATATATATTAGACACTTAAGCTTATTTTATTTTCATTAACCTGATGCAGCAATTTGGTGTGGTATTTTGAGATTTTGGCACCTATATGAAACTGTTTCACCCTTCTACAGGGTGACAAGAGATAACAAGAGGCAACTTTCAACCAAATAAAATTGATTTGCATTTGGTAATATTGTCCATGATTTAGTCCATGTTATTTCTGAAATTCCACGTTTTTATTCCTACTCTGTCTTCTCATAAAAAAATCGATAACAAACAATCTGAAATTTTGGTTTTGTATAAGGCTGGAAAGCCTCAAACAGAAATTGCTTAGTGTGCCAAGAGAGGCAGTACCCAAACCCATTGCATGATTCAAACAGCCTGGCCATTAAGGCGGCCATCCAGGGAGAGGAAGAAAATGCTCCGTGAATAATTACAAGAACTGGGAGCTCATCAAAAAATGAGTCAACCGAAATGCAAGTGTCTTTAAGAAAAATCGACTGTGAGATTGGAATCATTCATGAATCTGTCCTTCAAATAACCAAGAAGGAGCTCAGACTAAAGCCTACAGGCTACAGAAGGGCCACTCCTTAAAGAAAACAACAAAGTTGTGAGATTGCAAAGATCCCACAGGCTCTAGATTTTATGAGTTACAATTACTGAAACAGTGACAAGTTTCCCCAAAGAGAAGATAATAATAGACTGAAGATATACTTCAAACAAATCGTGAATACAAAGAGATAAGGGAAGGAAAAAGGCGACTTGGACTCGAACCAGGGGCCTGCCTATCACTGACAGCGCTCTTAATCAATTGAGATAACATGGACAATGAACTGCCAAGCTGTTACAATGTGTCCAAATGTACTTCCTTGAAGTCACAAATTAGCTCAATTGGCAGAGCAGCCCGCGACTCAAAGATCGGGAATATTCTCCTTACCCTTAAACTATCAAATAAATTGATGAAAATTCAACTCAAAGAGAAGATAATACATGTAATACACTGAAGATATACTTCATACAAATCTTGAATACAAAGAGAAAAGGGAAGGAAAACTTCCGCAACCTGGACTCGAACCAGGGGCCGATTGCTCAATTGGTTAGAGCGTTGCCAACGATAGGCAAGGCCCCTGGTTCGAGTCCAGGTCGCGGAATTTTTCCTTCCCTTTTCTCTTTGTATTCACAATTGATTAGTTTGCAAACGGGTTAAAATCGACTGCACTTTATGGTGAACAAAACAAATTAGCAACAAATAAGTATAAAAAAAGAGAGACGATATCATTTTGGCACCTCAGATGAAAACAATGTGGTGAAACTTGGCATTTGAATCTCATATCGTTAAGTACTTATTAACATTTCATTTATCAGGATAGAAGAATAATTATGTATGAAGCGGGAAATGTAAAATCGGATTGAGTATTATTGTATCTTTTTTTTTTTCTATTTTGAAAAATATTAGCATCTTCAAAGCGCAAGGCCATATCAGTTGCACCGTTCACACAGCCTTCCGGCCGGCCCTGCATACGGATGCACAACCCATTGACCACTGATCTTCATTAGTTACTGGATTGAGTGAGAATGTATCATGTGATAAGGCACTCCTTGTTCGGATGAACAACCTCCACACGCACTTGTGTCTGCGTTTAACATACAATTGAATCTTAGCCGGTGTTATGGAAAGTGAAAAAGGCATAAGTAATTGTTAAGTAACACATGTGATCCTTCTGGCAGTGAAAATATTAAATTCAGTTCATTGAGTAGAAACAGATGATAGAGCATTTACTGAAATTGATGCTTTAGAATCAAAAATGCAAAATTTGAAAGATAAAATCTCCCATCCTCCTCAAAGAAAAATAATTTTTGTTTTTTTAAATCTTCTTCATAAGAATAGTGCAAATGTTTTAATTGTAGAGAAAAACTCTAGATTTCACTCATGCCTGTGAATGTAATTTAATTTAGGTTATGGATGAATGTAACTGCTGCAATTCTTCAGGGTAATCAGATCTTGGCTACAGAAGAAAAAACAATATTGGAAGAAGCTCAACGCCAAGGTGCAAAAGAGAGAAAAGTCACATGTGCTGAATGGATGCCCCACTATTTTGAACAAGATGCGATTCATGCAGAATGGGTTTACAAGCATGCTGAGTAAGGGATAAATAAATTTTTCATTTCATCACTAAGTTGTCCCTGATATTTGACATCTTAGAACAAAAATTTATTTTGTACTGGAAATTGAAAAGTAATTAGAATAACAAAAGCAATTCCAATAAGTTAGTATAATTATAATTTAAAGTTCACGATGCTTGAAGTTATAAAGATTACATCATTTGTTTAAACAGCTCGAGGCCTTGGGATCCTCGCAATGATGTCTTGCAGTATGAATGTGATTTTATGATAAGAACCAAAACTAAACATCTTACCCCCATTATTAGGACCAGTAGTATTGTCAGTGTTGACGATCAGGTAATAAGCCATCTTATTAAATAGTGGTTTTCTTGTATTGGTGAACTTTCTCCTAATAACGTTATTTTTTTAATAAAACTTGTAAACATAACTTAGGTCACAGATCGAATGATAAGCCGTTCACAGAGGCTCACAAAACAAGCTACTTTAACACATGCACATCGTGCTCACAATCGTGAAGATAGTGAGAGTTCCACTGCAGAAGTGGAAGAAGTTCCAGCTAGTGACAGCTCAGATAGTGAAAGTAATTTAATTCCACTTAATAAATTACATCTGTGAAGTTATTATTCTCTGTACTGTGTTTAAAAACAAAATGAAAAGAGACTTCACAGTACAAAATTGTAGGTTAAACCCAACTAGTTTCAGCATTTAATCCCACCTTTATCAGGATACAAGACAGTTGTTATTATATAAGGGCTGCTAGCCTGTTTCCCTTCTACCTTGATAAAGGCAGGATTAAGTTCTGAAACTAATTGGCTTTAACCTATAATGTTTGTACTGTAAAGTCCTTTTACTTTTGTTAAGAAATTACAATTAATATGTATTTTTAATATCGGATAGGTTAATCGTGGAATGGTAACCATATGGTAACCAATGTGACGTTTACAAACAAATTAGTCATTTATTACCACGTAACAACAACAGCTAAAATCCCACCCTTCTAGCAGCTATTATTATATATCCTTTCATTTCCATTATCCATCAATAAGTGTCCATAGTCATTCACTGTCAAATTTTTGATTAGCTAGTTCGCCTTATTGGCGTCGTGTTAATGGTACTCGCACACAGATCACACTTCTTATCTACGTACCATCACATATATAACTTTCTGAAAAAATCCTGGAACAAAACCACTATCAAGATTAAAATACATGCTAAATCTTCACGAGGAAATAACTTGCAAGTGACAAAAATTTGTTTATCATGTCCGGCAATTAGCAGAGATCTTTGGATCAAATTCAAAATATTCCTATTATTTTTAACCCTTATTATTTTTAACCCTTAAATATGGTGATAGAAGGGAAAGGTAGCCATATCTAGCAGGTTTTCCAATGAAAAATGTAAATCCCTTATGTGCATATTTCATGATTAGAAATATTTCCATGTTATGCCAAGTTCAATTTCACATCATTACATCATTCAATTACATTCCGCATCATGGTAATAGGAATAATGGAAAGTAATGAAGTAAGTAAAGAAAAGTTCAAAGAAACTTTAGTTTTTGACCTTACCACAAAGAGAAAAATAGCAAAAACTATTTTTGGAAAATGCAGTATTTGAGGTGATCATCAGATAAGACATATTAAAGCATAAATAAACAAAAAAAAAACAAAAAACAAGCCTATTTGTATATAAAAACTGATTATAAGTATATATAAGCCAAGCTCTCCGTCTTCAAATCTATCTTTGTCCCCATTCTCACCTATGGTCATGAGGCTTGGGTAATGAC
>JAHWFO010031028.1:211923-258356 GCA_023313115.1 Rhysida immarginata | reverse complement strand
CCCCCCCCCGATCCTAACGGATAAGCGGGTTTGAAAAGTAAGTAAGTATTATAAGTATATATGTCAATATGACGTAGTGTTACCAATGCTGTGTATAGACTTAGGGTTACCATTCTAAGGTTAAAATTGTCTATAGCAGTACAGTTTAATAATTTTAACTTGCAGATTTGTATTTAACACTTCACCTAGATAATTTCTTTTTTTGCTGGAATCTTTTTAAAGTTTATTAGTTCTATATTCATGGTCTCTTATATATTAAGGCCATTCAGGTATTCTTTTTACATTTAAGAAAATATCTATAGTACTGGTCATGGAAATTGCTATACCAAAAGCAGTCATTTATTTGCAACGAAATTAAAACCAAATGCAGTACCGATGGTGCAATACAAATGATTAAAGTGACATCGCTAAAATATCCCTCCAACTAGTGATAGAGAAGATGCTTGGAGCCTTTCCCCAGTGCTTAAAAAGGCCCTACTAAGGTTGGAAGGTCATAATTCTAATTGTTAAAGTACTAGAACTGTATACCATTGTGAAGAATATCACCCCGGGGTCAATGGTTGGACTACACGAAGCAAGATGGGCAACAATCTGTTCAGGCATGGAAACATACAGGCCAAACGTCACAGAGAGATTCGTCCCAGGCACACTACAGGCAGAAGATTGTCATGTCCGATGATATACACCTCATCCAGAGAGATTCTGCCATCTATTGAGCCTGCACTGCATTTATTGGTCTCAACAAGAGCCATTTGTCGCCATTTGAATGAGGCTGGCCTACAGGCACAGCATCCACTGCGCCGTTTTCCTTTAACTCTTGAGCATCGTTCAGCATATCATTGTACCAGGAACGTCAAGATTAAAATAGAGGAATGGTAACACATTGTTCAATCTTCATGCAAAGATGTTTGCATGAGGATTTAGTGCCGCATATTTATTTATTAGGAGCTTTAGCAAAAAGCTACGTAAAAGAATTTATGCTTGGTCTGTACGTTTATCCAGCCGTCTGCTGTTTACGCAGTAACTTGAAAACAGATTAACCTTTTCAAATTGGCACAAGGTCTTAACTTGGCTGCATCAACTTTTCAGGATTTTACATGGACCCCTTAAAGTCGAATTCACGTGCTAAAACAGTGACCGTAAAGAATACCAATATAATGGCATGTCATATAAAAATTGATTTGTCAAAAATGAATACACTGTTATTTTCTGTTTATCTTTTAAGCATTGTTGAAGTGAGTGCTCAATTGCTCATAATACATTATTGCTAAAACTCCTTCTTGGAATGTTTACAAGATTTTATTTATTTGTACAAAAGCATTCCATTGAAATAAAAGACTAAACAGAATTTAATTTTAAAAAATAAAATAAGAATATATCAGCTATACTTCAAGTTGAGTCTTAAATAGTGGTCATATAAATGAGAGTGAAAATAAGTCATCCTTTTAATAATGGTTTACGATCTATTTCTAAAAGGTAACTCATTCCATAGATGATGGCATTATATGGAAATTATCTATTCAGGAAAGTAGATATCTTAAAGGGATCACTATCTTGAGTTGTTGAGTAGATCTCTCTGGTGATCTGAATTGTTCAGCTATTGATATACAAAATGGCCTGGATGGTTAACATGAGATTAAGAATAGCCTATTTCTACAATAAGACCAACTCAACGGATCGTTTTTAAAGTAGGTAAGCCATGGCGAATACATATTTGAGAAATTGAAGCTGTTCTAGTACACGGAAGCCGGTTCTTATTCCTTGGTTGTATGCCACCTTTAAGCGACGTTGGTTGATGATTGATGAACTAGCCCGATGACTGTTACAAAAGAGGGCTGAAACAATTTTAGACATAACTATGTGAATTTCAGAATACAATAAAATCATTCACAGATGTTGGCAAAGCAACGATCCCACACCGAGTCGTGAATACCATATGTCCCAAGCACCAGGCTTTATGGTATGGGTGACATCAGTTATGATTCCTGGTCACGTCTCGTGGTTCTTCAAGGCATTGAAGGTACAGCAATAAGCCAGTGAGGTTCTGCTGCCCCATTTTCTGCCTTTTTTGCACAGCAATCCAACACCCATCTAGCAAGATAATGCTGGTCCCCATACAACTTCCATGACCTAACAGGATTTACAAGATTTGTGGACACTTTTTTCTACCACATCTCCAGATTTTTGTTACCTATTGAACACTTGTGGGATCTTATGGGATTTGCACCACTGTCAACCACCTGCCCAAACATTGGATGATCTAGATATGCCAGTTGCAGGAAGCAAGATAGAATGTGCCTCAGGACACTATCCACCACATGTATTAAGTGTATGAGGATCATGGAATGTTTTGTCATATTGTTCTATCCTATATTAACTTGGTGCTTTGCAGATGTTAAACAAGAAGTTAATCCTCCTGAGGAAGGTATAGGAAAGTAGCGGAAGCCCTGAGATCATCTATTTTTACCCTTTTTAACCCCCCGTCCTCAATTTTTTAAATCAAAAAATTGAGTTTCTCGAACGTAGTATTTAGAAAGTGTAAAAGAGCTCTCTATCTTCTTTTGTTTCTTATCATTTCCCATCGAATGATATATGACATGGCATATGTTGCCATAGTTCTAAAGACCAAGTAACTGCCACCCCCACAATTCCGACTCCATTGGGACAATTTTCCCAAACTTCATAGTAATGTTGATCTTGCTTACAAGGGAATCCCTCGAACATCTATATCACAGATTTCCACTAAATT
Source organism: Rhysida immarginata (assembly GCA_023313115.1). Lineage (NCBI taxonomy): Eukaryota > Metazoa > Arthropoda > Chilopoda > Scolopendromorpha > Scolopendridae > Rhysida > Rhysida immarginata. Next base: position 255,607 of record JAHWFO010031028.1, on the reverse strand, counting down.
GAAATATGTTACTCATCTGAAACTACTATAGATGCTTGCAAAATAAGAGAGTGCGAAATTGTGTTTCTTTCAAAATAAATCGCAAAAACGAAAAAATTTCAGCATACATAGCCATACAAGGACTCCATTGTTAAAGCAGTTAGGCTATTTGGGGTTCCCTTGTTAGAGGAATCTGCATACCGAATTTCACTCCTTTATATGCATAAATACACGTAGACCTTTTGGTCCTCTCTAATTTCTGCCCCCGAAACTCCGACCCCAGTGGGTCAATCAAAACCAAACTAAATAGTGAAGGTGTACATCCCCATAGTAAGATACATTCCAAATTTCAACCTTTTACCTCAAAAAAGCCAGAAATTATGAAGGGGACATACGGGTGGATGGGCATTGTGAAAACAATAAGTAGCTCCATTCTTCCGCTGCTTAATAGTGCGCTCTTCATGTGTGAAAGACTAATTGCTACTCATTTGTACTACCATCTATCTGCCTGTGATAGTTTAATAAAATTTCCAGTACAGAAAGAGGGTGTAGCGATGTCCATGGCCAGCAAGATATTTCTGTATAATTTTTTTGTGTAAACTGTTTAATTTTAGGTTGATCAAACTTTTGCCAGCATATGGCAAAAACAAAAAAAAAAAAAAAAAAATTAAATAAATTATTAGTTTGGGCTTTGTTTTCAAAGAAATAGATCTAAATTCCAGTGAATTAGTTTGTTTTATGATCATATATATGTCAGAATATTCTTACATGTTTTTCCCCTCCCTATATGCAGCCATCCCTACGAAAACACCTGTTCATATGGTAGACAGCAGGGCATTGAAACAGCTACTCCAGCCTTTAGAATTGATGCAAAAGAAACAAGGGGAAAAGCTTGAACAACTTCATCAACATCTAGTAGTTTTGGTAAAAGAGCAACGCTTATTTCAACAAGGATACCGACATAGTGACTGGATGTACATAAGCGCTCTGTTTTTCATTCAGGTGTTGGTTTTATGGATGTTTAAATGAAAGCTTTGCAAAATATTGTGCCACTACTTTTCTACATCACTTAATTTTATGGGTCTACTGTATTTACTAAACTTAACACAAAAGTGCCGAAATCCTCTACCTATTGCTAGTCCAGCAAACATAGTGAATTTTTTTTTTTTTTAATTTTTTTGAAGGAAAAAAAGTGACAGTCCTAAAATGAAAAATGAACTCTTGTTTCCTGAGGACTCTAATAAATTCATTATCTTGCATATTATTTATATTTTGAAGTTGTCTGTACATAGGCATGCTCACATTATTTAAAAATTTTTTTTATCATGACAAAACTATCTGTTCTGTAACCTTGATTCCATTTAATGTGTGTAATATGTTTCATAGATCTGAAATTTTTATCCCATTGAAGGAAATCTCTTTAAAAACCTTAAAATGATTTTGCAACAAATGTACATTTGTTTTGTTTTGTTTTTGTTTCAATTTACTAAGATTTAATTTGTTTAACTAATAGATGCTGTTGCATTCCTACTTGGAAATATTTAAGAACAGTATCCTATTGATGTTGTTTAAAATACTATTCAGTTAATTATTATATAGTTTCCAAAGAAAATAATAAGATATTTAATTTTTAAGGGGAAAAAAATGGAAAGATTAGTTTTTTATCTATATTTGATATTGTCTCTTAAAAATCTTAAAAACATTTTTGTACAGTTAATTCAGAACGTTATTTTTCACCTTGTATTAAGATGAGGATGATGTATATTGATCAGTGGTTGCTTTCCAAGTTCTTCATATCAATTTTTAAAATACTGGTACGTTAAAATTTAGAGCTTACTCAACTGGGTTATGTCGTTATTCTTATTTTGAGTATAATGTAAAAACAGTGTGACTATTAGTTTTATCCCCTTGTCAAGCATTGAATAACACTTATTAACCATTCCATCTTTATTCATTTCCTGTGGTTTGTCTTAGCCCGTTACCTTTATATAACTACATGCTTTAAGATATCTGTAGTTATCCACAGTATTTATTTTAAGAACTATTTGGTCAGAAAGCAAAAAAAGAAATTAGTTTCATCCTGTGCATCACCCTTTCCCCATCGAAATAGATTTTCATTTGGCTGGTCACAAGATAAAAAAAAAAATTATCAGTTTAATGTTTGGTTTCATTTGCAATAGAATGATGCTGCAAAAAAAAAAAAAAAAATTTTTTTAAATAAAAAAGCAAAACATTAGACTTTAATGATCTAGTGCAGTTTTAATACTTAGACCAGAACATTATCTAATGAAATTAGATTTTACAACATTTATGTATTCCTTTGATAAAAGTATTAATTTGTTTCATATAATTGTTTTAATTATTATTAAGAAAAAAAGTAGCACACTAAAAGAACAATATTGTTCCTTCAATATTAAGCTCTTCCATGTGATTTTGCATCATTTAGCTATTTTTGTATTATTGATTTTGTAAAAAAAGAAAAGGAAAAAAAAAAAAAAGAAAGAAAAGAAAAAAAAGCATAATTGTTGAGTTTTGCGTTTAACATACTAGATAAAACATGTACACAAAGTAATTTTGTATTAAAAAAAACATGGCTTTACAATTTTTTTGTTTTGTCTTCAAATTAAATACTACTCAAGTTTAAGACTTGAGTATTCAATAGATCATCTCTCATTTATGTCTTTCTCTCTCTACATAATAGTACTTATCTTTATGCATTAATCTCTTCTTTTTAACTTTAGATATACAGTAGAACTTGAATTATCCAAATTAAATAGGACTAAAGAAGTTTGGGTTTAGGAAAATTTAGATTTTTTGATCATATCCAGAAATTTTTGGGGTAAACATTTGAATTACTGGTATTTTTTATACGAGGGTTGGGGCCTAAATCATGGCAACAATTTTTTTTTTTGAGAATTCGAACATGGGTGGAAAATGTGAAATATACAGATGAAAGGACAAGGAATGGACATTTAACAACATGCCAACATTTTGCTCCTTATGTTTATTAAGGTAGTTGACATGACATTACAGGTTTCATATTTCAGAATCATTACAGCACATAAAGGGCCTCAAAGTTGTTCCCTGCAACGTTCACAACATGCTGCCAACAATGTGGGAGATGCCAAATACTCTATGCTTCACCATTTCCCTCACTAACAAGGAAATCCCTCGAACATGTATGTCACAGATTTCCACCAAATTGAAATATGTTACTCATCTGAAGCTTGCAAAATAACAGAGTGCAAAATTGTGTTTCTTTCAAAATAAACCGCGAAAATGAAACAATTTCAGTATACATAGCCATACAAAGACTCCATTGTTAAAGCGGTTAGGCTGTGGGGGTTCCCTTGTAAGTGTGAATCTGGTCATCTCCTGTTGCACAGCATTTGCAGTGTCCATTCGTGTCCCAAACTGTCTACCATGTAATGGTTCCCTTTACCTTTGACCGTGTAAATCAAAATCACATGGAGAAAGATCTGAAGGGTATGGTAGGTGTTCCAATTCTTCCCACCATCCACCAGTGCCGCAGTAGCTGCCCTACACACTCTGCTTTATGTGGTCTTGCACGGCAGTTGACTAGGAACTGATTTAACATTGCTCTCTGTGTAACAACAGGAAATCATACATACTGCAAATGCAGCTTCTTTGAGACTGTTTTGATACCATCCCTTAGCACTGAGAAAAAAAATAGTTGCCATGATTTATGCCAATCTTTGATTAGAAAAATGCCAATTTAAATATACATAATTTGCATTCAAATATTTAGAATAAAATGTTTTCCAGAGCTGTGTCAATTTTTTCAGTACGTCTCTGAGGCAAGTGGCTCTCAGCACTGCCTATCAACCAGAGACGTTTGTAAAAGAAGACTTGGCACTAACTTGTACTTCCTGTAATGTGTTTCACTACTCCAGGCATGCAACAGGCTCACCAATGTTGCTCAGTCCATCAACTGATCACCAGATTCAACAGTAGTGCCAACAGACGTGTATCCAACATTACCATTGAACGCACCCTGCTACGGATGGGCCTGAACAGTCGACGCATGATTGCTGCACCCATGTTGACCAGGGGTCATCGTCAACGACGCCTAGACTTTGCACGTGAGCACCGCTATTGGACCACAGACGAGTGGGCTAAGTCGCCTTCTCTGACGGGTCAAGGTTTTTGCTCAATAAGATAGACAGGCGATGGCGAGTGTGTCGTGAACGCCGTGAAAAGAGACTGCAGGAGGCTATTGTGGGCCGAACACAGGTTGCTGGCAGTAGTTTGCATATGTTGGGGATCTTCTGTTGGGAGCTGTTAGGTCCACTGATTCATCTAGAGGGCAATTTGAATGCCTGTGGTTATCTGTCAATCGTAGCAGACCAGATGCACCCATACATGCTCACGATGTTCCCCCAATGTGATGGTGTGTTCCAGCAGGACAATGCACCCTGCCACAAGGCACGTCTCCTTCTGGATTGGTTCGAGGAACACTCGACTGACTTTCGAGTGCTCCCTTGACCTGCTAATTCGTTGGACATCAATCCAATCGAACATCTGTGGGAGCACCTTGATCGCCATGTACGGCAGCTGGACCCTCCACCTATGACTCTCGAAGCTCTGTGGACAACGCTTCAAGCGGAATGGACTGCCATACCATCAGACACATACCGCACACTTCTTGCGTCCATGCCACGACGCCTAGCAGCAGTTATAGCGGCGAAGGGTGGCTACTCCCATTACTAAGTGGGTGTACATAATTCAGTGACATGACAGTGTATTTGAAGTCTGTTAAAAAAGGACGTTATCAATTCGATGCGTATATATGTAATATTGTTGGAATTGCACAATATTCATATATGTTAGTCTATGTGGGCTTCTAAACAAGTATGCCAAATTTCATAAGTGTATGTATGTTTGTTTGTTTGTTTGTTTGTTTGTCCTTGTCTTTCTCAGAAACTAGAATTCGAATTGCAATAATTCTTTTTTTATTGGACTAAGTATCTTTCAACTTAGGAAACAGTCCAAGTTTCATCAAAATCGGTTCAGTAGTTTTCAAGATATGGACTGGTTAGAGAAAGTTTCATGAAAGTCGGTTTTTTTATACTCTGTTTAATTTTGTTCTATGAATTCTTATTTTAACGTGAGGCACCAAAAAATTATTTTTTACTTCTTATTGCACTTTTTGAAGCAAAAATGAATACATTTTTTTAAAGTATAAAGAAGAAGGGGGTGGGGAGGGGTAAAAATATAAAAAAGTTGTTTTTATATATTTTTTTTTATTTTTAGTAATATTAGGAGGACAAACGAATATTAAGTTAAAGTAGAAAATTAACTGTTGTAGATTATATTAAAAAAATTGTTTTAAATTTTTGAAATTTAAAATTTATTCATCACCAAAGGGATATACAAAGAAAATCTCACTTTCGGGACTTCATTATTTCCAGAAATGGAAGCGTATGTTCTTCCGTAAAAACTCGACGTTTAACAGAGAAATCGAGAATTTGCCACATTTTAAAGAATCCCAAATCGTCAACAAAAAGATTCCATTAAATATGGAATTGTGTATATCCGTCACTATGATCACTGAAAATTGGCAGATGAACTGATACCTATAATTCGTGCGATATTATCAGCATTCCTAAATAAACAGATTTCACACAGGTATTTAAATGCAATGAATATTCAAGATTGCGTTGCACTTCTTATATCCACTCAGAAAAAAAAAAGTCTTCACAGGGCCAAATAATTTGGGAATTGGACCCCCGAAATGTGGTCACCGGTCATCTTCAGTGATGAGCCCATGTTTTTCTTCTTTTCAACAAAAGAAATAGTTGTTGAGAGATACATGTATAAAAGATATTCTCTGCCTGCAACCTTAAAACCTTACGTTTTAATAGTCAAACGTGAATTGTTTTTTCGTGAAGAGCCGGATCCTTACTGAAGTTTAAAAAGAAATGATGGAATTCTTTGTCACTCCCAATTATTGAGAAGATCTGTTCATCTGAAGATGTTATTTTCCAACAGGATTGTGTACCAGAGAAAATCCTGAAAATATCTGGGAAAGAGAAATAAGTGTCCTGGAATGGCCAGGAAATTCGCCTGATGTGAATGTAATCGAAAATCTATGGGCAATCATGAAGAATAGAATCCAGAAACCGTGCCTAATAGAGAAATTGAATGCATCAAAAGTGCTTGAAATATTTTACACAGGAACCTTGCCTTGACCTTACTAATAGCAAGGCTAGAAGAATTGAGACTGTTATTACGGCAAAAGCTGAATTTACAAAACAATTTCCAGTTTAGCAATAGCCTACGTGAAATTAATTTTATTTTCGCTGACGCATTTTGGAACATCAAAGCAGTGATTAAATTTAATTGTTATTTTACTGATTTTTTTTTATTAATTTTTGCATTTAATTATTTTACTTTATTTATTCATTTAGCCAACTTTATTTAATTAATTAATTTTTAGCTTTATTTTATTTTATCTATTGCTGAGACCAGGATGATTTTTCCTTTGAGAACAATTTTTATTTGGGTTTCCATTGCATTTAGTACTTTGTTTGACCTCCTCTATTAGAAATTACTTCGATAAGCCTGTTTGTCATTGATTTCACCAGTTCTTCAAGCTTTTCGGGAGTTATTTGGTACCATGCTAACTGGATCCCTTGCTTCAGATCGGATACACTTTCATATTGTTTTCCTCCAGCATAAACTAGTCGAACCATGTCACCCCACAGATTTTCTATTAAAATGTTTTAAAGGCAGGCCAGTTTAAAACTAAAATGTTTTTGGATTTTAACCAGTCCCAAGTTGTTGCTGATTTGTGTATTGGTGCATTGTCCTGTTGAAATACGAACTGAGGATATTTAACTGGTCACGAAGAGGAAGGAGGAAGTTACCCAAGATGTCTTGATAGTCAGTCGATTTATTTCATGGACTAACAAATGCTAGCTGTGATTTTGCTTGTTGTGTGTAAGAAGCCCAAATCATCACAGATCCCCTGCCTTGAATACGTCGTGAGAGTAGTTGTGGTTGTTGTCGCAAATCATGCCAATAGTATTGGATACCGTCTGGCCCGTCTAAATTAAACTTCTTTTCATCACTAAATGCGACATGGTTCCACAGTTGATTATCACCAATGTACTGCTTGGCAAATTTGAATCTGGCTTCTTTGTGTTTTGCTGTCAACTTCGGCCGTGCTTTCATTTTGATGAATTTGTAGTTTTCTGATGATAACACATTTCTAACGGTCCGTGGATGAACAGACAAATGAAGTGAGTAATGATGGTGGAAGAGGCACCTGTAGAAGTAGCCATTCTCAAGATTTGCCTTTCAGTTCTGGAACTGAGCTTTTTTTGGCCGGCCAGATCTCTGTTTTGTGCCATACAGATGTGGATTTGCTAGATAATTATGGACTACAGTTATTGATTTTCCAATTAGTCTAGCAATTTCTCGCTCAGACTTTCCGCATTGTCTGAAAGCATCAATTTGACCTTTTTGGTGGTCAGTGAGCTGTTTTCCCGAACCCATCTTGATAAATGCACTTTGCAAATGCTAAGGTAGTTTCCACATACGAAAAAAAGATAAAATTATTCAGAGTATGTTCATTTGCATGGACTTTTCCATTCTGGTCTCAAACTTATTTCCTAACCCTCTAATAGCATAATGCGCCTTTCCTTTAATTTCTTGCTTACTTTTTCGCAGTTGAACATACATTTTGCAGACAATGCTCAGAAACATGTGGACTATTCTATTATATGAACAAATTCATAATTAATTAAATTATTCTCTAGAATCAAAGTGGTCTCAAACTTTTTGCCACCACTGTACCTATTAATTTTAACGATAGTTCTGGCAACAGAAAACAGCACAAATCTCTTCTGGAATCAATAGAAGAAAACTGCTGTCAAGGCAAAAGTCACGTCAGGCTACGTGGGAGGAGGGAGGGGGTCAAAGGAGGCCAAAATGGAACCACTTGGTTTATGTTCGCTCCCATAGGAAACGCTGGCAAATGATTGTTTCTTCAAAAACCTCATTAGATTTAAGTAGCTACCCGCCAGAAAAAACAGAACGCATATTTGGAAACGCAAATAATTTTGTTTTTGGATTTAATATTAATTTACTAGCATGGAGCCTGGCAAAGCTGTGGGTAAAGATGTCAGAAAAATTAGTATAAAACTCCATTTGGAAAACAAATCAATTCGTGATATTTCCCAAACAGTCAACGTCAGTAAATCTACAGTTGGTGACATTGTAAGAAAATATAAGAATTGTGGAAATGTTGATATTGGAAAGTCAACAGGACGACCAGCCATTGTGACAGCTAGCGACAAGAGAGTGCTTAGGACGATAGTAAAGAATAATAAATCACACAACAAAAGCAATCATTTTCAAAATATTTTTATTAATTTTGATCTCTTTTCAAAGTTCAAGAGAATTGGATTTTTACTCAATCTATCCTTATGCGATTTTAAAAAATTAAATTCTCACTCACCATGGAATTCCAAAAAAGAAAGTTTCTTTTCACCATAACGATTGTTACAAAATTTGGCTGCACAAAATTTACGAGCCACCAACACAGCGCATGTCTAACAAGGAGATTCCACGTACTCTGACTCACCAATTTTGATATATAAAAAAAAAATCTACGATTTTGATATATAAAAAAAAAAATTAAATCTTTCACCAAATTAAATACCCATGCAAAGCCCTTCGATGCATTTCTCGGTTAAGCAAAATAGTTTAGTAGTTTAAGGTTGTTCACAGTGGAGGGGAGCAAACTAACACAAGCACGTATTAAAGATAGTGGAGAGAACGCTGTCGGCCGTCTCTGAGCAGAATGGTCATCTGAAATGACTCATCTCTCATTTTCACGCAGCGTTTAAATCAAAACAAAAACTGTAAATTCGAAACTTAAAAGCGCCACCTGGATAATGTTGCCCAAGTTGTAAAACAGGAAGTGGTTGCACAATAAATGATGAATTGGGTAGTCTCTTTCTCCGACTGTCTCTGGATTTATTCGACCTCCAAAATGGCATGATCATCGGCTTCCGAGCCAAGGGTGGCAGTATTTCCAAAACGGCGCGCCGTGGTGAAAGAGTACCGTGCATGGCAGAATGGCAATACCCCAAATCTGCGACGTATACCATGTGTGGGGCACCACGGGCCATAGATGACAGAGGTGAACGACGGCTATGGAGATGCGTGCAAGCGAACAGACGTGCAACCGTGCACCAACTGACCTCCCAGATGAACCAGGGGGCTACCAAACGTCTATCCTCAACTACAGTTCAGCGAACGTTGCACAGTGCGGCCGATTGCCAAACAGCTGGCCAAAACTCGAAAAATAAAAGTGTCTAGATAAGATTTTTTTAGCATGCAGTTGGCTAGAGGGATCCTATAAGAATTAAAAATGGTTAAGAGTAACGTCCTATACCCCAAATTCTTTCTTTATTTTCAGTTGGAGTTTGGCCTTTTTTCAAGCGCACTATTGGTGTAGTTATTCGGCAAAACCTGTAAACGTGTGAAAGCGCGTGCAGCAAAGAAAATCTAATAAAATCAAATGGAATGTACGTTTGAAGGTTAGTAAAATACGTAAAAAATTTTGTAAATGTCATTTCTGTGAAAGAAAATTTTTAGCAGCACAATAATAAGGGTACTTTTTTTCCAATAAAATTTGAGGTTTCAAATCAAATGACAATAAAACGCTGTCGAATGCTGTCTTCTAACCTTTTGGAGGTTACTTGGAAAAGTATTAACTATCGATTAAGCCAAAATTCAGCTGCCACCTCCTGCCACTTGAATTGTTATGGGTTTTTTTCTAAGGATGCTTTGCCCAAACCTCCCAGTCAAAAATTTAATCTTATTGAAATTTCATGATGCAATAAAAATCTGAAAAAATTCAGCAACATTTGGCATGCCTTAAACAACAATTATCAATAATAATGTTGCCCAAAAGTTATTAATAAATTGTTTAAACAAATAATTATTCAACAATTTTTGCGATAAGCTATAATCCGCTAAAATATGTATCCGCAGAGGCTGTTAATTTATTATCGTCCCCATCTGTCAGTAGAGAAAAAACAGAGCAAGAAAGTGTAGATAGCAGCTCAGCCTCTGAGTCAGAAACCGATATAGATGTTAATGATCTTGAGGACAACGGAAATTTCTAAATGTCATATTATTTTTTTATGTACTTTACTTCAATCGATATTATCATATTATACTATAATTTAATCACTTGTTTTATATATTACGTATAATTCTTAATTGTAATAAAAAATTTTGTGATAATTTGAAAATTGTTGTTTTCGATTTCATTGTTTCGAGTTCAAGGCTCTGACTTATGTGAGGTTGGCCAACGCCTCCTATAAAGAAAGCCTCAGCACTGAAACGTCATACATTGTTACATCATCATACTTCGTCCTTTGTTAACCGCATTTCTACCAATAATAAGCTCTAAATTTGGTCGACCTATGATGATGTAACAATGTATGACGTTTCAGTGCTGAGGCTTTCTTTATAGGAGGCGTTGGGTTGGCTCGCTTGGGGTTTAAAACGCCCTGGGTGACGCCATCTTGTATTTACCATTTCGAATTTTATAACTCGGACAGAAAATTCGTAATCAGCGACCCCAAAACCCTCAAAAACGATATGTAACTTAATAAAGACAAAGGAAATAACAACTCTTTAACCACAACAAAAATTAAGTAAAAAGAAAAATACAACCTAATCCTATTTTTGAAGCGCTTTTCGAGGGCGAAGCTCTCATCATTCAGCAGGTGGAACAGAAGGGAGTAACATACTAGATGATACTGAGTGTGAAAATCGACAATCGAACAGTGAAGTGTACATTCGTTAGGATGGGACGAAAGCAGCGCTTTCACAAAGCTCATCTAACCAGAATAAACTCCAAAGGAAATACACTGAGGTAGTCAAGAAGCCTAATCAACCCAAGCGGTCTTCCATATTATACAAAAAAGAAAGTAAGATTGACGATTGTCAGAAACAAAAAACAAACGAAATAAAAAATACAAGGAGAAATAAGATTATCACATCTTCCAGTAGTCTGGGAAAGAGACGTTGCTAATATCTTCAAAATTGATGTCAAGAACGTGCCTCGGTTTACGATACTTCGTATGCCAGTTCATATTCATTGAGTTCTCCAGTATCCCTTTCACAAGCTTATTGTCGTGAGTCTTCATCTTCTGTATCATAATCAAAAGGAGATCCTGTATAAACTTACCGATATGGGCCATGTTTAAATCGAGGTGGATGGATTGGTTTTTCACCGTCCTTCTGTCCAGCTGGGCAATGGTCCTCAGGGTAACATTCTGGAATGACTGTAGTTCACTCCATCTGCTTTTACAGATAGTCGCCCACGCAGGCATGCCATAGAGGAGTATGGTCCGGATAATCGATTTGTACAGAAGTAGCTTGTTGTCAATGCTGAGGGCGCTCTTGCGACCCATAAGAGCTATGATACTGTACTTAGCCCTCTTCGCTTTGTTCAGAGCATAGGACATATGCTGGTTCCATGAGAGTCTTGAGTCAATGATAACTCCCAGGTACTTGTAGTTGTCCACCCAGTCCAGTTTCTTATTAAACAGAACAAGAGAATCTGGGGGATGCTTGAGCTTCCTATTGAGGTACAAAGCCTTGCACTTTCCGACGTTTTGTACCTCAATTATCGGGTACAATTATCGGGTTTTGGGAAATCATGTACAAAGTAATTAAATAGCATAGGCCCGAGGACAGAACCCTGAGGGACACCGGCCTTTACAACACGGGGTGTGGAAAGATTTTCTCCAACCTTGGCTTGATAGGATCTGCCGTCAAGAAAGGATTTCACCATCAAGATCAAATCGGCAGGGAACCCGTCTCTGATCATTTTGTAGACAAGGCCCTCATGCCACACTTGGTCAAAAGCTTTACTGACATCGAGAAATACCACCCCACAGTACCTGGATAGGTTCAGGGGGGTGCTCAGGTCTTCAACGAGCCTCCATATCTGCATCGGACAAGAGTGGGCAGCACGAAAGCCAAACTGCTCTTCCCGTAAAAGGTCATTTGCTAGACAGTGATCTTGGAATCTGACAAGGATCGTTCTCTCCAACACCTTGGACATCGAGCGAGTGTGAAAAAGAACAAGACCGATATTTATAGTCTGACAGCACCAATGGCAGAAAGTGTGATAAACCCCACTAAGGGGGATAATTCAGTGATTGGTCCGTTTGGACCAATAGTTAATCAGTTGAGAATCTCCAATGGATCCCTTGTCGGAGTTTAGTAAATTTTTGCTGTTGGCTGATGAGATTTCTAAACTTTCAAAGGCATCCAGAAGGCGATTATTTTTTATTGCTTTAACAAGTACAAGATCGTTGAACGATATTCTATGTCCCGTATCCAACGAGTGTTTCGCCACAGCGGACAGGTTTCTTCTTCCATACTTCAAGTGGGCCAAATGTTTCTTAAATCGAATGGTAGGATTGCGGGCCGTCTGTCCAAAATAAAACTTGGGGCACTGAGGACACTTAACCTTGTAGATTCCAGTCTGCAGGAGTGGGGGGACCTTATCCTTTGGGTTACCCAGTAGTAGCTTTGCTTGGTTTGGGTTGCTGAAGGATAAAGCCAGGTCGTGATTACTAAAAATGGAGCTAAGGCCCTTAACTAATTGATTATTAAAGGGTATTGATATCGTGGTGTACTTCCCTTTGATTTTCTTTAAAGTCGTGTTATCTTTGATAAATTTATGGAACGTCCTCTTTTTTAAAATCCTTGTGATGGTCCTTTGGTTATATCCATTCCTGGTGGCGATCCTTCTAATTGTGGAGATTTCTTTATTCAGGGTCTTCTTATCCAATGGAAGGTTGATCGCTCTGTCTATCATAGAGATAAACGTGGCAAGCTTGTGGTTCCACGGGTGGCTGGAATCTGACGGGATAAAATTGAGCTGGTTTGACGGTTTACGATAAACATCAAAAGAAAGGGAGTTAGAGGCCTTTATAATCATAACATCTAGAAATGGTAATTTTCCATCAACTTTTTGTTCGAAAGTAAACTGAACACTGGGGTAGAAAGAATTTAAATGATCCAAAAAATTAATGACGTTGCAAGCAACAGGATCAAACACCGCAAAAATATCGTCAACATAACGAAACCAAATACGGGGAAAGTAGTGGCCCGATTTCTTCAAGATATCCTCAAACGATTTAAGAAATATTTCTGCCAAAATTGGGCTAAGGCACGAGCCCATTGGGGTACCCTTTTTCATGACATAAACGTCACCTTTATAACTAAAAAGATTGTTGTTGACGCAAATCCTAGTTAAACGGAGGATCTCGTCAATTTGATTCTCGGAAATATTATTTCTAACTAGGACCTCTTTTAAAAACTTAAATGTTTCAGGGATGGGAACGCTAGGGAAGAGAGAGACAACGTCGAAGGAGATTAAAATATCATTCGGGTTAATTACCACATTGGCCAGTTTCTTCGTCAATTCTACACTATTACTAACGGTACTGTCGAAATCGGAAACTCTGAGGGTTTTTAAGAACTTTGCTAAGAGTTTCGAGATGGGATATAAGGGGGAGTTGATATTGGACACGATGGGTCTCATATTATTCCCTGGCTTGTGCACTTTAGGTAGAGCATAAAGCTTGGGTATAGTAGGATTCCTAACGGTTAAAGAAGGAACTAAATTACGTGGGATAGTGGTTGGGCAACTCTTAATAATATCTTTAACCTCCCTTTTGAGTCTGGGAAGAGGGTCTTTTTTCACTAATTCGAAAGGTCCATCTTTAATGATTTGGTCAACCCTATTAAAATAATCCTGTTTGTTTAAAATAACAGTACTGTTACCTTTATCGCTCTTTAAGAAAAAAACAATCTTTTGATTTAAGGGACTTAACAATTTTGGAGGAGCGACGTTCAACATCAGAAGGGATGTAGTCCTGGACATTTTTAGCGATAGTTTTGTAGCACTGTTCACGAATAGCCCTTTTCTTAGGTTCGGGTAAAAACTCGATTCCTCCCTCAATATTCCCTATTCGATTATATAGATCGTTCGCTTTATTATTGAATGAGAATTTTAGCCCTTTCCCTAAAAAATCTAATTCATCTTTACTGAAAAGGATATTAGAATGGTTTATCACATTGTCTCTGCGTATAGTCTGGTCTTTACTAGAAGAGGGGGCTTTTTGGACTTTCCGAATGGTATCAAGTTTATCGGATAATTTTTTAGTCTTAATCTCAATTTTATGCTTATTCACTAAAAAAACGTTTCTCAGGAACCTGTCCCACTTTTTCTTTTTGAGGGCATTACTAAGTTGGAGATGTAATGAAAGGGCTTGGGTTTGCACTATGGTTAATTTATAGTTAAGATATCCTATTTCCATATTCAATCTCTTTGTTTTAACCATTGGGAGGATGGAGTTTAGATGGGGGTCTGTATGATTCTTAAAAGAAATACAGTCTATAAATTTGGGGAACACTTTCTCTGCCTTACAACAGTTCAGAAAACAAATATCAGCCTTAATAGATCTAATACGGTAGCTTAACCTAAAAAAACGATTTAAGTCGTTACTAAATGGAGCCTGAGTAGCCATATATGATAAAAGTATAAACTCCTGGGGAAACCAGAAATAAATATACAAATGGGAAGAAAATGTGAATATGATAAATAAAGACAAAGGAAATAACAACTGTTTAACCACAACAAAAATTAAGCAAAAAGAAAAATACAACCTAATCCTAACCTTTATTTATCATATCCACATTTTCTTCCCATTTGTATATTTATTTCTGGTTTCCCCAGGAGTTTATACTTTTATCAGATATGTAACTTGATTATGATAAATAATACATGATATTATACCCCAGGGGGTGGTGAAGGGGGTGAATTTCCGTACATTTGACATAAAATTTGTAATCAGCGACCCCAAAAACCTCTAAGATTCCATTTTGGAGTAAATTACTTGAATTTTCGAATTTTGGCTAGCTTTTTGGCAATCGGCCGTACTGTGCGTTGCTACGTATGGGGCACCGCAGCAAACGACTGGTTCGTGCACCAATGCTGACGGCTGTTCACCGGCGACAAAGACAGCAACTGGACAGCAACGGAGTGGCGAAACGTGGCTTTTTCCGATGAATCACGGTTTATGCTCCATCGGACAGAAAACAAACACCCTGCAACACGTGTCGCAAGGGTCCAGGCCGGAGGAGGCAGCGTTATTGTCTGGGAAATGTTTTCATGGCATTCTCTGGGTGTACTCATCATTGTGGACGGCACCATGGATCGATTGAAGTACGCATCTGTCCTTTCGGACCATGTCCACTCCTACATGCAGATTGTGTTTCCTCAGCACGATGGCATCTTCCAGCAGGACAATGCGACGTGCCATACTGCGTGCAGTGTCCGTGCGTGGTTCGAAGACCACGAGGATGTGTTTACGGTACTCCCGGATTTAAACCCATAGAGCATCTGTGGGACCACCTCGATCGGGTTGTTCGCGCCATGGATCCTCCACCGCGCAACCTACGACAGCTCGCCACAGAACTGGAGTCAGCATGGCTGCTTCACATCCCTGTCAATACCTTCCAGAACCTTATTGACTCTCTTTCTGCTCGTCTCGTAGCTGTCCGCGCCACGAAAGGTGGTTATTAAAGTGACTGGACTGTGTATTAGGAATGCTGACGAGATTCTGAACTCCTTCCTAAATAGTGTACATACTCCTCATTCTTGCCTCAAAGAAATGAATCATTCAGTTAAAATACACACGACATTCAATTTCTTTATTTTCAATTAAACAGCAGAGCCACTCCGGTAACACGAACATTATTTCCAGATCCAAATGCAGCAAAACCACAGCCAAAAAATTTAAGGAAAAAACACACTGTGAGCTTCCAAGGAGATGCACCACAGAGTAAAAAAAAGGATTGCATTGCCCCACCTAAGGAGCCTGTTCCATCTACCTCACATGGTGACGTTTCAGATTCTTGGTACTGCTTTCTTTGCCAACAATCCACCATTTAACACATGCGAAGACGTGAAAACTGTTCAAAATGGGTGCATGAGGAGTGCATAGGGTTTACACCAGCTGATACCGACGAGTTTATTTGTTCAGCTTGTGAATAAATTAAGTCCATTGACTCAAAAGTATGTTTTGAAACTTTAAAAAATTAATGTTTACTAAAGTAATGTTAAGTAATATTTGCTAAAAGGTGTTAAATAATATTTTTTAAAAATTGTTCAGTAATGTTTGCTGATAATAAAAGCAATGTTGGTTCAAACTGACTCAAAACTGATTTTTTTTTTTAGAGTGGGCCTTATTAAGCACCCATATTCCTAATAAGGCCCAGTTACAGAGGTTTACAAAATAGTATCTTACTTAAACCCTTTTTCATTTTTAATAACAATGATTTTTTTTTTAAGTGTATGAAAGAAGTGGCTATTTTTTTTTTTTTTTTTACATAAAACATGTTGTTCTAGAGTGAGTACTTTTCTCAGAAAAAAATAGTTTTCCGTAGGTGGGCTTTATTAGGGACACTTACCTTACTACTTGGATGAACTGATGCAAAGTTTCCCAGTAGAACTTCACTTACCTTTTCCAATGCTTTGTTTTCTTCCCCAATAACTAGTTCTCATGCACCTGGTTATCCAAATGTAGATTAAACGGGCTTCATCAGACCACCTAACTTTCTTCCACTTATCCAACATCATGTCCATTTTTGATTGTATAGAGGGATTAAAATGGAAACTCATTTTTGATCTGCATTTAACAAACTACTCTTACACAACAGGGTTCATACATTTTTTCTCATATACTGTTCCCATCACCAGCATCAAAATAATCTGCAATCTTTTACCTTATTAGTCATTACTTGATTTCAAACATGAAGCTGGACCACCCAATATCCTGTTGCCCATTTGTTGCTTTTCATTTCATAGAATGTCGCCAGCTGATCCTGGCAAGCATGTCATTTCATAGATACTCTAGCCACAATTATTCCTTATAAAAAGTCAATCTACTGTGACCATATCATTTTCACTTATGTACCTGATGACAGTACAGTAATCTAATTTGAACATGCGCCACTGGCACTCACTGTTCAAGGTCATATTTGGGTTCATAAATATACATCATGGCCACCATTATTGCCAAATTCGTCGGGGCATGAACTTTGCAATTTATAAAAATGATCTTAGGGCATTTCACTATATTCCTTGATGATGGCAACTTGCAATGCTGAAAGATTGGAGGTTTGGTTATTTCATCCTGAAGAGCTAGATTACATTCAGATCTGGAGATTATTAAGTCCATGGAAGAAGACCAAACACTTCAAGCTCATTGAACCATTGAAGGGAGGGGCGGGGGGGGATTGTGTGTCACTGATGGTTGCCCATCCAGTGGCTAGACGTGTCTGATGTTGCTTAACTTCCAGAATTGGTGTATTCAGTAAAAGCCCACTAGGCCACAGCCTCCCCCTGTAATTCATTTTAATTCCTTGAAATCACTTTAAGTGGCTTGTACCATAATTGCTTTGTCCAAATGTGAATAGGAAGGGAATAGTAGAGATTATATTTACATCGCCAAGAGTTATTTCAGATTGCAGAATCAAACTCGATAAAGTGATTCCATTTTTCACTCGCCAGTTTGTCTTTATTTAGATTCCCTTCACCTCACTCTTTCTCCTTCATGGACTTCACCGCCATTGCTCTGTGAGCCGCCTGTCAGCACGTCTCTGTTCATGAGGATGAGCTGGCTCGCAAAGGCATTTCCGTGCCCAGGACTGGTCTAGGAAGTCTGAACGAAGCTGACCATAACTGAACAAATCACGCGATATAATAGCAACTTTACGTGCCTGGCTTTTTTTAACTTTCATGTTTATTATTTAAAACAATGCTTCCATATGATACAGAAAATCATAAACAATCTTAAACTTATCACATGATTTGGTCAGTTGCAGTTGGTTTCGTTTAGAGACACCCCTAGAGTGATGCTTCACAATTTCAGAAAGTTTCTATCAAGTCACACAATAATTAGCCACTTATGATTACGGATTTTTATTCCCTTTTGTTTCCTATTTTTATTTCATTCATACTCTATTATATATACAGGGCGTTTCAAAATTATGTACAATAAATTTAGTGACATATTCTTCAGGTCAAAAGAAGACGAAAATGTTCTATAGCACTTTGTCTGGAAACAATTTGTTTGCGAGTAATCCAATATCATACAGTAGGGAAGCACGGTAGTTAGCGGACGATATTTTAGCAGCTCCAGCGTTTCGACTCAACACTAGGTTGAGTGGTTTGTTCCATTTAAACCTACTTTAGGGTTGTTCCATTAGTTGTGTACGGTTGTTTCCATTACTGTAGTTTCACTACTGTACATCCACTAGGAATATCAATTTCAGAACATTTGCGTGCTTTGACATACGCATTACAATTTACGTAAAAAAAAGTCATGTACACGTATTCCAGTGCAGAATACACTGACATGCACCTAATGTATGGTCTTGCGGGCGGAAATGCTGTGGAAGCAAGAAGACTCTACCAAGAACGCTTTCCGAATAGACGTTTGCCAAATAACCGAACATTTGTATCTGTCGACAGACATTTGAGGGAGCGTGGTTCCTTTTGCCGTCAAACAGGACAAGGGCGGCCTGTAGCACATTCTCCGGATGAGGAGGATGTGATAATTGACATCATACATGATGAACCACAGACAAGCGCCCGTCGTATTTCTTCCATGGTACACATTCCGCACTCATCTGGTTGGCGCATTCTTCACCGTCAGCTTTTGCATCCATACCACCTGCAACTGGTTCAGGCACTGAACCCAACGGACTATCCACACCGACAACGATTTTGCCAATGGATACAACGTCGCCATGCTGCAGACCCTAGTTGTCTCAGCCAGATACTTTTCACGGACGAAGCAACCTTCACCCGGACAGGAATCGTAAATTCTCACAACCAGCACCATTGGGCAGATGCTAACCCGCATGTTACCAGAGATAGAGCGCATCCAGAGCATTTGGTGTGGAATTGTCGGAAATAACTTAATTGGCCCTTATGTGTTGCCGCCACGATTGACTGGGCGAACGTATCTTTTGTTTCTGCAGAATGCATTGCCAGAATTACTGGAAGATGTTCCTCTTTTGATAAGATCTAACATGTGGTTCAAGCATGATGGCGCTCCAGCACATTTCAGCCATGTTGTGCGAGCACACCTTAATGCTGCATACACGAATCGGTGGATAGGTCGAGGTGGACCGGTAGCCTGGCCTGCAAGATCATCAGACCTTAATCCCTTGGACTTTTTTCTGTGGGGTCATGTGAAAACGATCGTCTACAGCACAGAAGTTCCTAACATTATGGATCTGCGACAACGAATTGAAAATGCATGTCATGACATCAGACGGTCGCTCATGAAACGAGCCGAAGCGTGCGTGCGAGCTGGTGGCGGGCACTTTGAACAATTCCTGTAATTTGGAGCCACTGGTTTAGTTGGCTGTATCGTGTAAATAAATCGTTTCCAGACAAAGTGCTATAGAACATTTTCGTCTTCTTTTGACCTGAAGAATATGTCACTAAATTTATTGTACATAATTTTGAAACACCCTGTATATATAAGGTAATAAAATCCGTAATCATATATATATAAAACAAAAAAAACCCAAACCTTATATAGGGTGTTTTTGAATTGAGTACGGATTTTTTGGGAGATGATAGAAGAGGTCCTTAGAAGTATTTTTTGTCATATGAACATGGGGTCCCCACAGCTCCGTTTACTTACAATACTGCATTGAACAATCAAATGACACCGGGACGGAGTGTGCGTCGGTAGGCCTAGATTATTTTATTTTTAACAATTAACAAGCAATCTACTGTAATAACTTTTAAAGTAATGTCCTGATTGGGCCATATCTCCTACCATGCCGTCTTAACGGGCAAACATATCTTGGTTTCCTGAAGTGATGTTCCACTAATGACCAGACATTTGATGTGGTTTCAACAGGACGGCACACCTTCGCATTACACAAGAGCAGTTAGAGATTACCTAAATGAGACATATCCTGGTCGTTGGATTGGTCGTGGCGGACCAGTTGCTTGGCCACCGAGATCGCCAGATCTCACACCGATGGATTTTTTTTATGGGAAGCATAAAATCAATGGTGTACTCCGAACCCGTAGATACCGAAAAAGAATTGGCGGCTCGTGTTGTCACGGCAGCAGGTGACATCAGCGACCGTGCAAATCAACTGTTTCCACGCGTACATCAATCCATCATAAGGCGTTGCGAATTGAAGCAAATGGCGGTCATTTCGAACAATTACTGTAAAAGTCATACAGTAGATTGCTTGTGTTCATATGACAAAAAATACTTCTAAGGACCTCTTCTATCATCTCCCAAAAAATCTGTACTCAATTCAAAAACACCCTGTATATGTGCACCACATTAAATCGAAGTTTGACTTATAAACTGATCAAAAGCATGTTTTTAAAATATTTGTGTGATGAATAAAGCATTTCAAAGATGCACACAAACTAATTTTAATTTTGAAAAATTTCTTATTCACTCAATTACTATCAGGATTTCAAAACAAAATGGCATACTTCATATAAACAAGTTTTAATTCCTCTAAAACATTAATCATCTTTTAACTTATTTTGGATCTTTTTTTTTCCTTTCAATTTATTTACACTTAAACAAATTCTACAAAGCAAATTTCTAGTATTTGTCTTATTTCCTTAAACAACAAATTTTGGTGGTGGTGGATCTGGAAATTCACCAATTTCTTCATTGTAGTAAGCCAATGCTCTGTAAGGACGTAGCAACCAAGGCACATAGTCTTCAAGCTGAGTTAATGTTACTCCCAGGTCTTCTAATTTTGGCAGCTTAGGATTCACTACATCAGTCGTATGTTCCTGTAAGCAACAAATATTAATAAAGGGATAATGGGGAAGAGGCAAATTAATAAATAAAATGAACTTACCCTTTCTAGCTTATCCCATATAAGAAGTGGCCAAGATGGAGAAAACTTTTCTGTCAAGGTGACACGAAGTCTGAAGCAAAAGATTATAGACATTACGAAAAGCAACCATTTTAAAATTCAAATTCTATGCTGGAATTGTTTAATTAGGAGAAATCTTACTGGAAAATTGGCATGTATTTCATTTCTTTACGAGCATAACCCCACTCATCAGTTTTCCTCATCACTTTATGATACCAATCAATCAATTCTCCCAATTCGTAACGTCTGGATCTGTTTTCAAACAAGAATAAAAATTAAAAAATCAAAGGTTTTTTTTTGTTTTTTTTTAACGTACATGGTATTAAAACTTGTTGTACATTACAATTAATACATTTAAAAATTCCACAACTTTAATTGTGAAGGTCATGAACATTCTCCGAGGCTAAATTGAACTGGGTAACTGTACTCGTGCCATAATGAACATAATTGTTTTATACAGGGTGTCCGAAAAGTGCAGTGTCTTCTAATTGGTGGAGTGAAATTTGAAGTTCTACTTACGACAGTGCCATTTTATCGTGAGGATTGTCTCGTATACCGGTAGTTGGAGCAAACCCCACATATAAAAATCCATCTGGGGCTAACCACTGTGCAATGAGAAAATAAAATGTTACAGGAAATTTAATTGACACTGCAGTTATTTCCACTACATGGCAACTTTTCAGACACCCTGTACATGTAATAAGCTTTTAGATGAACATTAGTCCAATTTCATAGCAATGATAACTTGGAAAAATCAAAAAATAAAAATATAAAGCATGCACTTCATTTAAAGGCAAAGCCATCTGGCCATAATTTGCTATTAAATTTAACCCTTTGTTGGTACTGTGAAAAAGAATAACTTGATAGGTATACTAGAAGGATGAGATAACCAAATTTTTAAAATAGAAAAATTATAATGAAAATTTAAAAAGTTCCTTTCTGGTTATTTTTTGTATTACCAGGTTATACAGTAATCGACCAACGAAAAGTGTTTTCATTATCTGGTAAGAACTTTTTTCAAAAAAAAAAAAAATCTTGAAATGTAACCCAAACACTGATTTAATAATATTTGCTGAGAAATAAAATAAGTTATTCATTAGGAGAAAGAACTAATTATATTGTTTAATCTATAAGTGACACTCATCTCACGATGGGTTCCCATGGTTCAGGAAAAAGTAGCACAGTTTGTGTAATGGAACAAAACTATGACAAACTGAGCACAATTGTGATTTGCACAGCCTCAGCAATACTCAGGGTGATCCATTGCCAATCTGTTTTTTCTGATAAATTCATGATTCTTGTATACCCATGTCAAGAACTTCATTTGGCTGAATGCGAAGCCACCTTTGGACAGTCGTTTTCATTTCAGTCCATAACCACTTTAATGGACCCAACCGATGACGCCCCCCGGGGGGGGGGCCCCCACATTATTCCCTTACTAGCCTGAATCCCAAAAGAAAGCATTGTGTGGAAACAAATTTCATCAGCCATTAAGTGCTGGAAAGGTACAGTGGTGTTTTGAGATAGACATGCTGTTATCCTGTGATTTCCCTCCCAAGGGAAAGACAACTAAGAAGTGTAAGGTGCGACATGAAAATGACTGTCTGAAGGTGGTTTCGAAATCACTGAACGAATTTTTTGACATGCATATACAGAAGCCTGTCCACATTTTGGTATATAAGATATCGAAGAGCAAAAGCTTTCTTTTAAAAAATCCAAATGAAGAGTTTATTTTTAGTGGTTAATGTGATGCATTTAAATTACTTACAGCTACACAAGGCATCCTAAGCTTCAGCCATTTTTGCATTTTATGAAAGGAATGAAAAATGTTAGGCATGGTATTTAGTGACAAAATCTGTTTATCTTTATTTTTGGTATTGTTTTATTTTTTGTTTTCTTAGGTTAAAATACTTATATTAAGTTGATGCATAACAAATCCTGATTTTCTTAAAAACAAAAATAATTTTATGTCCTTGAAGAGATTTTTTATTTCTTACCCAACTGCTTGGTAAGTTTTTCCAGCTGCTTCATTATCAGAAATAGCATTAATAATTCCCTTCGCAACATCATTAACCTAAAAAAAAGAAAAAAGAATTAAAATTGTTGAAGATGGTTTTCGTGTGGAAAAGAAAACTAAAGACACTTTATAACAACACTTTTATATCATTATTTAGAAAGAGCCACCGAGATTGCCATCAAATAATTTCACATCAAATGCTCTAATAAAATTAGTCTGGATTACAGAGACACTGACAAGTGTTTCACTTTAACTGGGAAAGCATAATTCCAATGTAAACGACATTCTGCACACCATAATACTCCCAAGAGAGTAGACATGACTTAAATCTAAAGTTGGGGCTAAATACCCCAATGAAATTATGCCAAACAGTTCTCACTACATACAATCCTTGTTTCATCCATGGTCATTCTAAAGGAAAATTCTACGGAAAAATTCAGCTACATTTTGGGACCATAATATTGGTGACTGTACTTGCCAACCATGTTGGATCAACTTCAAATGCACACGAATTCAAGGTTTTTTAGACAAACAATGGAGTTATAGTCGAGGTTTTTAGACAGCTTGTAAGCAATTGCACTCTCATGTAGTTTCGTGAACTATTATTCAATATGGTCACTTTGTCACGATATCTACTAACTCATCAATAGATGGGGATAAGTACACATGAGAATATATGTACTGATAAACTTTTTCAACATTGCCCTAGTTCACATTCTCAACTATATCTTGGTGAACAATACTACTTAGGTAAATAATTTTATAATGCGGTATACTCACACAGACTGGCTGTTTAATGATCCCATTTCCTTTATTCCACAAAGGGACTGTGCGCATTGCTCTTCTGTCTGTTAACAGATAAAAACAAAATATTTCAACCTTACAATTATTTTCAACCAGAACTTTTGATTTGGAATGTTCAACAAATACAGATTCAATTATTTTAGGAAACATTTAAACATTCTGGTAAAACTTATTAGCTGAGCAATAAGAAGTAATTACACAAATGAATTAAGAAAACTCACAGCTTCAAAATGTAAAGTGTACAAACAACAGTCATATTACGTTAAATTTCTTGCAAATCTTGCTTGGTATTTTTAATTTTGATTCATTAAAATATCTCTTAAGCATACATAATTTTATCCATTAAAAATAATACTCCAGACTATTAAATTTAAAATATTTGGGACTTCCATTAACTAAATACAGCCTCTCCCCTATCGATGGGGTTATACAGGGTGTTCTCGAATAACCTGTACAAACTTGGAGGGGTGATAGAGGGATCAATGTAAGCAACATTTCCCTCTCATTTTTTTCTCTGGGGCGTTGTTTTTGAGATAAAAAATGTTGGACGTCGCGTAGACATAATATGCCACTCAACCCATGCTTCTGGAACACATCAAAATCATGGTCAATCATGTAATAAAAAGAACAAAAACACATTGCATACAGTACAATAATATGACGTTTTTTTTATGAAACAAGCAAATGTTTTACAATAAGTGTTCAAATCGACTCCCTCTAGCATGAATGAATGCTTCACAACGTCGCCGCATGGACTGATGTACACATTCAAAAGATCCTGTTTCTTCGCGCATCCCACTGATGTCTCGTATACCAATGTCTTTAAGTGTCCCCACAGAAAGAAATCCACAGTATCTATCCAAACAAGTGTTTCCTGCAGGTAGGATTTCAACATCTTTTATCTCAAAAACAATGCCCCAGAGAAAAAAATGAAAGAAGGAAATATTGCTTAGATTTGATCTCTCTTTCACGCCCCCCCCCCCCCCCAAGTTTGTACACGTTATTCGAGAACACTCTGTATACCGATAAAACCATTGAAACTTGAAAATATCTTAAGTCAGAAATAATAAATAAATATTTAAACATGCTACAAGTAGAGGTATATAGTTAGTGCAATACCTTATCCTGCTTTATTTATTGCGACAAATTTTTTAACAAAACAAAGAAAAAGACCAAGTTATGTACTATCGAAAAACGGAAGGAAAAATTCTGCGACCTGGGTTCGAACCAGGAACCTCAGCTGTCAATGGCCGATGCCTCTACCAGTTGGGCTATCGCAGACACATAGACAGCCATGCTGTCTCAAGGTGTCTTAAAGACAACCAAGTTGTCAAGGTTGAAAGCCCAATGGGAGGCGGGTACCTGGCTCACAGATCGAGAATCTCTCCTATCCAACCATCAGAAAGTTTGTGGAACTCACAGATAAATTAATAATTAATATTATAAACTGGAGATAAGCTACCAAGCATCAGGTAAAGATAAACTGCGATAGCCCAACTGGTAGAGGCGTCGGCCATGACAGCCGAGGTTCCTGGTTCGAACCCAGGACACAGAATTTTCCCTTCAGTTTTTCGATAGAAAAATCTTTACCTGATGCTTGGTAGGCTTATCTCCAGTTTATAATATTAATTATTATTAATTTAAGTTTATTTACGTTTTGATTTTTCGTAACAGTGTTAAAATTAACTGTGAAAACCAATGTAATTAATTTTGTCAAATGCATGGTTATCTAATTGGCACCTTTACTAGGAACAGGAGGCTGAAAAAAGTGGAAAAACTGTGCAAGGAAGCACACAAAAAAAAGAGAAGGCTAGGAGAAATACACTGAGTTAGCAAAACTCATGGGATAGCAAGCACATTGACTGATGGGCATGGCTCACGAATTCACAGGGGTAACGGATTCTGGGAATGGACCATTAGACGTTGTGGGAAGAACTTGGATAAGTGATTAATCAGAAATGGCACGTCGTCGCGAGTTGACGTCTTTTGAACGGGGTATGATAGTAGGTGCCCGACGCATGGGATGTTCCATTTCAGCAGTGGTGCAGGAATTTGGCTTTCCCCGCTCAACTGCCTCCAGGGTGTATCGGGAATGGCTGGATGAAGGCATCACAGTCCACAACAGGCACCATACCGGGCGTCCAGCTGCCCTGAATGATAGTGACCAGCGACACCTGAGACGAATGATTCAGAGAGACAGGAGCGCAACAGTGCAGCAAATCACAGACCAGTTCAATACTGGCTGTACTAGAAACGTCTCTCGGTGGACAATCCGTCGGAATCTGCATGCCCTCGGGTTTGGCAGCCGTCGCCCTACACGGGTGCCAATGCTTACCCAGCGTCATCGGACACTCCGGCGTGCATTTGCCACCAACCATCTTGGCTGGACTCTGCAACAGTGGCGTAACGTCATATGGTCAGATGAGTCACGATATCAACTGTAACACACTGATGGGAGGCACCGTGTGTGGCGCAGACCTCACGCAACGATGGATCTCGCATGCCAGCAGGTGGTGGTGCAGGGTGGTGGGGCGTCAGTGATGGTCTGGGGTGCATTTTCCTGGTTTGGAATGGGCCCTCTGGTTATCCTGGACCAAACGTTGAATGGTCCACGGTATCGTCAACTCATCGGAGACCATCTGCACCCGTTTTTGACATTTCAACACCCTGACAACGTAGCAGTCTTTCAAGATGACAATGCTCCACCACATCGCTCCAATGACGTCCGCGAATGGTTCGAGGAACATGCAGGAGAGGTCCAACGACTGAGCTGGCCAGCTCGGAGCCCTGACATGAATCCCATCGAGCATATCTGGGATGCTGTTGAAGTCAGGCTCCGGGCACTGGATCATCCACCCACGAACGGGCAGCAACTATCTTCGGCTCTGCAGACTATCTGGTGTCAACTGCCTCCAGAAGTGTACCAGGGACTTGCAGACTCACTACCACGCCGTATTGCTGCACTCCACAGGGCCAGAGGTGGCCCGACCAGATATTAAGTAACTATCCCATGAGTTTTGCTAACTCAGTGTATATATAATTATATATATATAGATAATTTTTTATTTTTTTTTGGAAAAAAGCTAAGGAGAATTGGACGAGAAAAGCACATTGGCATCCAAATGTAACATGAATTTAAATATTCAATTTAAACTAGTTAACTAGTAATTAAATGATGTGCGATATTTTTACAAGGAATTTATTCCAAATGGAAAAGTATTTCATGAAATTCCAAAAGAAAATACGATAGCCCGATTGCATATGAAGAGGGTTTTTTTTTTACAAGAAGCCATCTGATAAGGTTCTTCAAGATGCCATCTGTTTTAACTTTTGTCTAGATATACTAAAATAATTTAAATTCTCTTTAGGTAAAAGTCTAATATAGAAAATAATTGTGCATGGATAAAGGCTGTTCTAGAAGCCCAATTTTGTCAGTGATCGTCCGAGAACATAAAAGATAAAAATTGGAATCCGATGTATCAGCCTCTATGACGTGGCAATGACCTAAAGGATGGCCCAGTCAAGGAGCTGCCCAGCCTTAAAGACGGATTTGGAGATAGACCTTATTTAGGACTAAAAAATGTGATATTGTGTTTTACTTTTAATCGTTAACCTTAATAACCGTTACTAACATTTTGCCTTAGAATCTTCCATCCCTCACCCTTCTTTTCTCTTTCCGGTGAGGGATGGAAGATTCTAAGGCAATTTCTTTTTCTACTGTGTTCCCTTTAATTCCTTAATAATACAGGTAATTTTTTAACCAAACTTTTTAATTTAATAGTGATTTGTTCAAAATAATTCCAATTAAAGAAATTACAGTGAAATCTTGATGCATCATTTCCATTAATTTAATTTTTTCCAAATTTCATTTTATCTTGTTTTGCTTTAGAATTAGTACTATTAGAAATAACAATAACTACATCAATAGTAATTTTTCTCCGCCTCCACCATTCCTCGAAGTTGCCCTTTTATCACACTGTTCATTAAAACAATGAAGAATTCACAATAAATTCATAAAACTGAATACCTTTGTACATGCATTCATATATATCTTTCAATACACAATTTCTTCATCTTTTCTTTTGAGTTACAAGAAGTGTGCAAGAGCTATGTGGAAGCTAATAAGAGTGTTGAATGTAAAGCAAAGATTGTGCTGAATGTGCTCCATCAAACTTTCATGCACAACTATCAATTATCAAATTTTACTGCAACAATTAGCAATTTTAATGGTTTTCCACAATTTCAGTTTCCCTGTAGTCAGTTTATTTTCCCCTCTTTTCAAAAACGATGCATGGAGGTTTCACTGTATTTCAACAAAATTACAATCAATGAAGGAAAAAAAATGCTACTCACATGGATGGGCATAATAACACAAATAATGATCTTCTGATCCATACATTTCTGCAGGACGAAATATTACAGCTTCTGGGAATTCTTCTCTTACTGCTTCTTCACCAGCCCACTAAAAGTATAAAACAAGACAGATAACTTAGTCAATTGTAATAATCCAATGAAGAAATTAATTTAGGCAGTTATTTCAAAATAAAGTTTACAACAGATACTAAATCTCATTACCATATATTTCATTCATTTATACAAATAGGATGGTAAAACACTAATTTTCTTTAATTAAGCAACAATGTTTGTCTGAATAAATTTAAAGAATAAAATATAGCTAATCACCCTCAATAATAACAAATTATCTCACAGAGAACACAGTAGTAAAATACCGGTAAATAAAATGTGTGAGTGGGCAATTTTTTTCCCCAGAAAATGCACACCATCTGTTAGGTCAAGAAACATTATTATTGGACACCTGGTGATTATAAAATATAATGAATCAAGATTTCTGTTACATCATGCAGATGGGAGGGCCAGGATTTGGTAGAAAATAGCATGAGGCTATGAACCATCATGTACCTGTGATCATCAGTTTGATATTGCTACGACATCTGTGCAAGGACTGTGACAGATGAACAATTCCATGTTTTGAGATGGGATAATATTAAATTTCTATATACTATATTTTTATGGAAATTTGAAATTGTTTTTCAAACTCTTCCAAAAAATTTCTCAATAAATTGCATTCCTTATTTTAATCGTTGATTAAGGAGTCCATAGTGCTGTTTCTATTGATAAAGTTGGTAGATACTTTGCAACACAAAAGATGGAGGATGGAGAACTGAGTTTTCGACTAGTTTCACCATTTATTATAAGCTTTTATATACAGAAAATATGGTACAGAAAGATCATTATAAGAATGACTAAGCCTTATAATTATAAGAATGACCAATTGGGAAGAATTGTTGATATAAGCCTTTTATTTTTATTTTAATTTTATTCCCAAGTCCTCCTTGTTTACTATTGGTTTCTCTTATCCACACGATTTTTATTTGTTTATTTAACAATTTTTCACTATTTGTTAGTTCTTCATCCAATCACATTCTCTTTCTGTACCATATTTTCTGTATATAAAGGCTTATATCCTCTTATGTGTATCCTTGATAAAGCCGGGAATAAATGGCGAAACTAGTCAGAAACTCTCTTCTCCATCTTTTCTGTTGCAAAGCATCTACCAACTTATTTTAATACTGTTATCAACAACTCTTCCCAAAACTTCTCCCAAAAATTGATCAAACGGTTTTGTAACGGACTTCTCCATTCAGATATTTTTATTTTTCAATTTTATTTTATTTATTATTTTCAATTTTTGAATGAAACAGAAGCCGAATGCTTTAAAGATTGAAAAAATGACATTAAATAGATTTAATTGTAATAATAAAGAACTAGTGAGTGACAATAAGTTTTATTATCAATGTCTAAAAAATATGTGATGTCAGTGACTGGCATCACAAATTTGGATTTAATTTTCGTAAAAGGGCTGAGTATCACTACAATAAGGCTGTGTGACAAACATGGCTTTCTTCAAGGTAACGTTTCCCAGGAATTTTGAGAAAAAAAAAAAAATTAAAAAAAGGAGAGAAAGACAAAACTGCCCATTTTTCCTGATTCATTGTTCCAGGAGCAATGGTTGAAGACGATAGCCAGCATAGGGAACAACATTAACTTGGTGGTTAAAGACGACTGACCAATCCGAAGAGGCTGAAAATAAACTGTGAGAACCCCAAAGCTATTCTGAAAACCTCCATGAATAATGTTAGAAACTTGTGATTTGTTAGTTTTCTCAAGCTTGAGATAGTTTTCTCATTACATATACAGACCTTGATGAAAATTTGGAGTGAAAAGCTCTACAAACTCCATGTAACACCATGGTTTGTGGATACTCAATAACATTCCAAACAAAGAAAGATTTCAGAATTTGAAAGCTTTCTGAATGAGAAAATGCAATCCTTTGTACTGACGAAGTGCCATCGATGTTCGAGCCAACTTGGAAGTCAGTGGGTGGCAATATTTATTTAATTGTTAGTTAACAGGAATCGCCTCTCCTAATTCTTTGCAACATTTCCTCTTTAGTCCTTTTCCCTTGATTAATTTTTCCATTAAATTAACCAGTATTGCACGCCATTCTAGAAAGTCACAAAGCCTAAGATAGTGACTCGGAGTTCTGAATAGCATCTAGAAAACTAGCTAAACCTGACATGGCTCAACCTGAACTGAAATCAGTTCTGCTCTTAATCATGTTGGTGAATGGTTTGATGGATGCAATATATTAAATTTTTTGAGAAACTTTAACAAAAAGATTTTTTCAAAATCTAACTTTAATAGTGACAAAATTGAGTGTAGAATTGGCGACTCAAACCACTGTCTTGGTCTTGAAAACACAAATGTTTTAAATATGAGACTATGCCCAAACAAAGAACTCATCCATGCCGAATACTCTTATTCTGAGATAGATCCGATGTTACAGGAACGGAATTTGATTAACCAAGTCAAACCTTAACCATATTCTGTTCTTTTTTCATGAAGGCAGTACAAAAAAAGACTTTTTTCGAATTTGATGATTTCCTTGTTACAATGCTTGTAGATCCTATGCACCTCACTTTGTTGTTGTGCTATTATTGTGTATAGCTAAGAATGTCTTTTAATTAAAAGTACAGATTTTAATTTTTCCAAGAATCGAGATGGTTTACCTCCTATTTCATTAATTTTTCAAATTGATTTATACAGTGTAAGAGAGTGGTTAAATAAAGCCTAGTCACATTTCGGGAAAAGTGCAAGTGGGTTTTAATTTTAGTCCCAACTGGCTACAGTATATTTCCTGTACGCCTAGAGCATCGATAAGACTAAATAAGAGTAAAAAGGGATTTATGGCTGGGCATTATAGTCTACACATGTACTGCATGTGCATGTGGGTTAACACTTCACTACACTAATAACACCATATTTATCCACAGTCCAAAGAAAATTAAGACCTGATTGAAGCTTGTACATGTATTTGGAATTTTTTCAAATCCTGAATTTAATTTTTTTATATATACTATGACATTTCTGGTAAGTTTGTTTTTAAATTAAGTAAAGTTGTGACTGTGTAAGTGTCTTTTAAATTAAAAATTAAAAAAAAGATTGAGAATTACCTTAGTACTTAAAAATCGTGAACCTCCTTTCAGAATGACCCCTGGGGCAGTTTTTTCTGCAACGTTCAATGAAGATACGTGAATAAGCTTCTGAACACCCATTTCTTTTGCTATTCGGGCAATGTTCCTAGCACCAGTGACATTCACATCTTCATATTTAAAGTTTCTATAGAGAAATCAAAATAATTACAGTGTCAACATTTGTTTGCATGCATATCAAACACTTCAAAGTAAAATACATGCCTGACACATAAAATACTAGTGGCCCCCTATTATTAGGGACCTATATTAATAGGGTGACAGCTTAATTATCAAGATATCAAACCAGAAGTCATGCGACTACAATACAGTATACGGATAATTAAGTAGACAACTTCAATCACTGGCCATATTAGCCAAGCAAGATTAGCAAAAAACTAGGATATGGGCAATTCAAGTGCAGCACAAAAGTTAAGTGCCAGCTATTATGAAAATCCAGAATTTCTGCTATCATGAACTGTAATTATGGTTTTCTCATATGGGTCGGGCAGAAATTTTATAGTTTTGGCATTGACCTCTCGGATTTTAATGAAATTTGGTATATACAATTGCCCTAGAGAGTTAGTAATGAATGCCAAATATAATTTTTATTTTTATTTTTATGGACATTTAAAATTTTCGAAATTTGAGTGGGGGCCTTATCTATGAAGTACATGTACTGCAACTTCTGTTGTATTTTACTTAGAAAGATGTGATTGGTGACATATGAAAGCTCTTTAACTGTAAATTTTTACAGCTCATTTTTAAAATTGTATTACGCATGCGAAAATATTTGAATTTAATAAAAATATTTTATTTATGCAAATTTCTCAAAAGGTGGGCATTTTTTTTCGTTAAAAAATTATTAATATCTTACACATAATTTCATAAAAACAATACAAAAAATTCAAAACTGTGTTTTGCTCCGTTTTGAAGATATTAATTTTTAGAGCTTGAGCTCCAAGCAGCAGGAGTCAGGTATTAGGGACTCGACTGCTCGTACAGGGAAGAGAAAGCGTGTAATCTTGGGACCATTCATTTATTTACGTTTTATTATTTATATAAATAGTATTATTAATTATAATGACACGAAAAAATAAAATCAAAATTAGTAGCATTACAATAATTATATCAATAGGAAAAATGCTTCTTAGAACTTCAGATTTTTTTATTCAGAAGTCAGAAAAGTATTGAACACCTGTTAAATAAGAAGATAATTTAGTAAGAAAATATAAATTTGAATTATGATATCGAATTGTTAGTAATAAAGAAAATATATTTGGTGCATCTTTATAAATATATGTGCAGTGACATTAAGAAAGTGAAGAGCTTTCATATGTCATCAATAAGTTTTTCCTTAGAGTCAGTCACTTCTGAGTTACCCTGAAGGATGAGATGAATTGCAGAGGCAGCTGAAGTTGATACAGGCTGATAGCTGATAGGTTAGGTTAGTTAGGATTCAAAAGTCATTACATGAGATTATACAGGATGATTCAAAAGTTAGTGTGCAGTAGTGCATGGAAACGTGTACAGTACACACTTCAATGCACTTTCTGCAGGTTGTCTTTGCTGATCGAATCATCTCGGTGGCATCTGGCCTGCATGCTCACCGGACCACACACCTCTCGATTTCTTCCTTTGGGGTGCCTTGAAAGGTAAAGTGTATGCAAACAATCCGCACATTTTGCCGAGCTGATGGAGGAAAAATCTGAAGTTCAGCAAATCTCACCAGCCATATTGAGCAGAGTGGTTCACAATGTGCAACTGCACTTTTATCTCGTCATCAGGGATTGAATGTCCCTTAAGGTGATTTTTCTTCTTTGGGAAGTGGTGAAAGTCACAAGGTGCAAGATCTTTCATCTTTGAACTGTAGGCGCTGCAATACCCATAGTGTGTGGCGATTGTTTGCGGGCGAGCATTATCGTGCTGCAGAAGATGATCCAAAGCTGCCATTCAATCCTGGTGTCGACAACAATCCCGACTTCCTCTCCGACGGGTTCACCTGAGTCCTCACACGTTGGTGCAATGCGTGGAAAGGGATAGGGATAATGTCAAAAAGTGAATAGTGCATTACATAGAGGACAAATGTAAGTATCAGATACAAAAAGAATTTTGAAAATCAGTTAAAAAATATAAAGTTACAGAACAAATTTCTGGGGAATTTTCTGCTTAGTTACGGACATTTAAAATTTTGGAACAAATTTTCTCCACTCAAATTTCCAAAATTTTAAATGTCCGTAACTTCCATAAAAATGAAAAAAATTAAATAATATTTGGCATTCATTACCAATTTCCTAGGGCAATTGTATATACCAAATTTCATTAAAATCAGAGAGGTCATTGCCAATGCCTGCCTGAACTGACGTGGAATGACCCATATAACTGTGGCTTGTGTGTGCTGAAAATGGTGTAATGCCCAAAAAATATGTCAAGTCAAAGACAGTTCTATGGTTCACAACACCTCATCAACAAGGGCAATGATCTTAAAGAATTGTACATGCGAATCAGCCATCAACAATTTATGAAATAACCAGCCAGTACAACAGTAGACTGCAAAATAAAATTTTAGAATACACAATGCATCAGATATTGTCTCATATAGGCTATAACAGCCAACAACCATGGGTCCTATGTCTGTAAATGCAAAACAAGAAGTTGTAGTTGCAGTGGGCTTGTAATCACCTGCACTGGACTATCATCAACCGGAAAAACATGCTATGGTACAATGATTCATGCTCCCCCCCCCCCCTCCCAAAAAAACATACAGTGACATTGCTGGAATCTATCATCCCTTTTGATGCCTTATCATTCACTTGAAACTAAATTCATGGGCTAAGTAACGAATGTAAGTCAGCCCCAAATCTAAGACGACCCTTAAATTTTCATCATGTTTTGAAGGAAAAAATTTTTTGTCAAAAACAAATTTAGAAGTTAAAAAAATTTTTTCACAAAATAACTTCACAAACAATTAATTCAATAAAACATTTAATTTAGAAAAAAAAGTAAAGTAAACATTACTTATATCAAAAGTATAATATTGTAAATATTGTATTTACCAAAAGTACAAAATACAAATAAGAAGAAACCATATTCAGATTAATTCTTCACTTCAAAGGTGTGATTAAAGTTTCATTTCATTTGATTGATTCTCTTTTTTAATTTGCATTACAATTCCTCTGATGATTCTTTCCTACTATTAAAAGTTTGTTCAGTTCATCTCAGCTTCGGTCGCATTCTTGATCTGAATTTATTACTGTTTCTTCTAATGAGTAAAGTTTGAGAACTTATATTAAATTCACATGGTAAAAAGTCATGAAAGCTGTTATCAGCAAACCATAGCGATGAACAGCCTTACTGATCTGACGTCACAGAATAACACATTATTCTGTGCCGACATGAACATCCAATAGAGAATCATGGCCACTTCTTGAGAATCATTTTTCATGACTTTCTTTTCTTCTGTGAATTTCTTAATAAATAAACTGGTATTTTATCTTAACTGGGCCCCACATCTTTTTCATTATCTAAAATAAAGGTAAATGTAACAAGAAGCGATGATACAATGATGAATCCATTAATGCAACCAGGCTGGGTAACAGTTCTCTGGGAAAGTTTGAGAGCACAATTTTTACCTGTGGAGAAATCAACCTTCTCCATGCTTTTATCGTTTAGGAAAGATTTAGGATATCTCGCAAGCTTTTTATTTTTTTTAATCTATTGCGATTTCGATGATTTCCAATCATGTACCGATGATCTCGCTTTGATTACAATATAGTCCCAAAAGTACATTCATGCACATCTGTCACATAATATTAAGAAAGTGTCCCATAACCGTTTCCATTTAGAAAACATGCATGAAACCCAAGGTAAATGCTTGAAATTAACTTTAGTCAAATTCTTCATGCATACTACGATTTATGCCTACCCAAAATAAAAAGTGAGCTATCCCGACAGCTATTTGTACACTAACAAGCTTTGCAAGATTAAAAGAAACGCAAAAGAAAAC
This sequence comes from Rhysida immarginata, assembly GCA_023313115.1. Classification (NCBI taxonomy): domain Eukaryota; kingdom Metazoa; phylum Arthropoda; class Chilopoda; order Scolopendromorpha; family Scolopendridae; genus Rhysida; species Rhysida immarginata. The sequence continues at coordinate 220,236 of JAHWFO010031028.1, read as the reverse complement.
AAATTGGTGATTAGCTATCTATCTAAAATTAACGTAATTTGATTAATTATAGTTTTTAAATGGCATATAATTGAATTTACAAAGTCAGAAGTTTGTGGGGGAGGAAGCCAGTTATTTAACGGCATCGGGTTGGGGGGGGGGGAAGGGTCATTTGAGCTGGACTCGAATCTAAGTCGAGGGTTGGTTTTGCGGGTTCATTTTAGGGAGGGCAAAAAAAAAAAAAAAACAAGGTCAACTTAGATGATTCGAATCAATACGGTCATACATTTTAGCTTAAGTGTTATAGCTATTTTTAAGAGGCCACTGCAGTGCCTTATTTCTCAACTAACAGAGGCTATGAGACACGGAAATGAGTGATGAGCAAAAAGTTTTCATCTTTCTGTCCGACTGAAAGCTCTTGTTCATAAATCTTTTCTGCTTGTAAAATTTTTCACATGAAAACTATTCAGAAAATTTTTCATAAGACGTGGCAGTAATGTATTAAAATTTTTCTGGTTTGTGCTTTCTGCTGTTGTTTTTATGCATGTGGGACCCATGCTTAAAGGCATTGAAATCTTCTGTGGATATAACCGCTTTACGCAGAAAAAGGGTTAATTTTTTGTTCATCTATATAAATTTTTTTAAAAGGAGTTTCATTTATTTTCTGGTTTGATATATCTTAGTTTATGCTGACGGGGAAAACTATAAAACATTGTTTTCGAAATAATCACCATTTGCAGCAGTGCCATCTGTTGATGATCTTTGTAACTAATTTTGAAACTTGGTGCGAATAAATTCCCTGGTTTCCTAAGCAGAACACAGCAGACGGTACATTTTTATCGCCTTCCTTATTCGTTAAGTGATTTTTCAAATCGTCACTCATTTCTGGGATACACGGTATCTATGAATGATTTTATAAAGCAACTTTCCGAATATGGGTTTATTTCTGGGTTTTTTTCCATCTAGGTTTTTTTGGGTTTTTATCTTTTCAGTAGATGCCACTGGATAGAAAGAAAAAAAAAAACAAAACTAGATTTAGGTGGAAAAACCCAGGTCTGGCATCACTGTACTAGCCTTTAAGATCATCCATTTAATGTGCAACTTATTTGAAAGCATTTCATGAGGAGGCTGAAGAAATTATTTACTGCTTTTTTCCTTGATATCCAATAAAAAAATGAAAGAAGCAAATTTGGACATTTCACATAAAAAGAAAAACGAAAATTCGTGTAAAATTAAACAGTGTAAACATACTTGGTCTCAAAGTTTCTCCCTATCAGGTTTATCACTACATTTGAATATTTCATGGCTTTTCTTAGCGTTTCCTCATCTTTCAGATGAAAAGGCTAAAAATAAATAAAACATGAAACCAATTAGAATCTAATTACACTATAAAATAAATTTAAAAAAACATATTTGTTACTAAATAAAACTTACAAAGTATAATACTTGGCCTAAATCCCCACATAATTTAAGCCGAATTACTTCAGAATGATCTCCACGATATGGTATAACAATCTGTGTTCCCATTTTACCTTGGGGAAAATCATTAATAATTAAAAGATTAATTTGTAAATGGGGCAATTCAATAGACTTTGTTAATATATTCAACATTATAAGCCATAACATTCAATCTCACACTTTTAGTATCGTTACGTCAATTACCAGTAACCTATGATTTATACAAGAATCATACAAAAAATCGTGAACAACAGCAATTTTCAAATCAGAAAATATTGATACAAAAGACAAGTATATCACAATCTATAAACTTTTCTTCAGTTTTCAACACAATCTCCATTTCTCTGCTAGCATTTTCCCCATCGTTCTCCATGATTGCAAATTCCCTTGCTATGGAACTCCGTTCCAGGGGTGCGTTTCACTACATTCTCACCCTCGACCAACGATGTGACGTCAGGCGAGTGCGACATCTGCGAGGGTCAGTTGACCTTCGACCACCATGAAGCTGAAGATGTAGAGGAAACCCCAAAATAGCCTTTGATGTCTTATCGTTCGCGCGGTGGAGAAGGGTCATCTTAAGTGCGCTTAGTCATTCCAACAGAATGGGAGACTGATCGACTGTTCATGAGACTGAGTTTGTGCAGTAGATATAAACGCACATGGTAAGCGCATGGAAAAGAGATGTTTATAAACATGTACAAGATCTTTAAATTTAGTTCATTCAAAATGAAAGTGACCTGTCGTGGAAGAAGATTTTAAGCGTATTTTAAAAGACGAGAAAACAGCGAAAGACGAAGAAAACGTTATGAAGATATCTGCAGAATTTAAAAATATTAAAAAATAATAAAACATTTAAAAATGTAAGGTGAAAACGAACCTTTTTAACTCTATCTTAAATTTTATTTACCTTTCTTATCTGGTACAGAGGGTAGATTATCGCAAGCGATAATCTGCGGCACCTACTCCTACGAGGGAGTTTTGCGCCATCCCATTAATAACGACTGCTACGAGATGACAGTAGCAGTCGGGACCGACGGCTTAACGTGCCCTCCGAAGCACGGGGGGTTTCATGATGGAAGAGCTGCTGGGGATAAACGAACCGGAGGCTGTCACCAACTGCTGGAACACCAGCTATGGTCAATCGGCAAATGGGTCAGACCAAAGTCCCCCAACAGCCGCGCCCCAAATAGCTGTCCCGCCAGCGGTGGCCCTCAAGCCCAGGCCGTCACCCAACCAGCAGCTGGCCGCGCCTTGTTCCTTATGTTTAAAGAGAATGGGTTTAATTGAGTTTTCTTTACTAAATCGTACAGTTAATTGAAAACTCTATAATACATTTTACATCTTAAATATGTCTTTTAAGTAGATAACCATTAATCAAAGTTCTTTCATTGAAATTTTTTTTAAGATGTTCATTTAAAAAAACATGAATTACAGCAGCAATAAACATTAAATTCTCGTCATAATATTTAGCACATAACTGAACAATTTTTATTCCAAAAAGGAATTAACGGATAAAGTTGTAATCATATAGTTTTATGTATGTTATACTATAGTAAACTTACTAATTAGGAGACACTTTGAATTACAAAATACACTCCTAATGCATCAAAAGGAACGTTATATTGGCTGTTACATTTTTCTCCTAAGTCACAATATTGCACCTGGCAAAATAATCTTTTATTAAATAATTTTGCCGTTGAATTCTCTACGTAGCTAACTACAGATATCTACAGTATATCTGAGTTTTTCTAACAATAACTATCATTCTTTACAGAGCATTTGTATGAATGCCCCCGTTTCTCTATATCGAAGTGTGATTAGCACTCGTCGCAATGAGTCAAAAAAATGTTGAGAAATATTCCACCATGCTCTCGCAAAATTCGGTTGTCGCCTGTTTGAATAAACGAAATTAAATGAAATAATAAATTCATTCTCAATCATGTTCATGAAAGATCAGCTCTTCTAGTTCTTCCACCATATCTTGTGTAAGGAGGAAATAAAAGGAGATGCAGTTGCTGTAGCGACGGAGTAACCTCCGATCGGCCCGAGACCAAACTTTGCTCGGGCTCAATTCTGTTGTTTAGAAATAAATATAGACAAAAATCTTAGACAAATTCATCGCCGAGCCCTCTTGGATATTATAAGCCCAAGACAATTGTCTTTTTTGTCTATACTATAATCCGTCACCGAGTTGAAGCCGTTTTCAAATGTCGCCACCAACGCGACTACTGACTCGTTCACGCAGCTCTCCTTCGTCGAACGTGTTTCACTCGCGCGACCTATTTTTAGAGCGTCCCCTCCTCCAACGCGAAGCTACGCATGATGTACTGGAAGACCGTTTTTGCCACATGCCCCCACTTTGATGACGTAGGAGGTAAAATCCTCCCCTTTTTTTCATCGTTGGTCACTTACGCGCGACTAGTGGAACGCACCCCTGCTGACCGAAGACACTGCTCTATTCCAAGTTTTGCTACGATTTCAGACACTATGATCTGTCTGACTTCATTAATGATGGAGTCAACCCTTTACTTGTTGAATTCAGTGGTGGCAGTTCGAGGGCAACTGCTATGAGGCAACTCATGAAGCCTTGTGCTTCCATTTTTGAAATGTTTCATCCATCTTCTAACACTGTTAGTCCCATACATAAGTCTCTGGTGAATTTCAGCACCAGGATTTCATCTTTAACAAGGAATTCAACGACAGGACTTTGACAAAACGAAAAATCATTGCCAGCCATTTTGTATCTAATACGTGTGATCATGTGATAAATGCTACTGACACCACAGTAACTCAATGTGTAGAGTAAAATTGGTAGTTAAGATGATATAACGGTTTTCTCTATATATTAATAAATCCTGATTGTAAAAAAAAATGTTCCTCAAGACTTTCAGTATAAGATATATTCCTGAATTGAGGTAAAGTGAAGCAAATATGCAACAAAGACCTTTTTTCGTGCATTTTAAAGAAATAAGTTTCCAAAAAAAAATTCATTTGCTTCAAAAATAAAACAGTATGTAATCCAAATACCATTCTAGTAGTTGGTGCTCTAATACATGATGAAATAAATGAAACTATTTGTACACTAAATAAATAAATAAATAAAATCAGATTTTTAAAGAATGACTTAGCCTGTGATAGCAGGGTTCATTCTAGACTCGAAAAAGGGCACGGTACTAAGGTCTAAAAAGGGCACGTTGCCCCCCAAAAAGGGCACTTAATTTTCAAATAAGGGAGTTATAAGATTTTTTCTATTAAAAATGCATTATTATTACTATACAAGAGGGCATGGGAAGTTCATACCCACAAAAAAAAAAAATTAGTTCAAAAGGTCACCACCAGCATGGAATGGCCCTCTATGCAATATTCGTATACAGTTGAGAACTCAGTAATCCGGTGTAACCTGCTTTCAGTAAATGGTGGAGGCCACATTCAACATGTAACTAATTTAGTAACGATTAAAGACTTGTTAACCTGTATCTTCGTGTCTAATTTCGTATACGAATATTGCATAGAGCGCCATTCCATGCTGGTGGTGACCTTTTGAACTAATTTTTTTTTGGGCGGTATGAACTTCCCATGCCCTCATGTATAATATTACCAAGTATTATAGTTTTAGGTCCAGTAGTTTTTTTTTATGGCCATGTCAAAATGGAACTTTAATTATAAAGACCTTGTATTATACACTTAAACTGATCTAGTCATTATTTGAATTACATAGTTACTTTGTGAAACAAGTGAATTGCACACTTTAACAATAACATATATACGAAAGAGATTTGAAAAGTTTTGCCTCCTAGGAGATAGCTTCAGCAATTTGCAAGACACTCACCTGAGCTATGCATCTGATGAAAGTTTGGAATGTTTTCCAATAGACAGAGTTTTATTTTTCAACATAATCGTCATCACTGTCCATGCACTTGCACCAAGGCTGAACAAGTTTTTTCGTTCGAAGAAATGATGACCCTTCTGGACGTTGCTTTAGATGTTACAGGTCATCCACTGCAGAGCTGAGCATGCAGACTTGTTAGCTGGATTGCTGTCTTTCACACTCCTTGCCTACCTTCTGACAGTACTCACATCCACACATGCATTGCCGTAGATAACACTCATCCTTATTCTTCAATGAAAGTCTATGTATGCATAACCCTCCAACGTGAGAAATTCAATCACAGTAAGTTTTTTCAACAACACGTCCATGAACATCACCATTTTCTCAACCGTGCTGATCATGCATGATGTTAAAGATGGGTACCGTCAGGTGATGTGGTAGTCAATGAATGTGCCTGTCTTTCATACCAGCTTCACATTCATATCTCACAAATTGCTGAAGCTTTCTCGTAAGTGTGAATTAAATGTAAAATAGCTTTCTGTTTCCTCAAAGAGTCTTAATATATTTCATTATTTGCTTTCATTACATGCCAAACTCCTTACCTAATCTATTGACAATATATCGACCCAAAAATCCACTTGCTCCAAAGATTGTTGCAACAACGCCATTGAAAGAGGATCTTCCTCCTCTTCCACGTTTAAGTGCAGCAAGATTTGTTGTAGCCAAAGGTTTCACATCTTCAGCAGAGGAGAAAGAACGTGCAGCTAATCCTTTTGAAAAGGTTATGAAACACAAACCTAGGAAAAATTATAAAAATCTATTGCTATTATTTAAAACTAAATTTTATATTGTTCTATGAATAGATTTTTCTTAATAAAAATAATGTCATGTTACATAATTTAGCAAATATATTAACATTAAAGTTACAGAAGGTCATGTATACACATGTAAGATCTGGACACTCTTGTAAGGTAGTAACTTCTGTCATGGATATAACAGTGAGAAGTCACAATATAAAGTCTGCAAGTAACTCCCAACAGACATCATTGCAAAGATGAGATGGTAACACGGGAGGAAAACGTGAGCAAAATGACGTTAAAAGTGGAGAAGTGATTTGATGTTACCGTTGTGGAAAATCTATTCATGAAATTTCTGTGATATTACAGTGTTCTCCCCAGAAAATTTTATCAGGTGGATGGATGAATACATGAATATTGCATTCAGAGCCATAGCGAGGGGGGAGGGGCACCGGTGCTCTACAGAATATGGGAAGGAGGCACAATTCTACTAAAGTACAGCACCGATTGCATGGCAAAATAAGCTAAACGAACGGCGAGCGTAATTGCTTTTGCCACAACAATGGCTGCCATGGGCCTCGTGACTGCCTTGAACCAATGAAAGACGAAGAAGATTGGCAGTATAAAAGGATGTCGCTACTCTACATCTAGTGCTCTAAGCATGACTGATATGAGGCACCATCTAATGGCCATGCAGCAAACCATTGGCAAACCTGAATGAAAATTCAAATTGATACAGGAAATATACACACATACGAGGTATTTTTGTTAAACTTATCAACCACCCTTGTAAAATATTTTTTTAATAATATGTCCTTAAGAACACGGTTTCTCAAGCAAGAGCATGCACAATCAACAGATCCACAAGTTGTATGCAAAATTGAACTGAATAGCTAAGTGTAAATTGAATCTAAAATTCTTATTTAACAACAACAACAAACAAAAGTTTAATAATTTTAAGCAAATCCTTCCTGATGACCTTAACAAGGGGGTTTGATGGTAATAAAAGGATGAAAACGGCCACTCTATAGTCACACACATATCATATGAAATATTCCACCATAAAACCATACACTCATATTAAATTTAAGAGCCATACCATCATCTCTTAAAATTGATGTTGCATATCTCATATCTATACTCGAGATACATCAAGACGACCAGGAAGAAAGAGAAATTGGCCTATTTAGACTTTCAATTTAGAACTGTATTAAGGAATTTATAACTTACTAAATGTAATATAGAACAATTTCCAGAGTAAAATTTTGATAATATTAAATGAATATCTTCATGATGAAAACAAGTTTTAGGGGGCTTGGAAACGATATAAATCGTAAAGCTGAAATATGCGTTTGTTGATATTATATTTTGGCCTAAGCTTTTATCATGATGCACTTCAAAACTAGAGTGTTTGAAGAAATTTACATACAAACTCAAACACTGTATTAAATAACCATACTCAAACCTTATATTCTTCAATTTTCCTAAGATCATTAAGAATTGGAAGAATACCAAGACTAATACTCCCCTAATTTCATATTTACTTTTAATTGCCTGACACAATTATTAACATTACTCCGGAAAACATTAATAGCTACCCCCATGATTTTTCAAGGATAGATTAAGAGATCCCTCTCCGAGCCAAAATATACATATTCCAGGTTGCAAAGCACCGCAGAAAGTAGGCAATGAACCTGAAATAAGGGACGCCAATCTACATGTTTACCACTTATCCATCGTCATCTCTCAGTTTGAGAGAATCGACGCATCTTTTCATTTGGAGATGATTTATACGGTTTTAATTTACCTTTACATCGATGCCAGTTAGATAATTTAAGAGTAATCGTTCTAAAACTGTTTATTTAAAGCGGTCTGATGTTCGAATAGGAACCCTCGTTTCTATCTTCCTCTTAGATTCCGTAAAAGTATAAATAAATAACAGCTACGATCGTAATACATACGGTGGTTGAAAATGATCTCTTTTCCCAGGGTTAAGCCTGCCATGCTAATCGTATAAACACCGACACTTTTGCGTAAAGGATTTCTGTTAAATTACGAAAAAATAACCTTCTTCTTCGCCATAGTAGTTCACGAAAACAACCTCCAATCGGTCACTCGCTAAAGCTTGTGCAGTGCAGCGCCCTCTTTTATCTTAGCGTACAAGTTGAACGAAGCGCCCAATAGGGAGTGCAAGTGTGACGTCAGTCCTTGGAATTCTTCAGTCACGTGACTCGATTTGGTTCCAAACAA